>JAQIUQ010002563.1:82500-100000 GCA_030378365.1 Hybognathus amarus | reverse complement strand
TAAAATGGCATTGTTCTGAACATTTCTACACAAACAGAGCCGTGGTGTTATGAATTAATAGTCATACCTGCCACCCACCACTAACCTCTCACAGCTCGTTAATTAAGCACAGGATGTTGTTGATTGGACTTGATTGGCTGTGATGGATATCATGTGGGTGGTTGAGGCTCATAGGGACTAGTGTTGTCAAAAATATCGAAGTTCGGTACTGAAATGTAAAAAAATGTTACGTTTTGAGCGCTGTTGAGCGTAATCGAAAACACCTCTGATTGGCCGTTGTGTTCACGAGTTCACCGGATATGTCTGTGATTGGCTGATGATCAACGCACAGGAGCGTCTGAGAGCGCATGAAAGTGTTTGAAAGTATTTAAAAACCAGACGCCTGCTTTCACATGCTCCCGTGTGTGTCTGTAGGCGCGTTTCCATTACAGATTTGCACAAAACTTTTGCAATATTTTCCAAATGTCGATAAAAAACTTTTGCGAAATGACGGTGTTTCCATTAACCGATGTTATGCGACTAAAACTTCTTTTTTTCCTCTTGCGATAAGTCATTCCAAAAATCATGGCAACGGACTTTGGTAGGTTTATAACCTATTTCACAGCCATGCACCGCACTCGACATTATTATTATTAATGGAAGGAGACGTGCAGTGTTATCCAAGCATTAATGGCAGGGAAAAACACGGAGTTCCTGGTGTTTCTCCCTTATTTCTGCTTCGATGTCTTGATGCCATTTTTTTAGGTTTAGAGAGGCTATTCCTGTAATTATTGATTCTTATTTTTTAAATGAATTTAATAAAGATCTCTCATATTATGTCCAAACGGTCGTTGCAAAAGGAAAAATTAACTGTTGTTGATGTTTAAAACGCAAAGTTGAACACCAACATTTTAGTTTGACCAGACCAATGCTGCGCTATATACATCTCAACGAATTTTCAGATATTTGTTTATGACTTTTTGTCCCTTTAAAACATTTAAAATATTCACAAATTAATATGGGAAAAATTTATGTTTACTGGTTTTCTAAGGCCGAATTAGAACCTGGAAATTTATGATATTTTTCCCACAGTGCTGTATAGCCTAGGTGAGTTACTATAAATGCAGAGCCGATCCGCCCTATACGCTCACTACGCAAGCTGCGTCAGGGCCCCGCAAATTGCTCAAGGCCCCGCCTCCCCCTCCTCGTGTCATAGCGCGTCAATTAATGTTGACAAAATGAAGTGAAAATATCCCTCTGGTCACGATAAGAGGAAGAAGAAAAAACATGAGAGTGAATTGCGGGAACAACATTCAGGTAAACTTGTGTTCTCTCCTCTCCAAATTTGATGTCAGTCAGCAAAGTAAACTTAAGTTTATGTGCATTTCTATTGTGTTTTTTCGGTCTTGCTAACCTAACTGGGCAGACAGGCAGTGCATCTCTTGCATCACTCCTCTTTGTGCCTGACTGACAAAAGTGAGAGTAAAATACAATTATGTATTACGTTTGTTTTTGATAAACAACAAAGTGCAAGTTGTGCAACGGTGTTTGTTTACTGCAGCTCGGAAAAGATAACCGCGTCGCGTGTAAGGCTATCATGCGTTCATATGCGCGTGCACGAAATGAAACGCGAAGTTTTTCAAGCAGAAATATATGTGGACATACTGTACAATATATGGGCGGGAAATGATGGCACTCCTCATCAAAGTACGCATTATACATACATACTTTTAAAACAAGACACTGATTATCTAGTCTCAGTCAATGTGTAGTTAAACATTCTAAACAACTGCAGCAGCACTAATTATGCAAGATGGAAAGCAATATTGACAATTTGACATTGATTGACTATTGATATATAGGCTATATTGAATTTAAAATGTTGATTAGCTGGACATACTGGTCAATATGGATGCACATCCCTCAGTAAATAATAACCATAAATCAAGAATTGCCTCAACATGCATAATAATAATAATTAAAAAAAACTTTAAGATGCCATGGCAAGCGTTTTAGCTTTTATTCATTCACAGTTTATGTATTTTTGATATCAAGAATTCATTTTTTTTTACTATTTGCAATGTGAATTCTTGATTAGTTTTTACTAGTAAGGCCCCTTAGTTACATTTTTATCTACCAATGTCTATTTTTGATATCAGGAATTACATGTTCACTTGTACAAAAGTTAATTCTTGATATCAATGATGTCATCACTCACAGTGATTATTGATATCTGCATCACTAGTTGCATCACCTAATGCCCAGGCTGTAGAGAGAACAAAAGTTAATCCCAAAAACCAAAGCTCAGGGTTATAATTTATTATGTTATTCTTATTTATGTTTACGTTACTTTTCACTTACTTAATAATATTCACTTGTTATCTTAATATTCTATGGAAAATATTCTATTCAATAAATATTGTTTGTTTGAACCTCATTCTGTTCTTTGATTGTTTTGTTTAAAGGAGGGAGGGTTGTATTTGGAGCACTGAAGTGTCAGGTGTGACTGTGTAGCATTGGCAAATGGTTTACTTTACATAGCTCACGTCACGGCGTCACGGGTCAGGTAGAGGGCCCCTTAGCAGAATTTTGCTTAGGGCCCCAGGGAGGTCAGGATCGGCACTGTATAAATGCGTAACTAGCAGTGCGTGCTCCAAACTCCACACACACTCTAGGATACTGGTCAAAATCAAGTGTTTATTTGTGGTAATCTTAGCCCTATTATTATTATTATTGTCCAACCTGTACTATGAATGAGATGTGACAAATTGCTTTGTTCCTTTTTTGGATAATAGCGTCTTCTACATATGTAGTCTAATAAATGTTATAATAGGCTAATGATGATAATTATTATTTGCGGACACGGACCTAAAGCGCACTCTGTCTTCTAAGTCAGGTGACTGTAAATGCGCAAAACCCGTTTCCATTGCAGTTTTGCGAAAAATCATTTTCGAATTGCCTGAAAAACCTCCTCATGCGAGCGTAAAAACTTTTTTGCGATAAACGGGAGTTTTTGCGAAATTGACGTGTTTCCATTGAGCGTATTCATTTCGCAATTAATTGCGCAAATTGAATGGGTAATGGAAACGCAGCTTGTGTAAACACTCGGTGAAGAGCGTCATTGATGTATATTTACAACATGTTTTTGAAGCGCTGATCATAGTAGCCAATCACAGACATATTTGATGAGTCTGTGAGAACAATGGCCAATCAGAGATGTTTATTATTCAGCTCAAAGCGTCACATTTTTACAATTTGTACACTAATAGGGACTAATACATGGATGCCAACTTCAGCCGTTCCGGATATGTTAGCAGCACTACCATCTTAACACTAGGAGACGTGTGTTCGAAAGGCTGCTTTTGTGTAGAAACACACACATCATTTATTGTCTGGGTGGACGTTTGTGTGACACATTATTTTATTGAATTTTATTTGGAGCTTACATGCAAAACATTTTTATATAAGATGTGCATCTGTGTATTCACTTTCATGCATTTACAGGCAGATCTTGAGCTTTCGGACACACAGGCGTGTTATGGTAATCAGCTAAAGTTGTAAAGGCATATGTATATATTATTTTGTCTGGTGTGTGTTAGAGAGTTGCATCTGGTTCTTTGCATGTTAGCGTGAGCTTTGCTCCTGTATATGAGAGGACGCTGGCGATATCCTCCGTTTGTCCTCCCTGTACTACATCTATAAGTGTGATGTGGATAGATTCGGTTTATGTTCGCCTGCGGGCCGGTGGACATGCCTGATGTCATTGCTGTGTCACGTTCCCCAAGGCCACGACTGGTACCTGCTCACGCGTACACTTTCTCTGCCACACAATATACTATTTTTACCCCCGTCCTGAAACGTTCCAGGGGCCGGCGGAAGATAAAACATGTTTGGTTTGTTCATGACTCTCAGTTTTATGAGGTGTTCTGTATTATTAATGTTAAGCAATAGTCCCATTTTATGAAGGTGTTTGTGTATTAATACGTCTGTTTGATGAAAGCTAGAGTTTTACAGCGGGTTCCCAGGAGCAAACAGAGAGTATTAAAGGAAAAGTTCTCTCAAAAATGCATTCACTCACCCTAATGTTGTTCCAAACCTGATTTAATTTAATTTGATAGTCAAGTGGACTACTTTTATGAGCATTTTCTAGCTTGACAACATCCCGTATTATCTTTTATTGAAGAAATTCAGATTGGAGTGGCTTGAGGATTGTGCTGAATGTGTTTCTGCTGTACAGTAACGCCCAGGTGTGATCTTAGGATGGCTCTTCAAAGTAAAGATGGCTTATGAGTGTCAGTTGTTTAGAATATGTTTCAGTGTGTGTGTAGTCTCAGTCTCAGACGACACGCCCAGGACCACCCACAGTCCTTTTACAGACCGTCTGCACACACAACTACACAGCAGTCATGAAAATCTCAAGATCCAGGTAGATGCCATTTGTCCAAATTTCAATGTTAACCGTTCTATTTAATCAGAAACACTTTGGGTCTCATTCATGAAACATTCATAAATATACGAAGTAAAATATGAAAGTGATTTGCGAGTAAAGAGACCTTCCTGAAAACTCTTCTCCTGATTCACAAATACTTCGTAAATGTCAGATGTGATAGTGAAATGTGCGTGTGTTAATGAATTCCAATCAGTCGTAAATG
The DNA here is from genome assembly GCA_030378365.1 of Hybognathus amarus. Lineage (NCBI taxonomy): Eukaryota > Metazoa > Chordata > Actinopteri > Cypriniformes > Leuciscidae > Hybognathus > Hybognathus amarus. Next base: position 95,369 of record JAQIUQ010002563.1, on the reverse strand, counting down.
GGATGCGCGTGAACGTTTATTCTCAATTACCATAAATCCCGCCCATTATATCCGACTGGCATCTATATATAGGCATATAATAACATGAATGCGAATGAAAAAGAACGATTTCTCGGATGCAGAAATTGAAGTTTTATTATCAGAAGTTCATTCAAAACGCCAATTTTTATTTTCAAGCGTATACATAGTGGCCTATCAGGTCCTAAAAAAAGGAAGCTTGGCAGCATATTACAGATGCAGTTAATGGAGTTTTATCTGTTAATCGAACAGTCCCAGAAGTGAGAAGAAAATGGTTCAACATTAAGCTTGACAGCAAAAAACGAATTAGTTCACTTCGGAAAAATCGTATTCAAACTGGAGAAGGACCGCCATCGATCACCAGATCTGCTATTACTTATAGAAGCTTGTTACCGCCATAGAATGAAAAATAAAAAAGGTAAGTGACTTTTTATCTCACAATTCTGACTTTTTCTCACAATTGCGAGATGTAAAGTCAGAATTGGGAGATATATAGTCAGAATTGCGAGATATAAAGTCAGAATTGCGAGATATAAAGTCAGAATTGCTAGATATAAAGTCAGAATTGCGAGATATAAAGTCAGAATTGCGAAAGATATAAAATGTCAGAATTAGAATTGAAATATAAAAGTCAGAATTGCGAGATATAAAGTCAGAATTGCGAAGATATAAAGTCAGAATTGCGAGATATAAAGTCAGAATTGCGAGATATAAAGTCAGAATTGCGAGATATAAAGTCAGAATTGTGAGATATAAAGTCAGAATTGCTGAGATATAAAGTCAGAATTGCAAATATAAAGTCAAAAATTGTGAATATAAAGTTCAGAATTGCAAATATAAAGAATTAGGAAAATTAGCATAGAGTGATAAAGTCATAAAATTACGAAATATAAAATTCAGAAAATTGCGAAGATATAAAGTCAGGAATTGCGAGATATAAAGTCAGAATTGCGAGATATAAAGTCAGAATTGCGAGATATGAAAGTCAGAATTGCGAAGAATATAAAGATCAGAATTGCAGATATAAAGTCAGAAATTGCGAAATATAAAGTCAGAAATTGCTAGATATAAAGTCAGAAATTGCGAGATATAAAGTCAGAATTGCTAGAATATAAAGTCAGAATTGCGAAGATGTAAAGTCAGAATTTCAGAATAAAATGTAAAATTAAAGTAAAATTGCATAAGATATAAAGTCAGAAAATTGCTAGAATATAAAGTCAGAATTGCGAAAATATAAAGATCAGAATTGCGAGAATGTAAAGATCAGAATTGCGAAAATAATATAAAATCAGAATTGCGAAAATATAAAATTCAAAAATTGCGATATAAAAGTCAAAATTGCGAAGATATAAAGTCAGAATTGCGAGATGTAAAGTCAGAAAATTGCGAAATATAAAATTCAGAATTGCGAAAGATATAAAGTCAGAAATTGCCAAATGTAAAGTCAGAAATTGCGAAGATGTAAAAGTCAGAATTCGCGAGATGTAAAGTCAGAATTGCGAGATGTAAAGTCAGAATTGCGAGATATAAAGTCAGAATTGCGAAATATAAAGTCAGAATTGCGAGATGTAAAGTCAGAAATTGCGAGATATAAAGTCAGAATTGCGAGATATAAAGTCAGAATTGCTAGATATAAAAGTCAGAATTGCGAGATATAAAGTCAGAATTGCTAGATATAAAGTCGCAATTGCAGAGATATAAAGTCAGAATTGCTGAGATATAAAGTCAGAATTGCGAGATGTAAAGTCAGAATTGCTACGATATAAAGTCAGAATTGCGAGATGTAAAGTCAGAATTGCGAGATATAAAGTCAGAATTGCGAGATATAAAGTCACAATTGTGTGAATATAAAGTCAGACATGCATGATTTAAAGTCAGAATTGTGAGATTTATAGGGCCCTATAATTTCTGCGATCACGGAATAAAAAGCACACTCTTTTTACAGCTAAAATAACAGTAAAGGGTAAAAAAAATGAATTCCCAAAAATTAAAACGGAAAAAACGGAATTTGCAAAAATTAAAATGGAAAAAACGGAATTTGGGAAAAAATTTAATGGAATTTGGGAAAAAATAAAATTGATTTTATAGGGCCCTAGATTTAAACTATTCTAAGGGGGAAAAGTTTCCCCTTAGAATTAGCCGGATAACTCGCAATTGCGAGTTTATAGCTCACAATTCTGAGAAAAGATGTCAGAATTTCGACATATAAACTCGCAATTATGTGTTATAAAGTCAGAATTGCGAGAATGTAAACTCGCAATTGTGAGAAAATAAAGAGTCTGAATTCTTGAGATAAAAAGTCGCACTTCTGTCTTTTTTTCTCCGAATTGTGACTTAATATCACGCAATTCTGACTCTATATCTTCGCAATTCTGACTTTATAACACGCAATTGTGTGATGAAAAAGTCGCAATTACTTTTTTCCTTTTTTTTTATTAAGTGGCGGAAACAAGCTTCCATAAATTACTGGCTCTCATAAAAGAAGTAAAAAGAAAAACCTTTATATTACTATATAAAATATTTTTTTCAAAATGCTGTTTAAATATGTACCCGATTAAGGTGAATTAAAATGCAGCCTTATTAATGAGCAAAATGTTCGGATGTTAAGCGCACCATTTACGCGTGGCTGGGAGCAGGTGTAGATTTATTGCGTACCAACTAACATTTGGAAAATACGAACATTTTAATGAATCCGAAAAATTACGCCAGAACCACTTTACACACTATTTACACAAAAATTCGTTCTGTGTAAAATAGTGTAAAATTAGTGTAAAATACCGAACTAACCCTTTAAAGAGTTTTATTGCACCTATTATTTTTGACCTTATAATTGACCTTATTGCTCACTATAAATAGCTTTGTTGTCTTTTATTTGTAAGCGTTTTTATTTCATTCTGATGGCAGCTCATTTGATGTTGTGTTTAGTGTCAGTGGTTGAGAGAGTTGTATGTACTGAAAGTTTCCTCTCGTTTCTCTTCAACACCCAGCGCTGCTCGGCCGGTCTCGCCTCGGCGTGAGGGAATCTGAGACAGACAGAACGAGTTCGTGTCACATGCGTGCAAATTAAACCAAGTCAGAGCTGCTGGTCTAATCAGTTTAGCCACTTTAGAAAGAGAGACAGAAAAGGATTGTCCAGTGATCATGATGTCATGGAGGTCCTGGCCACTCCATGGTCCATATTTTACCCAAAATTGGGTTAAAGCAACCCCGCATTTTTTAGAGTGTATACTATTCGCATACTATATAGTAGTGAAGTATTCAACATAGGGATGTGCACGAATATTCGAATTTTCGATATGTAATTATTATTCGAAAATAAAATACTATTCGAATTTTGAATACGTTTGTAAATGCAGTGAGTCCATGATAAATCCTAAGAGCTAACTCGCAGTTATAATTAAATGCACTGGATGGCGCTGTGGAGTGTGTTAACAAGTTGTCTGTATTTGATCACATAATGTTGTCGTCATGCCTCGCGAAGTTTGGAATTAACGTTACTTGAAAAGGATCTTACTAAACGGAATTACTTTTGATCAAATTAATTATATTAATCTGAGTTATGATATCATCACCATGAGAAATCATATGAAACTTTTCTCACTCGAGCATAAAGTGCTGGGGCGCCCTGCATGTAACGTTAGATATTATTGTTTTTCTCAACATAAACGTGAAACAATATAAACACGATAATCAATCATTTGCTGACTCGTGTGTACGTTCTATACGATATCTGATGCAATCTGCTTTATTAGGGTTTTTTTTCCGCTCGACGCTGCTTGAGCATGCTTTTAATAATGCTTTTTTATATGTATATTTTGTTTACACATAGGCCTACTGTTTTAATGTTTTCAACTAAAAGAAAACTTTAAATTACTATTGTAAGCGTGTTGTGTATTGCCGATGACAAAACGTAAAAAGAAACCAAAAACTTAAAAATAACGTCTTTTTCGTTTAACATAATTTACAATAAACGAATATCCGAACTTTATGAGCACCGAATATTCTAATGCAATATTTTTGAAAAATGCCCATCCTAATTCAACATTTGGATGCAACACTCTTAACATGCAAGACTTGAAACCTTATTTATGCAACTGTATTTTATTGCAAAAGGTTTTGTTTTTGGCTTGTTTGAAGATTGTCACAGGGACATCCAGAGTTCTTCAAAATAACACATGGAGGACGTTAAATGCCATTTTTATATTTATTTATGTTCTCCCAAACCAGTAAAGTGCTCACAGGTGCCACAGCAGGAAAAAAAATTACAAAAGAAAGAAAAAAACAACAACCAAAAAACACTAGCCTTGCATCAGGTCTACTCATTTAATACAGTATTCACTGTTATCAGTCTACCACCTGATCACTTCATTATGTGAGAATTTATACACCTCGGTTCCAAACATTTCTCAGCAATAATCATATGGGGAAGTAAAAAAAAAAAGAACTGGTAATAAATATCAAGTAAAAATATTATGTGATCAAGTAACTCCATTTTTTTCACCACACAAATTTAAATAACAGTACAAACTTCAATGAGTAAACTTCAGAAGGAAGTACACATTAACAATGAATAACCAATTCCCCTTCCTTTCCCACTATACTTGGTATCTCCCACTTCCCATGATGCAACACAGTACAGGTATAAAAAGCATGAAAAAAGTCCTTTCTAGTCTTTTGCCCAAATCAAGATGGCCGCCACCATGTGTGCTGCTCCAGGTCACAATCAACAATCTGTAGGAAACCTTAAATGTCCTCAGGGTAAGTGCTCAGGTGGCCAGTCTGAGACACAACATTATAGTTGTAGATGTATTTATGTGGTTAATCCATCTCTAATGTCGCTGGTACACTAAGGTAAATAAAGAGTTTTTTTAAAAAACCAAGTATGTGTTTGTGTTTTGTGGAAGGGCTTACAAGGGGTCACAAAGAACTGAGGGTAACTCTTTGACAAAGATGAAATGTTTTGGTAAACTTTTTTTGGTAACACTTCACTATTAACTAGTTTGCTTAAAACGAAGCACCATTGTAGCTATCACAATTTTAATGTTTTAATTCTTAATAAATTACCTTTAAGTTTCCTTAAAATGGTTCATTCAGTCTGTCCACTTTAATCAATTGATACAAAACTCTGATTCACTCTTAGAAGAAAAGGTTCTATATAGAACCTTAAAAGGTTCTATCAGTGCTATGAATTTAGAACCCCTAAAAGGTTCTATACACTCTTTAAAAAAGGGTTCCTCTGGGTTCTATATAGAACCCTGGGTTCCATACTTGGCCTATAGAACCTTTTACCAAAAAAATGTTTCTATATACAGTAGAACCATTTTGGAGTTCCATATATGAAGCAGGGGATGGAACCATTTCTGGTTCTAAATAGAACCATTTCTTCTAAGAGTGTACACTAAGTCATTTGCATCATTGTTTATTTCTATATGAAGAGTTCAGATGCAAAAGCCTCTAAGTGCCATTTGAAATTTTCTTCTAAAATGACCATTTTTATCAAGCTTGTATATTTAAGTTCAGTAATTTCACTTAAATGGCAATGAAGATTACCTATTAATTGTCATTTAAGTGAAATTACTGAACTTAAATATACAAGCTTGATAAAAATGGTCATTTTAGAAGAAATTTTCAAATGGCATTTAGAGGCTTTTGCATCTGAACTCTTCATATAGAAATGAAAATGGTTAAATAAGATTTTTCCTTGTGTTCATTTAGTGAAAAACAAAATGAAAAAAAAAACATTCCTTTATTATTTTAACAAGATTTTTTTCTGTATTTTACAACTTTTAAATTAATTCTTATGAATCTGCTCAACTGCAATGACTTTTTAATTTAAATTAAAGCAAGTTAAAGCACTCTCAAATATCTAGATATTAGTCAAATAGAAATTGAAGGTACAGTACACTGTAAAACAATATTGTTGGTTTAACTTAAAAAAGTAAGTAACCTGGTTGCCTTAATTTTAAGTTCATTAACTGGAAAAAGTGAGTTAATACAATGAAGGAGAATGATTTAATCATTAGAAACTCAAAAATTGTATGTTATCTGAACTAAATAAAGTATTTAAGTTGATTTGACAAAATAAAAAATGTGATTAAAAAAATATTGTTGGTTTAACTTAAAGTAAGTAACCTGGCTTGCCTTAAAATTGTATGTTGATTGAACTGGAAAAAGTGAGTTAATACAATGAAAAGATTCATTTGATCATCAGAAACTCAAAATAATAAGTTATCTGAACTAAATAAATTATTAATAAAGTTGATTTGACAAAATAAATATGTTGTGATAACAAATCTTGAAATTTTTTTTACAGTGTATATAGTCAAAATGATGAAAGATTTTTTAGCTACATCTCAGTGCTAATTTGTCCTTCTGAAACTGAAATAAATGACAGTATAAGACCTCAGCTAATTAAAGCACATGAATTCAACGTTAATTATTGATTCTGAACATGGCGGTATGTTGGGTGTGGCCGCGGGCAGTGTAAAGGGCACCTGTTAACAGCTTGTTGCATTGACTCTGGCATTGGCAGTAACAGATGTTTTGTCTGTACTGAACGAAGAGCATTTGTTTGGCTTTCCTCCGGAAGACGAGAGATCTGCTGAATGTGCTCCGAGCGCTGAGCTGTGTCGTAGCGGTGGGGTTTCGGGGGAGCATGTAAATGTGCCCCTGCTGTGCTCAAGCATGAATGAAAGCAGACGTTGAGAGCACATTTGAGAGGGATTTTGGCTTGTGTGTTGATTTTTTTTTAAATGTCAAGAGATGGCATCTGTGGAAGTGATCATGCTCTTTAACTAAGGCTGGGTATTGACACATTTCACAATTCGATTCAATTTGATTCAGTGACTCTGGTGTTTAGAGTTGCACCATTAATCTTTAAAAGTATTTAGCCTTTGACAAGTACGATCACAGCGAACGTTCAAATCCCTGTTCTGACCCAGAGAGAGCAACTGTAAAAAAAAAAAAAAAAAATTAAGTAACCTGGTTGCCTTAATTTTAAGTTGAATGAACTGGAAAAAGTGAGTTAATACAATGAAGGAGATTGATTTAATCACCAGAAACTCAAAATAATAAATTATCTGAACTAAATAAATTATTTTAAGTTGATTTGACAAAAGAAAAAATGTTGTGATAACAAATCTTGAAAATTTTTTTTTACAGTGTATGTTTAGGTATGAAACCTCTTCACAGAGTCTTTTCATATACGCAGTATCATTATTTCTGACGCCATAATTCACATTATTACAGAAGTACTGGGATAAAAGTTCGAGTATAAACACTAATGTCTATTGTAGCTATCAAAATAGAGTAAATCACCTTTTGAAAGTAACTTCATGCTTCAAATAATGACTGCATGAGTTGCATTATTACACCAGTAGGTGGCGACAGGTGATTAAAAAACGTATTTGTTATTGAATCATTCATTAAAGAGATTCGTTCAAAAACGCTGATTCATCCAGTAATGAAACAAGTCGATTATTTATGAGTGAGTCAAAAATTTATTTTTAATTATTTTTTTATAAAAAAATTAGACTGCAGAAAGTAACATTTTGTCAGAACCTCTATTAAATTACATGTTTTAGGGCTGTCAATCTTCCTCTACAATACTATTCGAATTCCATTCCTTGTTTTATTTAGTATTCAAATAATCTTTGAATAATAAATGCTAAAATGTATCCTATTATTAATATTTACGACATCGCCAATGCAACTATAGCATGTGGTTGTTGTTACACGTTCGGTCCACCAGAGGGACATCTAATACACATTTTATTCATGCTGAATATGGTTAAAGCGCTTTTGATAGTTTTCGGCTGATATCTCTGCGAAAACACCACCAGAAATTTTGAAACTTAGATCGTTAATTTCAGTTCGACTGGACGGTTCCAACAAGCTTGACGCTTTTTACATCGTTAAACATTTAGGATAGCATTTTTGACAGTTGTTATGATGATACACCGTGGATAATGTGCACACTTGTGTTACGAATTCAAAAAAATTTTTTTGTTCATCAGCCGAAATAAAGGCATTTCATTTTCACTTGCGTGTAAGCCAAGGCGGCGAAAAGGCAAGATTGCATATAAATGTTTTTTTAAAAAAAATATACATAAAAAAGCAATATTTGAAAAGTAACTTTAGAATGGTATTGATTTTTTTAATATTCAATTTATATTCGAAATTTTCAGAATCGTGCGATTTTTTGAAAATGCACAATTAAATTTACATTAACAAAATAAGATTTACAAATGTACTGTACAAGTACTGTATGTTTGCACATTCATGAATTTGTGAATTGATTGTTGAACCCGTGTTTGCAAACCATGGATCACTATGGATTTGTAGGCTTTCCTTGTGAATCTTATTTTGTGAATTTTGATTGTGCAAGTCGTATTTTGTGAGTATAGTTTAGGTTATGGGTTTGTGAATTGCTGTTTGTAAAAATATAAACTTGTGGGTCTGTGCAAACATCTACAGGAATTGTTATTATTAATATGTGTGGCACTGAGATGAGAGAATGAAAGGGTAATGAGAAAATGAAGATTAAAAATAAACTCCCCTTCATCTGTTCATTCTCATGATAACATATTCATACTTGCCCTCTGCTTTCACTCCATACAGACTTAAAACAGTTTGTCATTATTTACTTGCCCTCATTTATTTTTTTCTTAATGCACGTTCTATTGTAAGTCAGATGATATAGTTATGTGATTTGAGTCATTGCTCATAAACTTTTATAGTCACATTAACACTAGGTTTGTGTTTGGTTCTTTTGTCTTTGCTTGAGATTGTCACTTTATTTCTTTTCATATTTATACTCCATTCTTTAAAGGAGTAGTTCACTTTTGAAAAAACTTTTGCTGATAATTTACTCACCCCCATGTCATCCAAGATGTCCATGTCTTTCTTTCTTCAGTCGAAAAGAAATTAAGGTTTTTGATGAAAACATTCCAGCATTTTCTCCATATAATGGACTTCAATGGGGTCCAAACGGTTTAAGGTTCAGTGCAAACTACAAACTGTTCAAAGGACTTTAAATGATTCCAGACGATGAATAAGGGTCTTATCAGAGCGAAACGATTGCTCATTAAATAAATAAATAAATAAATAAAGTTTAAGTTCTATAAGCTAAATGCTCGCCTTGCTCTGTTCTGTGATGCGCGTTGTGACTCTCCTGTTCGAACTCGTTCATCAAAATGAACAAATCTTTTTTTGAGTCGTTTGGTTCATTCAACAAACAAAACGAACGAATTGACTCGGAAAAAGATTTGTTAATTTTGATTTCTATTTATTACAACGTGTTTTTGCAGCGATGAGCAATTTAGCCAATCACAGACATATTTGTTGATCTCTTGAAAGCAGTGGCCAATCAGAGCCTCTCAAAACGCCAACGTTTTTGTCCAGAGTTCTACACGCTCACGAATCCTCTCATTATAACAAAGAAAGTGTTGACATGATGTACATTTATTATTCAGATTTATTGTGCAGTCTAGAACTTCTTTGATTTATATAATTTTGGAATTTTGTGAGCGTCACAAGTTAGGATTCATTCTCAAAACTGCAATGAATGACATAGTGATAACCTAAGGGTTTGTCCATATTTGACCGAAATTTGTGTTAAAAGTAGAATGCTGCAATTGAATCGGCCAGAGGTAAGTATCGGCTGATCATAACAATTTTTGACTTGATCGGTACTCACTAACTTGGCCGATCTTACAAACCGATCGCGATTTGATGACGTCAGACACGATAAGGACGTCACGTGATACTTATATTGGAGAATGTTTAATTAAACCTTATTTGTTACATCAGACTTCTCCATGTTGGAGTTTAAATGTTTCTATTTATTTTATTCTCTTTAACATTGAACAATGTTTAATTAAACCTAATGAGTTGTATCGAACCACTTCAATTTGTTATTTTAGGAGTTTAAATGTTGTTTGATTTTTTTATTTACTTATTTTGTCCTGCTCAGACTTGTATTGGACGATGTTTAAGTTACATCAGACTTCTCCATTTTAGGAGACTAAATGTTTATTTTGTCCTCCACAGTATTGGACAATGTTTAAATAAACCTTATGAGCTGCATTAAACTGTTCCATTTTGTTTATTTGTCTTATATTAAGTCAATTAAGCTTTGGAATCAGTATCGATTATATAGCCGATCACCATGACAAGAAATCGGTATCTCTGAATCGGCTGCAAAAATACCTGATCGGAGCATCCCTAGTTGAAAGACAACACAAATGTTGGGTTAAAAATGCAATTAAAACATTTAAAGTTGAAGTAAAAGTTGAAGTTGGGTTAAAATTTGAAATTATATTTACCCAACATTTGGGTTTGTCCATATTTTACCCAAATTTGGGTTAAAACAACCCAGCATTGGTGTGTCAAGGCGGCAGCTAATTAGCATATTCATGGTTTCACGCATACTCAATGAGGTAAGGGAGTATATTAATTTTTGGGAGTTGAAATATGTCATTTTGATTGGGTAATGAGGGATACAATTAGTGACTGCAGGAAGACTTTAAGTGGAAAAATTTGTGGAGCACAATTTTCCTTCAGAATAAGATGCATAATTTACAAAAACACCACGAGCATGAATTAAAAAATATAAATAGGAGTCAGATTGGGATTCACAATGATTTACATGAATCATGACATTCCAATCGGCTCTGAATGTCTCTCTCTCTCTCTCTCTCTCTCTCTCTCTCTTCTCTCTCTCTCTCGCTCACCCGTCTCTATCTGTGTGTTTCAGAGCTGGCCGGTCCAGGCCCCTCCCCCGCCACTCAGGAGCTGATGACACGCTTGGGGTTCTTGCTGGGCGAAGGCATCCCGGGCTCCGCGCACATACCTATGGACGACAAGAATGAAAAAAAGGTATTTTCCGCAGCTGCTGCCAGAGTGAGAGAGGGAGACGGTGAAAACCGCACGGATTAAAGCTGCGTGTTGCTGTCTGTCAGTGTGAGACAGACACAATGAAGAGCGTTTCAGAGCTGGAGTGTGTGTGTGCACGACCACAGTAAGTCATTCCCGTGTGCTCCGAGCCGCTGCATTGCTGATGAGAAACTTGAGGTCTCGGTCCAGAAATAGTTTTGTTCTGTCAGGGTTTCGTTTAGTCTTTGGATGATGAGATGATTAGGCTGAGGCGGTCCGAACGCCCTTCATGTGCGAAAGGCTTTTGTTTAATAAATCATAATGGTTCTTGTCGCTCTGGGAATCGCACGCAGAAGGAAGCAACAATGTGTGTCTTTGAGAGTCGTTAATGATCTGGCTTGCGTTGTGTGTTCTTGGACAATGCTGTCCAGTGGGATTCGGTGAACGTCTTTAATCTTTTTCATCAGGCTGCCTTTTGGAAGTTTGTTTTAAAGGAACTTTTATCTGGTTTTGTGACCTTGACTGACTCACAGTGATGACTCACAGGGGCTGCTGGTGTTTGGTCTGGTTTAGGTGGTTGGTCTGTTTAGCAAAGGACTTTATCTGTTTAATTCAGGCTCTTTAACAGGTTTGTTTTGTGTTGTGTCTATTATGTTGCAATAAAATACTTGTCTATGATGTTTTCAAAGTCTGAAATTATTTTTGTGGGTGTGCCACAATGCCAGGTGTGAGGGACAGAAGATAAATAAATAATAGGGCTGTCAAGCGATTACAATTTTAAATCTGATTTATTACACGATGTGGCGTTTATTAATTGCACATTAAATTTGGCTGAGAAATTACCCTCAAACGATCATTTAATATCATTATTGTGTTAAATGAGAGAAAGCATCAAATAGACATTACAAAAAGTAGCTTTAGAAAGAAAAATTATATTTGATTCAACAGAATTTATTACATGCAAACTTTTAGGCTTTAATGTTTTTTTAATGAATATGAAATATGAAATTGTTTTTTTAATGAAATGATACTCTAAAGTTAAAACTGTGGTAAATGGGTGGCGGTAAATGTCTAAATGAGTCATTCCTATTCATTCATCGTTCATTCATTTGTTCATTCATTCTGGGTGGGGCGGGTGCGTTAAATGCATTAATATTTTTAATCAGGGCTGGACAACGATTTATTGCAATTAATCACATCCAAAATAAAAGTTTGTGTTTACATAATATATGTGTGTGTGCTGTGTATATTTATTTTGTGTATATATAAATACACACACATGCATGTACTGTATATTTAAGAAATATTTGCATGTATATACTTTATCATTAATATTATATATAAATTAGGGCTGGGCAACGATTAATTGTGATTAATCACATCCAAAATAAAAGTTTGTGTTTACATAATATATGTGTGCGTAGTGTGTATTATTTTGTATATATAAATACACACACATGCATGTGTATATTTAAGAAAAATGTGTTCTTAATATATCAAATATTTATATTTATACATAATATGAATTATGTCTAAATATATATAATGTATATACATGCAAATATTTCTTAAATATATACATGCATGCATGTGTATTTATATATACAAAAAAATATAAATATATAATTAATAGATAATTAATATATAATTAATAAATAATTAAATATTAAATACATTATACACAACACATATATCACGGAAACACTAACTTTTATTTTGGATGCGATTAATCGCAATTAATCATTGCCCAGCCCTAATATAAATATAAATATTTGATATATTAATAACACATTTTTCTTAAATATATACATGCACGTGTGTGTATTTATATACAAATTAATTATACACACTAGACACACATATATATTATGTAAACACAAACTTTCATTTTGGATGCGATTAATCGATTAATCGTTTTCAAGCCCTCATTTTAATGCATTATTTTTTTCCATAACTAATTAATTAAATTAAATCAA
>JAQIUQ010002563.1:2500-80000 GCA_030378365.1 Hybognathus amarus | reverse complement strand
CCAGTTTTGCATCTTCATCACCCCATTAAAACACCCCCATCCCATCATCCTCTGCTGCACAGGCTGTGGCGTCTCTGTGGAGATTCAGAGCGAGCTAAAATCACAGCCCATGTTGGCCTGTAGATCTAAAACGCGGGTGTTCGCAGAATGAGGTGTTGATGCAGCTTGGCCGCTTCAGCAAGTCCGATTTTGAGCTCCGCTCTGCATTTTTTTTAGGTTGCAGATAGAAAGATTAAACATTTCTCTATAAATTATGCAGCATTACAGGCTAGCAGTCCTAGTTTTTGAGAAAACATTGGAGACAATGTATTAATACCACAAAGTTGTAGTTCCAAAATTGGGTCTGACCTTGAATTACAGTCAGTTTTAATTCGCTTTCAGTGCTTGCAAGATGTTTATTTTGGCTTCTTGATGTAGCTACACATAATAAGCATAACACATCTCTGTGTAAATCATTTGTAAAATCCATTCTTGCATGAATAGGGAAGAATTGTTTTGGGAATGTTTCCAGAAATCTGTTTTTCTGGTGTTTCGTGCATCAAGCCCGTTGTCATTCGCTTTTTTACACAGACGAGAGAAGGAGGTCTGGAACATGTTGCCCGCGGGTGATGTTGGTTTGTTGATGTAGAGGAGTGTGTTTGGCCTGTGTGACCCGCTCAGGATGTGATTAATGCGCTCCTGACTTTGAAGTTTGTGAAGTCTTTTGTCGGATAGAAATAGTTCAGAAACAGTGTAATGATGCTGTGAACAGCTGTTTGGAGACATGTGTGCACGTATTATATAGTGAGCTCTACACGTTTGAAACCATTTTGAACATCAGGCTGCTTTTCTTTCATTTAAACCTGGAAATAAACAGCATCTGATATTTGTGATGTTATGCTGACAATCAAAAAGATACATCTAAATGGTTATTATGACTATAAGAACTTCATAACCTGGAATTAAAAAAATCCATCCATCCATCATCCATCCATCCATCCATCCATCCTATCCATCATCCATCCACCCACCATCCATCCATCCATCCATCCATCCATCCATCCATCCATCCATCCATCTATCCATCCACCCATCCATCCATCTATCCATCCACCCATCCATCCATCCATCCATCCATCCATCCACATCTATCCAACCATCAATCCATCGCATCCATCCATCCATCTATCCATCCTCCATCCATCCATCATCCATCCTATCCATCCATCCATCCATCCATCCATCCATCCATCCATCCATCCATCCATCCATCCATCCACCTATCCATCCATCTATCCATCCATCTATTCTCTATCTATCTCATCTATCTATCTATCTATCTATCTATCTATCTGTCTATCTGTCTATCTATCTATCTATCTATCTATCTATCCACCTATCTATCCACCCATCCATTCTCCATCCATCCTCCCATTCACACATCCATCCATCCATCCTATCTTTCCACCTATCTATCCACCTATCCATCCATCCATCCATCCATCCATCCATCCTTCCATCCATTCACCCATCCATCCATTCACCCATCCATCCATCCATCCACCCATCCATCCATCCACCCATCCATCCAGCCATCCATCCACCATCCATCCACCTATCCATCCATCCATCCGTCCGTCCTGTCCATCTGTCTGCATCCATCCATCTATCTATCCATCCATCCATCTATCCATCCATCCATCCATCCATCCATCCATCCATCCATCCACCTATCCATCCACCTATCCATCCATCCACCTATCCATCCATCCATCCATCCACCTATCCGTCCATCCATCCATCCATCCATCCATCCATCCATCCATCCATCCATCTATTCATCCATCCATCTATTCACCCATCCATCCATCCATCCATCCATCCATCCATCCATCCATCTCCATCCATCCATCCATCCATCCATCCATCCATCCATCCATCTATCCATCCATCCATCCATCCATTCCAAATCCATCTACCCATCCATCAATCCATCCATCCATCAATCCATCCATCAATCCATCCATCCATTCTCCCATCCATCCATTCACACATCCATCCACCCACCCATCCACCCATCCATCCACCCACCCATCAATCCACCCACCCATCAATCCATCCATCCATCAATCCATCCATCGTTCCATTCATCAATCAATCAATCCATCCATCCATCCATTCTCCCATCCATCCATTCACACATCCATCCATCCACCCATCCATCCATCCATCCATTCACACATCCATCCACCCATCCATCCATCCATCATTCATCCATCCATCCACCCATCCATCCACCTATCCATCCATCCATCCATCCATCCATCCATCCACACATCCATCCACCCACCCATCCATCCATCCATCCATCCATCCACACATCCATCCACTCCACCCATCCATCCATCCATCCATCCACCTATCCATCATTTATCCATCCATCCACCCACCCATCCATCCATCCATTCACCTATCCATCCATCATTTATCCATCCACCCACCCATCCATCCATCCATCCATCCATCCATCCATCCATCCATCCATCCACCTATCCATCCATCATTTATCCATCCATCCATCCATCCATCCATCCATCCATCCATCCATCCACCCTCCTACCCATCTATCCATCCACCCTCCTGACCCATCTATCCATCCATCAATCCATCCATCCATCCATCCATCCACCTTCCTCACCCATCCATCCACCCACCCACCCATCTAAAATCATTTCCTGTTCGAAACTGTGCTCTGTGGCTAGTCAGATGTAAATAAAATAGTGTCATTGTTTGTGTTGCTTTTGTACTGATGGTCAGATGTTCTTCTTCAGTTGAAGGATGTTCTTTGGATCATATCAAATCATGCTGGAGAACATCAGGTTCATATAGTTCCAGTGTCGCTTCATTAAAGCAAAAGAGACGCACATTGCATTTTGTATTAAATTAGAAATCAATGCAGAATAGCTTGGCTAGCGCTTTGAGATGTCTAGACTCCATTGTATAAGTGTGTGTGTGTGTAAGCACTGACACATGCAGCTGTTGTCACGCGTGTTATTTTATAATAAACTTAGTAGCTGAAATTAAACCCACAGTTTCATTCTGACTCCTTAGAACAGAACTCATGCATGAGTTCAGACATCTCATTTATCTCTATTGATTCAGTGCATTGTTTTGGTGTGTTTTGTCTATTCAAAGTTTATTCTGTTTATTTTTAATCAGAGAGTTATTAGCTTCCCAATGCTGTATGTTTGTACTGGTCAGTTTTTAATGAGGTTGTGAGGGATGAAACTGGGCTGATGCTCATTAATGTGACGATCAGGTGAATGTGTTGATAAGGTCAGTGATGACTCATCAGTGTTTATCAGCAGTAATATCATCGAGTTATGATGGTCATCTGAGATTGACTTCCACTTCCATGACCTTTTTTTATTTACATGCTCTCCTGTTTGCCACTCTTCAATCTGCCTTTTTTTATGGGAAATGTGAACATTTTGACTTTATATTATTTGTAACTCATCTCCAATGCTGCAGATTAGCACTGACCACAATGACAAAAACTATTGATTGATTGATTTTGTTTGTTTGTCTGCTTGCTTGTTTGTTTTTTGTTAGTTGGTTAGAACTGGCCACTATGAACATATACAGTATACATATGCCCTTACAAGTTAAAACAAAACAAAAAAGAGAAATGCTACCTTGGCAATTAAAATAAGCTAAAATAAAGTGTTTTATATATTTACATTTACATTTATTCATTTAGCTGACGCTTTTATCCAAAGTGACTTACAATTGCTATATATGTCTGAGGTCACACGCCTCTGGAGCAACTAGGGCTTAAGTGTGTTGCTCAGACACACATTGGTGTCTCACAGTGGATTTCGAACCTGGGTCTCTCACACCAAAGGCTTGTGTCTTATCCACTGCACCATCAACAACCCAATATGTTTATTCGATTTTTATTTAAGTTAATGTTTATTAGGGCTGTCACTTTACGTTCGAAAATTCGAATCGTACAATTGATCGGACCAACCAACACAAGTATCGAAAACGAAAATAGGGAATCGATTTTAACGGCCTTCTCTCAGAGCCGCGTCCAGCTCGTCACGTCCGCGCAGCGACGTGCATACACACACACACACATAACAGCAAATGGATATTTTGCATAGTGAAAAATGTGAATTCTGCCGGTTTTTAGAAAGTCTCATGCATACAGATACAGATTCGGAATCGATTTTAACAGCCTTCTCTCAGAGCGCGTCCAGCTCGTCACGACACGCCCGCAGCGAACGCGCATCACACAGCAACACACAAACACACACACACATGACAGCAAAGTATACTTCTGCATAGTGAAAAATGTGAATTCTGCCGGTATTCAGAAAGTCTCATGCATACAGATACAGATTCAGGCTACAATCGCCTATGTTGAATCCTGCAGTAATGTTTTTCATTGATGTTATGGCAGTCCACTCTGCTTATTGTTTTTTCGAGAATGTTACACTCCTGTTTGTCATTGTGCACGAAGCTTCATGTCAATAAAACATCAGAAATATTCAAGTGCGTGTCTAAGCGCCTCTTTAGGCCTACGTTCGTCCTTATGCTTGTTAGGTGTCCGTGGATTTGCCTATATTTGGCTAAAATGGAAACATGTTTAGACATGGAAAATCGATTTTACAATTCGATTCAATGAACACTTATGTCTCAAAAATCGATCAGAATTTTTTGACAAAAGTGACAGCCCTAATGTTTATATTATTTTAATGGACAAATGTTTTTATTTATTTATTGCCATTTTTTATTGGGGCTTTGTGTGTGCAACAAAAAATACTATCATGATTTTTTTAATCAATTTTGCAATATTAATCACTGCTTACACACATACATGTTTTATTGATTTTTTTATATTTGCGGGCACCATATCTTTGGATAAATTATGCGTGGTTATGATGTGGGTTATTTCTTTGTCTTTTTGAACTCTTGTTAAATGCTGTGCAGTTGTCGAATACCTTTTATTATAATTTTTTGTTGACCTGTACGATTGTAAATGCAGTAGACGGACGTCTTTAACCGTTGCGCTCGTGTCTTGTGCAACATCTCGCGCATGACAGCGTTTCTATACAGCGTTCAAGGTAAAAAAGAAATGTTTGCTAATGTTTTGGGGGCGGGCGTGTTAGGGATACTGTGGTGTCAATTTTTTAATAATCAAAAAGCATGTCTAATTAATTGAAATCATGCATTATGAATCATTAAACTTACAAAGCATTTTTTTTAAATCAATGAAAAAAATTTCACTATCTCTGTGTTGTGTTTTTAGGGCCCTATAAAATCCGTTTTATTTTTTCCCAAATTCCATTCTCATTTTTCCAAATTCCGCTTTTTTCCGTTTTAATTTTTGCAAATTCCGTTTTTTCCGTTTTAATTTTTGGGAATTCATTTTTTTTTACCCTTTACTGTTATTTTAGTTCTAAAAGAGTGTGCTTTTTATTCGCGTGATCGCAGAAATTATAGGGCCCTATGTTTTCCCTGGTAATAAAATGAAGACATAAAACACAAATTTGACCATTTATCATCAATTTTAATCAGATGAAATTAAATTAAAACTGTTAAATAACCTGCTGCACAATGAGCTTTACTGTTAAAATTAAAACATGGAAGAAAAATTGATTATTACTTAAAAAATAAGTTTTCATGATAATTTATTTGGATTAGTGTTAGTGTACTATTACATTGGGACATATCTAAATTCTACTGTACAACAGTAATATATTTCTGTCAAGTTAAACCGAAGCTTTTATTTTGACGGGTTGCCGCAAAGACCTTTTGAATCTCTGTGTGTCATGATGATAGTTTCTCAAATGAAGCAGTTAAATGATCACAAAGTGACTTTCAGAGTGGATCTGAGAGCCTGGAGAGGAAGTTCATGCATTTGTGTCTTCATATAGGCACAAAACAGCACAAGCGTCACATGCTTCGGTGTGTGTGTGGCAAGTGAAACTGCACGTCGGCAGCACCATTCATTCACACAGAATGTGCAGGATTCGGATTTAAATAATCTTTGTGGTTTAATATTCACACACACTAGTCTACATTCGCGATTTCAAGTGTACTAAACCACTTTTTTATTTATTCCTTGAAAATTTACAAATTCTGTGAAATTCCACGTTATACAGTAAATTCCGTTTCTATGACAACGGTAGGGGAAACACTGCAGCTATCACGGTTCCTTAACATGTTTTATATTACACGTTATTACTAATTTTAAATAGTCGGTCCTGCAAACGATTCAAAGATGGTGAACAACTTTGTCAGAAATCTACTCTGATCATTGATTCGAATCAATTCCAATGAATGAATCCGAATTAAATGTGATTCGTTTCTGTGTTTCTGTCGGTTCAGCCATGCCATCACCAGCTCCTCCTAGAATGACGACCGCAGCGGCTCCAGTCTGGAGTGGGGTAAAGAGGGCAGTCTGAGGATCAGCGCTCAGCATGTGCTGGCACACACGGCCACACGGGCAGACACATGCTTCCGGTGGCCGAGGAAGAAGCCTCAACGTCCGGGGACAGTCTCCGTGGCTAAGAAGACTTCTGAGGGACCCCTCCACTATCCCACACAGAACTCGTCCAGCCTGATGATGCCTCGGCCTACTCAGTCGCAGGTAAGAGATCCAAACAACAGCTGATTGTGTTTACCATTGGGTTGCCCTGGGATTCCCTGAGGTGATGACTGACGCATGACTGCTGGAATGAAGGGAAGCAGAGACTTTAGGGAAGACGGAGATTGTGAGAGAGCCCATTATCAGGACACATTCTTTCTCGAGGAAGCTGATACGTCGGCCAGCTGTTGTGTGTGTGTGTGTGTGTTTGAGAGAGAGAGCGCTCTGCACGCACTCGAGTGTGTGTGTCGTTGGCTGGCTTCTGTCTTTAGCATCAGATCCACATTCCTCAGGCTGTTCTGACTGATCATGTGATCTTTCCCATTCTCTGTCAGTTTGGTGAATCTTGCGAAAACATGTTGCATTTCACACTGAAATCAAGAGAAAGAAATAAGACGTTTTTGAACATTAAATATTGCATTGGGACATTATTTTTAGGGCTGTACTGTCCCGGTTCGAGACCTTCTGGTTTGAGCCAATAGTCCTGATTGGTCGATTTTATTCATTTCGCAGTACATCAGCACTGTAATACATACAAATACTACACATTTTCTTAACCCTTAATCCGTATTCTGGACAAATGTGAGCAAAATAGTTTTGATTTATTTTTAAAAAATACTTCCCTTGATTTGAGCGGTACAAGACTTGGCTACTTTTCCTAAGTTTGCCTCCTGAACACACACAATTTTTTTTTACTCAATTTTACAATGTTAAATGGATGGGAAAAACTCCTTAATCTTGTATTTGGGTCAAAATGGGCACCCATAGAAATGAATGGGAAAAACTGTAATTTAGAGCATTCTAAAATAAGCCAAAATAAGACACCAGGTGACAGCAAAGTCACTTCATCTTTAGGTTTTAGCTCTAAGAACTTATTGGAATGATATTTTAATGTAAGTTAAAAAAAATATAAAAAATAAAACAACATAGTAATTAATTTACATAGAAATAATTTACATTGAAAATATGGTACTTTTTGAAGTAAATAAATTCAAAAATACCCCCAAAATAAAAAAAACACCATAAATGGATAGACAAAACTTTATCGAAGACAGTGATATAACATTTATAATAAATAAAAATTAGGATCACACCTGAGTCCTCTATGCCCACATTTGTCCACAATTACAGTATTAAGGGCTATAAAGTGAATACGGTTTGAGGGTTAAAGCTTGTTTATTATAGGAAGTCTATGCACTTTGCACTTACTATGCTATTTTTTTTTCTTAGTGAAATATTTTTTTCTTTTGTGGCCTGGACATGTTTCATGATTATGATTTTAGAGATTTGTCTTGTTTGTTTGGATGATCATGAGGCTTGTAGTTCTCTCAGAACCCAATGCTGGCGATGAACGCTGATGTTTGGATGTCTGCAGAAGCAGGTGTTGGTGAGAGAGATGAATGTGTGTGTTTGGTTTTGGTATATTTTGATGTGTGTGTATGTTGTGGGAGATATGATGCAGTAACACTTCTCATGAAAAGATGGCATTAAAATGAGCGAGTCGACGTTGAAACAATAAAAAAACGTCTGGCATCATAAAACAGGTGCAGTTGTCAAGGTTAGAGTATGTTTTCTTTAGGCAGTTGAGTGTGTGTGTGTGTGTGTTCAAATCTTCATTTTGTACACCTGCTTGCTTTTACTCATTTCACACCCTGTTTGGCCTCAGCGAATAAAGCATTAATCTTTACTGAGCGTTTGATAGATCTGTAACCTCACTACTTTCACAGCTGCCTATGTGTTGTTACCCTCCACACACACACACACACACACTCACAAATCACATCTTCGGAATGAGAACCAAGGAATGTTATGATTCAGGTTCCAATTTACCTTCTGCTTAATGATTCTAATTCTTGAATGAATCAATTAACAATTTTTTTATTCAAACCTAATAACAAATCATTTTAAATGCTTTGGTAGTAGAGTTTTATTTAATTACTTATTTATTAAAATATATTTAAAAATAAATTATTTATTTTTATATTTATTTTTATTATTTATTTTATTTTTATAGATATATATTGCCCTTTCTGAATATATATCTTTTACTACATGTTGTATTGATTTAAGCCTTAAATACAACATAACATCTTGAGTGAGTCAAGAACTACTCTAAATGATTCAGCCAGTGAATAAAATCGTTGAGATCGTTTCCAGTGGTACTCCGGCATCCATTCAGTGTAGATTTGTAGCTGCCAGTAAACATTCAAACAGAATATTATTATGTTCTATTGGCAGAAGAATTCAGACATTTGAAAGCCATCTTTCGGATTTTTTTGAAAATATGTGCTGGTTATCCCTTAAACCGATATTCACTTATAGCCCTTAATCCTGTAATTGTGGACAAATGTGGGCACAGAGGACTCAGGTGTGATCCTAATTTTTATTTATTATAAATGTTATATCACATGTCTTCGATAAAGTTTTGTCTATCCATTTATGTTTTTTTTATTTTGTGCTATTTTTGAATTTATTTACTTCAAAAAGTACCATATTTTCTATGTAAATTCTTTTCTATGTAAATTAATTTACTATGTAGTTTTTTTTTTTAACTACATTAAAATATCATTCCCAATAGTTCTTAGAGCTAACACAAATCACTCTTAATATGATGATTTTATGCTCCAAAAACATGTATGATTATTATCCATGTTGAAAACAGTTTTTACATTTTTATTTCAGGATTCTTTGATGAATAGAAAGTTCAAAAGAACAGCATTTATCTGAAATGGAAAGCTTTGTGTTACATTAAACACTACCCTTTAAAAAGTTTTGGAGTCAGTAGAATTTGTATTTTTATTTTTGGGGGAAATGATAGAAATAAATACTTCTATTCATCAAGGATGAGTTACATTGATCAAAAGTTACAGTAAAGACATTTATAATGTTAGAAAAGATTCTAATTAAATAAAATGCTGTTCTTTGAACTTTCTATTCATCAAAGAATACTGAAAATAAAAATGTAAAAAACTGTTTAATATGGATAATAATCATACATGATTTTGGAGCATGAAATCATATTTGTGAAGGATCATGTGACACTGAAGACTGGAGTAATGATGCTGAAAATTCAGCTTCTTTTCAGAGGAATGAATTACATTTGAATATATATTAACATAAAAAAGTCATTTTAAATTGTCAGTAATATTTCAGCAATATTACTGTGTTTTTTGTGTATTTTTTATCAAAAAATTGCAGCCTTCAGTGAGCAGAAGAGACTTCTTTTAAAAACATAGAAAAATCTTACCGAGCTTAAACTTTTGACCGGTAGTGTATGTATATATATTATAATATTCGATTTTGTTCTTTTAAATTGATTCTTTTCAAATGGTTGAACAAGTTAACAAATAATCTTAAGGGTGTCACACTACGAATGAGAAGAGAAGCGCTAACGTCTTTAAATTTCGAGCACATTATTTTCTATTTTAATTATTTATTTTCATTATGTACACATACCGGCAGCACCATTTACATAGTTTTATATTTACATTTTACATTATGTTTGTCTCATATCGTCGTTAATGTACAGTATAATAACTTCACCCTGTGCTGCAGGATACATTTAGTTTTAAATGAATTTATAGAAATCAGCTGCGTGGATGAAAATTGCTGTTCACGTTAAATTCAGTTAACGTGCGCTCTAGGTGTTCAGACTTCAGACTTGGCAATGATTGTTTTATTGTACAGGACAATCATAACATAGTACACAGACATTATGTTAATTTCATAATGTCCTTAAACATAACAATATTGCTGGCCATAAACTGAGCGATAAACTGAATCTATGAACAACTGTTCTTGTGAGTTGTTGTTTTTTTCTCAGTTGATTGAACCAATTCATAAATCAGCTTTAAGTGATTCATTAATGCATCTGTCGAATTCGAAATTAAGTCTGTACCCAGTAATCACAAATGTCTAGGAAGTTCATTGGACGTTCGTTGGTCAAAAATAGAGATAAAAGTCTACAAAAGTGATGTCATAATGGACTGTGGTGCTAGAGCTAAGCTTTTAGTAGGCCATTCACACAGGAAGTGCATTTCAATCACACTATATTTTAATTATTGGTCTATATATTTTTGTCCTTTATGGATCCTGACAGCATAAAGTTTTGAATGGCGTTATGGTGGATAAATGATGACAGAATAGTTTGTTGTTGTTGTGATCTGTCTCTTTAAGTGTTCTGGAGTGAATGGTGCTGTGAGTGGAGATGCTGCTTTAGTCATGTCTGTCTGGGATTCTCAACCTCAGTGAATAATCCTTACGGTTTAATTTCTGAGACCGAACTTGCATTGTGTCCAGGCAACCGAATCCATTTACTGGACAGCTCATTTCAGACCATACTGAACTCTCTCTCTCTCAGAAAACAAAGACCCCATTTTAACCGTCTCGAATATCAGAATGAGTCAGCAAATCTCGCTCTTGTCAATCAACTGACGGCTCTGCTGCTTCGAAATCTCAAATATGTGGCACGAGCGTTCAGTATGATTTTTTTTCTTCACATATAGAATTTTCATCTTACAGGCGAGAGCGTCAGAGCCACACAACAAAGATTTTTGAGTGTGTGCAAAACTAGGCGAATATAATGATATTCCCAATATCTTTGTAATGTGATATAAAAATGAGCAACTTTGTGAATATGATTTAAATGTGACATTTTATTTGGCCTTTAGCTCCGTAAAGACAGTGTAATAACATCAGTTTCAGGATTAAAGTACACTGTAAAAAAAGGTAAATTTACAGGTAATGGTCTGTATTTTTTACAGAATTTTGCCGTTTTGTCATTATACAGTGAATGCCTGTTATTTTACAGATATTTGCTGTAATTTAAAGGTCCACTATTGAATTTACAGGTAATTGCTTGTATTTTGGTTTTACATCTATTTTACGTTTTTAAAGGAAATTGTCTGTATTTTTTACAGGGTTGTGTGTAATTTTACATAACATATTCCGTAATATTTTACTGATTTTTTCTGTTTTCTGTTTTTTCCTTAAAGATCATTAAGTATGTGGGTGTTAAAGTGAGTTTTAAGGTTAAATAATACTATTTCCGTACTAAATACCATTAAATTTACAGTTTTTGAAAGTGAAAAGAACAACTCATTGTATAATTTACAGTGAAAAACCGTAAATTGACATTCCCACAATTCCCTGCATGACACTTCACATTTGATGTGTTTTTGTTGAAATAACTTTTCTTCTATAGTTTTCTTAGTTTTTTTTTTAGAATCAGTTATGTATATTAGGGTTTTATGTTACATTTAATGTCGTTAAACTAATGTTTAATGCATTTTAAAAATTTCACGTGTTACCATAATTATAGAATAAGAAATTACCATTTTTTTTTTACCGTTTTTTACTGACAGTATTTTTCCGTTTTTTAACAGACATTTTCTGGCGCCCTGCTGCCAGAAAATTACTGTTTTTTTACAGGTTTTTTTTTACAGTGTATGATTAACGCAACACTTGATTTCTTTTGGAAATATATTTCAGAATGCAAAACAATAGAGTTGTATTCTCAGCATTGCCACAAGGGGAAGTGTAGTGGACATTAGCATTAATTCTGCTTCTGCTGTCATTTCTGCAAACATTCTGAGAATATCTATCAAATTAAAGTTAATTAAGCTGTCAACATTTATTACCTGTCAACACTAACAGTTTATAGCTAGTTGCTTTAATAGCACATCTGGTTTGCATCTCTCCCCTTGAGGACCACTACAGTAATGCAATAATGCATGTTAAATATGTTCAGCAGGTTTGTGCACTTGCAGAGTATTGACTAAACATTTCCATCTGCCTTTGTGTGGAGTTTGTTTATGGCTTAAGAATTTGTTCCAGTGCCTGTAATTTAAACCTCAATAGAAGAAACAAGTTTTAGTGTCTATAATTTAAACTTCAATAGAAGAAACAATATTAGAGTTGGATTCAATTCTGAGATTCATTTCAAAACTGTCCATTGGAATGAATTAATAATTAATTGATGATCTGTCTCTGAGCATATACATCAAAATTCAGGTCATAAAGCTGAAAAATGTCAGGATATACAGTTTGGGGTCAGTAAGATTTTTTAAAAGTCTGTTTTGCACACCAAGCCTGCATTTATATGATAAAAAATTAGGGCTGTGCAAAAGTTAATTGCGATTAATCACATCCAAAATAAAAGTCTGTGGTTACACAATATATTTGTGTGTGCTGTATATAATTATTTTGTATATATAAATACCTATGCATGCATGTATATATTTAATAATTATTTGCACTTAAATTCTGTATATACATATAAATACATAATCTATATTATATAAATATAAATATTTTATATATGAATGACACATTTTCTGAAATATATACATGCATGTGTGTGTATTTA
The DNA here is from genome assembly GCA_030378365.1 of Hybognathus amarus. Lineage (NCBI taxonomy): Eukaryota > Metazoa > Chordata > Actinopteri > Cypriniformes > Leuciscidae > Hybognathus > Hybognathus amarus. The sequence continues at coordinate 66,999 of JAQIUQ010002563.1, read as the reverse complement.
TATATACAAAATAACTATATAAAGCACACACAAATATATTATGTAAACACAGACTTTTATTTTGGATGCGATTAATCACAATTAATTTTTACACAGCCCTATAAAAAATACTATAAAAACAGTAATATTTTGAAATATTATTATAATCTAAAATAACAGTTTTCTATGTGAATATATGGTAAAAGGTAATTTATTCTTTTGATTCAAAGCTGAATTTTCAGCATTATTCAGTCTTCAGTGTCACATGATCCTTCAGAAATCACTCTAATGATGATTTGCTGCTCAACAAACATCAATGTTGAAAACAGTTGTGCTGCTTTAAGTCATAATTTTAGGATTCTTCGATCAATGGAAGGTGCAAAACCAAACTTGTATGGTAGTGTATTTTATGGTTGTGTGTGGACACGTCCATGTTTAGTATCTAACATCAGGTGTTTAAAAATATATATTGATATTGATTCTTGTCTTTGCAAACAGCACTAACAAGCTTAAACTGTGAATACACACACCACTGTCGGCACTACATGAGTTTAATTAGACTCAAGAAAGCAAAGAGCTCAAGCTAATTAAGCTGATTTGCTATTTAAAATGTGGAAAATGAAAAACGAAGTGTCTTTTATGGCTTGATCACACGGCAGCTGGACACACACATCCCCGCAAACAAACATACACACACGCAGTCAGGCAAAAGCCAGGTCTGTGTTGTTCTTGCTGGTGGGTCTGTTCGATCACCTCTCTAATGCCCGTGAGCCTCCCAAAATAACGGACATAAATCTATAATTGTATTATCGCACAGCAGGACACATCTGCAGAACATCTCTCCTCACCTTCTGCAGCGCCAAGTGTGCTTACCGTCTGAAACACAGCAGACGGATAGCATGCATGTTCTAAAATGAAAGAAATCGTGCTGAAGGAAGATAGGAATATTGGAAAAATCTTCATGCTGATGTTTCCGATACATGACAGATGATGGTCAAGGCATATTTATTTCGACTGCGCTTTAGACAACACAGACTGATTCAAAGTAGCAAACAAAGTCATTATTCAGTGTCCACAATTCAGTTTGAGTTTTGCTCTGATTGAATATTAAAAGTGGTTTAAAAATGTCTTTTAAACCTCTGATTTAAGACGATAGTAAATATGTCTATCAAGCTCCAGAAAGAATTCGGAAAGAGTAAAATTTTAAAGGCGTAGAAAAATGCGAGACACTACAGGTAATATGGTAAAATTTTTAAATAACACCATGATATCACCATGAAAATTTCTCAAGTATATTTAAAAAAAAAATTATTATAAGTTTTTGAAATTTGAATGTTTAATTATGCAAATTAGGCAATATCTCATTAAATATGCCAAATATTGCATATATTTTTGGTAGATGGATCTGAACATATGATAAAGTCAGGTGCAAAATTATTATTTTTTTACACACAAGATGAAAAAAAAATTCAGGATATATGCGTTCTGTACCTAGGAAATCAAAATATACTGTCCATAGCCTTAAAGAGCCCCTATCATAGCATTTGAAATGTTCCTATTTTTGTTTTAGCAGTTCCCAAAAACAGTTTAACATGCATGCAAGGATAAAAAACACTTTATTTGTCTTATAATATGCATTTATTTTTACCTGATTTGCTCATCGACTCGTACAACGGACTCATTTTTCCAAACCACTCCTTTGCGTGACTCTAATCGGCGGTGATTGGTCAGATGACAGACCCAGTCAGTTATTGTTTGTTAGCATAACGCATAAACATATTGATAAAGCACTGCAGTAACTGGGCGTGGCCAGTGTGTCTCTACGTCACAATGTAACAGCTAATGACTCGTTTCAAAAACAATTCATTTCATAGACTCAGAGTCGACTCTCACTTTTGAAAGACAATGACTTTATATACGGTGCACTGATATAAATCTTTGCAGGATGTTTTCATTCCCTTAGAGCTATAGTCCACACCATAAGAACAGTCATTTTCAAGAATCCATGATAGGTGCTCTTTAAAAAAAAATTTTTTTCGCCATAGCTTTTGATTAAAATGTCACATAAATCAGGAATGATTTATTAACAAATCCCTCTGAAAATATCTTCAGTGTATAAAGTGCATAAATTGTAAGTTTAGTGAAAATAAAAACAAAAAATATAGGCAACTACTAGCTACTTTACAACAAACAAGAATAATTATTTCATGTTTAATATGGTGTTTTAATGTTAATTAATAAAAAAATAAACAGACAAGTTATTCTATTTGGACCTCAACTGTAAAAAAAAAAGAAAAAGGTACAAAAATGGACCTTCCACACTCAAACCTAAAAAGTTGTACCTTTATAAGTCGTTTTGGGAACATAATTGTACCCTAAGGACCTATTGTGGACCTTTAAAGGTACAGCTGTATATTTTGTACCCATAGGAACATAATTGTACCTTCACTGTACCTTTTTTTCTAAGTGTGTACATAGGCTGAGATGTTTGTACTGGAAAATGACAAAAAAAACTCATTTTGAGAAAAAGGCATTTAAAGATTTAAGTAGGGAATTTACGATAGCGTATTGCATTCTCTTGAAGAAAAGAATCTACTCTGTTTTTCTGAATTAACGAGTTAATTTTTCATGAGAGAAAATTTTTTTGCTCTGTTTTTCTGAATTAACGAGTTAATTTTTATGAGAATTTTTTTTGCTCTGATTTTCTGAATTAATGAGTTAATTTTTCATGAAAAAAATTTTTTTGCTCTGTTTTTCTGAATTAACAAGTTAATTTTTATGAGAAAAAAAGTTTTTGCTCTGTTTTTCTGAATTAACGACTTAATTTTTCATTAGAAAATAAGTTTTTGCTCTTGTTTTTCTGAATTAACGGCTTACTTTTTCATTAGAAAACATTTTTTTGCTCTGTTTTTCTGAATTAACGACTTAATTTTTCATGAGAAAAAAAGTTTTTGCTCTGTTTTTCTGAAATTAACAACTTAATTTTTCATAAGAAAAATTTTTCATTCAGAAAACAGAGCAGAAAAATTTTCCATGAAAAATTAACTCATTAATTCAGAAAAACAGAGCAAAAAAAATTTTTCACATGAAAAATTAACTCGTTAATTCAGAAAAACAAAGCAAAAAAAAATTTTCTCATGAAAAATTAACTTGTTAATTCAGAAAAACAGAGCAAAAAAAAATTCTCATGAAAAATTAACCTCATTAATTCAGAAAAACAGAGATTTTTTTTCTTCAAGTGAATGCAATACGCACACATAGGAATTTAATACATTTCTATTGAAAAAAAAAACTGCTCAAAAACAGAATAAATGCTCAGGCCCTTAGTAATAATAATATATACTATTTCAAGCTCATGAAAACAGATTATTTAATAACATGGCAGGCATATAACGGCCTACAACGACAGTAAATCAATGAATTAACATTGGCAGAGTTCAGAGTACACCACGTGATGCCGTCTGAGCGAATCACATTAGCAGAAACCAGCAGTAGCCAATGAGATTTCGTCATTAACTTTAAGAGCTTCACAATCGATACTAGTCAGTAAACAGGCGGAGCGCTGGGATGCTAACTTCTTGGTAAATTCAGGAGACGTTTACTGCCTACAAGTAAACTAAATGTAATAACAAACATCTTAATGTATATTTTCAACGTTTTCTTTATAGCAGCTTGAAAAGAAACATTGAAGGAGTAAACTAGCCCAAAATCTCAAAACCGATCACCCCATGAAAAATCAATGTTTTTGCCTGCCGTGTTTCACCTAAAACGCCGAAGTTTGAGTAGTGAAAAGTAAATGTTGTGTAATATATCATGGCTGTTTGTTTGAATCAATGCAGAAGTGGCAGGTTCGCAAGGGTTTTTACATATCAAACCCTCACAGGACTCAGGAAGCAGTTAGGAAGCATCTATGCCTACGTCATTCTCTCTCTTTCGCTTTTACACTCTCTTTCTTCAGAAAATAAAGAGACTGAGGCAGATGGTGTTTCGGCGAGAGATGAAATCCTGCCGTTCTTCTTTGCTCTGTGGTCTTCTGAGACTCGGCAGAAGCGCACGCTTAAGATTTCATCTGCTGTGCTGAGGCGTCAGTCCAGACACTTTAGAGCATCTTTAATCCATCCGTCCAGATGGTTCTGCTCACATGGGCAGGCCGCTATGTTACAATTTAAGAACTGGCCCCTGTTCAGTTCATCAGTGGGGAGTTGAATTGAATTCAATGAACTAGAATTAAGAAGTTCAACACAGTCAAGCAGCAGAGGTGTTCATTAATCCAACATAATTGACAATCAAATCTACTGGTTATTTTTTAAAACATTATTTCAGCACTCTCAAAACAAATTCCCATACAGCTTCACCAAATTATTTTTTTTACATGCATAATAATATAAAATTATTAATTATAATATGTATTTTATATTACCGGTTCAAAAGTTTTAGATTCGGTAAGGTTTTTTTATGTTTTTAAAATAAGTCTCTTCTGCTCACAAAGGCTGCAATTATTTGATTAAAAAAACAGTAATATTGTGAAATATTATTACAATTTAAAACAGTGGTTTTCTGTGTGAATATATAGTGAAGTGTAATTTATTCCTGTGATCAAATCTGAATTTATCATCATTACTCCAGTCTTCAGTGTCACATGATCCTACAGAAATTATTATAGTATGATGTTCAAGAAACATTTATGATCATTATCCATGTTGAAAACAGTTTTTTACATTTTTATTTCAGGATTCTTTGATGAATAGAAAGTTCAAAAGAACAGAATTGATCTGAAATGGAAAGCTTTTGTAACATTAATCACTACCATTCAAAAGTTTGGGGTCAGTAAGAATTTATTTTTTATTTTTGGGGGAAAGAAATTAGAAAATACTTTTATTCATCAAGGATGAGTTACATTGATCAAAAGTTACAGTAAAGACATTTATAATGTTAGAAAAGATTATATTTTAAATAAATGCTGTTCTTTTGAACTTTCTATTCATCAGAGAATTTTGGGGGAAAATGGTATACGACTGTTTCAACATTGAAAATAATAATTTATGTTTTTTGAGCATAAAATCAGCATATTAGAATGATTTCTGAAGGATCATGTGACACGAATGTGTTTCAACAGTAATGATGTTGAAAATTCAGCTTTCAAATTACATTTTAAAATATATTAAAATAGAAAACAATCATTTTAAATTGTCATAATATTTCACAATATTACTGTCTGTCTTTTTTTTATCAAACAAAGCAGTCTTGGTGAGCAGAGAGACTTCATTTAAAAACATAAAAAATCTTACTGATCTAAAACTTTTGACCGATAGTGTAAATACAAAGCTTGACATTAACTTTTTTGCTCACCAGCCACTGTGGCTAGTGGTTTTCCAAAGTTAAACAATTTGGACACTGATTCCATATGGGAATAACTACCATATAGATATTTTTAATAGCATCTCATAATTTGGCCTATCTGGTATATTAGGTTACTGTCACTTTAAGACCTGATGCACAGACCCATTATACTGTTTTATATAGCCAATGTACAGTGCGAACACAAAATCTGCAGGAATCAGTAAAACTGCTTAATACGTGCAATCCCTCGCCAGAATTCAAGCCCAGAACCACCAACAATATTCATCTGGAGCAAATTAAACGAGTGAGTGAACGAGTTGGTGTGTCAACTTGCTTTCGGAGAAGTTAGAGAGCGAGAATGCACAGCTGGTATCTTTTGTATCTATTCCGTGGAAGATTTTCAGATATTTCATTATCAATATGTATCCAAAAATCAATATTACTGCCAACTCTAGATTGCACTTAGTTTATTATTTCAGATGCCTTTTTTTAAAGAAATTGAAAAATGTATACCTGCAGGGCTCCAGACTAACTTTTTGCCTTGGTTGCACTGGTGCGCCTAACTTTTTTATTCAGGTGCACCAGCACAAAATGTAGGTGCATCAAATTTTCTCGTCTTTGCGTCACCTTTAACAGCCACAATTTCAAGGTCACCTTTTTCTTACGCTCCATATATTCATATATATTATGTAAATGCTTTAAAAAAAATAAGATGTAGTTTTTTTTTTTGTTTTTTTGAAGCACAATTATACTGTATATACAAATATAAATCTTAAAAAGAAATTCTAAATTTAAAGTGCTGTTTTTACATTGTTCAAGTTCAGGGCAGGGTATTGACACCAATTTCACAATTCGATTCAATATTGATTATTTTTGGATATCAGATACAATACATGGCAAATTTTCTCAAGGAAAACAAATCTCAACTAATGCTGTAAGGTAAAAATGACCTGATTTGGACACAAACACTTAAATTACACTTTTATTTATTTTTATAATAATAATCTTATATGAAATATAAACATTTAAATGGTGGTTGCATAAAAACTTGACAGTTTTTTTTTCAGACAACATGCATTTAAATATTGAAGAACATTAAAAATGATAATGAATATGTGCATGTATTTGGCAAAATGCTGCTCTAGAGTTAATTTTTCTAGCTGGCTAACGAGTTTTATGGTCACTGGATTTTTTTTTGGGGGGGTAAATGTGATGTTACATTACATTGTTTACACACCTTTTACTGACGTCTTCCACGGTTGAATCGCTGATTGCAGCGAATTCTATGTGAAAGATACGAATTTCGAATGAGTTGTACTCTATCTTTTAACACACTTTCAGATGCTCGTTCATGTTTATTTCGCAGCTGTAACTGGTATTATTAAGGTGGAAGAGAAGATCACGCGTGTTTCGCAGCTGCTGATTCTCTTGAGCTGAGCCAAGAGCGATCTCACGCCACAGCGTCAAAATACACTATTTATGTTTTTGAATTTCAGACTCGTTTGGCGAGAGTCAGCGGATGTGATCAGTGCAGGAACGTTCAGGTAGCTGGTGCGACCTAGGAACAATTTTGGTCACCACCCTTACAAATTTTGGACAAATTGGTCGCACTCTGAGCCCTGACCCAGGCTAGTAAGAGTGACTGCATTACGCGCCAACAGCTGAAATCCACCCGCATTTGGCGGGTTGGCGGGGGTTGATGTACAAGCCTGTCTATATACATTTTATATATAGTACATACATACAGGGGTTGGACAATAAAACTGAAACACCTGGTTTTAGACCTCAATAATTTATTAGTATGATGTTGGATCTCATTTGCAGCGAATACAGCATCAACTCATCTCGGGAATGACAGATACTAGTCCTTCACAGTCTTGCTGTGCGTATTAGTGCATGATCATGCTAAAATAAGGCATTTTTAATTCTGCAGTGAGTTGGGCATCTGTGGTTTTATGTTTTTTCTTTGTGGATACAATTTGGGTCAGTTCCTGGACATTCCTTTCAGACAGCTTCCTCTTGCGTTTGAGCTATTTAATCTAGTGTGTCAACATTACACTGGAATACTAAAGCTTTTGACACACCACAAAGACTGGTCATGTGAGTCAGTGAGATGTGCACCAACAATTTGTCCCTCTTCTGAACTCTGATATGTCTTCCATTATATTGTGTTGATTGCAATATGTTATGTGAATATAGATGTGAAACCTCCAACACTTTATTGGCAAGTGTATCTGTTTCATTGTCCAATGAACATACATGTACATGATTGATTAAGAGTGACCAGGGAAGAAGATTAGAGTTCATCTTGGTGCTTCAACTGTGCAGCTTTTTATGATCACAACACCATCTTTTTCTCATTCTAGAAGTAGTGTCTGAGATAAACTTTTAATTTATGTTAGTTTTTGTGGAAACATGGTCTTCAGGGTGAAAATTGTAGGTTTGCTGACACTTTTTTGCAGTTCTGTGTTGTTTGGTCACTATCCTTCTTAGTGTTTAACATTTCACGATTCAGGTTTTGCCCTCTATTCTTCTTCACTATACTCTATATACACTACCAATTGTCAAAAGTTTAAGATATGGTAAGATTTTTTATGTTTTTAAAAGGAGTCTCTTTATTGCTCACCAAGGCTGCAATTTTTTGATAAAAAATACACAAAAAACACAGTAATATTGTGAAATATTATGACAATTAAAATGACATTTTATGTTAATATATATTAAAATGTAATTTATTCCTCTGAATTTTCAGCATCATTACTCCAGTCTTCAGTGTCACATGATCCTTCACAATCACTCTAATATGATTGATTTTATGCTCCAAAAACATGTATGATTATTATCCATGTTGAAAACAGTTTTTTTACATTTTTATTTCAGGATTCTTTGATGAATAGAAAGTTCAAAGAACAGCTTTTATCTGAAATGGAAAGCTTTTGTTACATTAAACACTACCCTTTAAAAAGTTTGGGGTCAGTAAGAATTTGTATTTTATTTTTCGGGGAAATAAATAAGAAATCAATACTTCTATTCATCAAGGATGAGGTTACATTGATCAAAAGTTACAGTAAAGACATTTATAATGTTAGAAAAGATTCTAATTAAATAAATGCTGTTCTTTGAATTTTCTATTCATCAAAGAATCCTGAAAATAAAAATGTAAAAAACTGTTTTCAACATGGATAATAATCATACATGTTTTTGGAGCATAAAATCATCATATTATGAGTGATTTGTGAAGGATCATGTGACACCTGAGACTGAAGTAATGATGCTGAAAATTCAGCTTTTTTCAGAGGAATAAATTACATTTTAATATATATTAACACAAAAAGTCATCCACCCATTTCACAATATTACTGTGTTTTTTGTGTATTTTTTATCAGAAAAAAATGCAGCCTTGTAGTGAGCAGAAGAGACTTCTTTTAAAACATGGAAAAATCTTACCGATACTTCAACTTTTGACCGGTACGTGTATATATATATATGAAATGCATTATTATAAACTTTGACTGTCATTTAAACTCTTCAGGCTTAAATGCAAATTTGCATTGCAGTACAGCTCAGCTCAAATTGAATTGAAATGAAGAAACTTGTTTTAAACCCTGTTCTCCTGCAGGACTCAGAGTGAGCTCTCAAGATGTCACATGTACAGGTGGCGGTCTTCTGCATTGATCACTTGTGTGGTGTTTGGTGGACTCAGAGGTTGGGTTTGTGGGCAAATGTCTCACTCTGTGGCTGCTGTCCCAGGAAATGACACGTGCCATGCACATTTACATTGTTTGTGGCTTGTCTTTTTCCCGACAGCTGGTGGATCCAGAACCAGAGCGCTTGCTCTGGTGACAGTGCATCTGGAATCACTGGTGTCTTCAGCTGTGGCCACTTGTGTTCAGCTCGACTGAACTCCTGCTTATTCAGTTTTAGATTCACTAGAGATCTATCTATCTATCTATCTATCTATCTATATATCTATCTATCTATCTATCTATCTATCTATCTATCTATCTATCTATCTATCTATCTATCTATCTATCTATCTATCTATCATTATCTATCTATCTATCTGTCTATCTGTCTATCTGTCTATTCTGTCTATCTGTCTATCTATATATCTATCTATCTATATCTGTATATTATATGTCTATCTATCTATTATATCTGTATCTATCTATCGTATCTATCTATCTATCTATCTATCTATCTATCTGTATATGTCTGTCTGTCTGTCTGTCTGTCTGTCTGTCTGTCTGTCTGTCTGTATCTGTCTGTTCTGTCTGTCTGTCTGTCTGTCTGTCTGTCTGTTGCTGTCTGTCTGTATATCCGTTGATCTGTCTATCCGTTCTCTGTCTCTGTGTCTCTCTGTCTGTCTGTCTGTCTGTCTGTCTGTCTGTCTGTCTCTGTCTGTCTCTGTCTGTCTCTGTCTGTCTGTCTGTCTCTGTCTGTCTGTCTATCTATCTCTGTCTGTCTGTCTGTCTGTCTGTCTGTCTGTCTATCTCTGTCTGTTGTCTATTTATCTCTGTCTGTTGTCTGTCTGTCTGTCTGTCTCTCTGTCTGTCTGTCTGTGTCTGTCTGTTGTCTGTATCTATCTCTGTCTGTCTGTCTGTCTGTCTCAAACAATAATTTTTAGTGTTTTATGGCAAAAACAAAATGCCTAATGGTTCTAGAAATAGACTTTGTGTTTTTTACACAATTTTTTTTCTGCCCTGAAAGAAGGAAGAGCGGCACAGAACTGCCGCTCACTGGACATTTTCTCTTTTCAGATCATTCTCTCTGTAAACCCTAGAGATGGTCATGAGTGAAAATCCCAGTAGATCAATAGTTTCTGAAATACTCAGACCAGCACATCTGACATCAACAACCATGACACGTTCAAAGTCACATTTCTTCCCCATTCTGATGCTCAGTTTGAACTTTAGCAGATCATCTTGATCATTTCTACATGCTTAAATGCATTCGAGTTGATGCAATGTGATTGGCTGATTATATTTCATATGCATGATACAAAGTATACCTAAAATGAAAGTATACCTTTGCATAAATGTAAATGAATTTTTGAGTTATATATTGATTGCAAATAGTCACAATACACAGTAAATATTGGTCTGAGCTAAAGCCAATACTAACCAGATGTTTGTTTGTTAACATCACTCATTAATGCTGTAACAAAACCGAGTCCTGAGGGTCTGACTTAGTGGTGGTGTTTTTAAGATCGATCAGCTTTCATCCCCGATGGTGCAGTGAAGGAGCGTCTGACCCTCTGTCACAACAGACTCGACTTATGAACATGAATCGAGCGTGTTAATTAACATCACTCCGAGATGCATGAACAGCACCCGGCTCAAAAGGCCCACTTGTTTGACCTGATGATTATTCAAGTGATGACATCATCTGGGATATGCATATTCATCAATGGGCTCCTTTCAGTAAACAAGGGTACAGCAGATTACTGGACGGTCTGCAGGGAGAATAGGGTGTAATCTGTGGAGCTGGTCACGGACCAGTCCCCTACTAAAGCTGGTCTGATTAGATTTCTCTCTCAGCGAGTTTTAGCTCTGCCACTGTGGAATGATTCTGTGTCTATCAGCCATTTTTATCAGCAGCCCAAGTACAGAAACACACACCTGCAGATGCAGAGAGCATTCAGGTTTTAAACACAGATGGGTTATCCATATGCAGTCTCCTGTTCTGTGCATTAGATATGTGGAGGGGTCATAGTGTAAACTAGATTTACATTTTTCTAAAGGCAACAGCAGGGCTTGTGCGGGAGTGAAAGTATAGCGGTGAAGTTTTAAGTAAGTTTTAAGAATTAGTCTTTGGTTCTGTGTAAATGAAATGCCGTAATAGAGAGAGCTTCATTATTTCACCCACGTCCCTGTCAGCAGATATTAAAATATGTAGAGTACTAGTCTACTGTAACTCTCTTTGACTCATGGTAAAAGCACATTTCTGTTACACTTTGCTATAGTTTTAGCACCTGATATTATTTCAAACAGGTAAAGGTGCTTTTTCCATATGGATTGTGCTCACCTTGAATTTAAATTTAAGGTTCTAAACTTTGAATTTGAATGCAAAGGAAGTGCATTAACATTGAATTTAAATAACTAGCTACAGAACTAAATCTCTAACTGTGATTTTTTACCTACTAAATGTTAATGTTATCTTGACAAAACTTTAAAGATTTAAAAATCCTTTCTATCCATCCATCCATAGTTTGTCCGATCATCCACCCATCCATCCATAGTTTGTCTGTTCATCCACCCATCCTTCCATCCATTCATCCATCCATCCATCCATCCATCCATCCATCCATCCATCCATAGTTTGTCCATTCATCCACCCATTCATCCATACATCCATCCATCCATAGTGTGTCCATCCATCCATCCATCCATCCATCCATACTTTGTCCATCCATCCATCCATCCACCCATCAGTGTGTCCGATCATCCACCCATCCACCCATCCATCCATCAATAGTTTGTCCGTTCATCCACCCATCCATCCATACATCTATCCATCCATAATTTTTCTGTTCATCCACCTATTCATCCATCTATCCATCCATCCATAGTTTGTCCATTCATCCACCCATCCACCCATCCATCCATCCATCCATCCATCCATCCATCCATAGTTTGTCCATCCATCCATCCATCCATCCATCCATCCATAGTTTGTCCATCCATCCACCCATCCATCCATAATTTGTCCATCCATCCATCCACCCACCCACCCACCCATAGTTTGTCCATCCACCCACCCATAGTTTGTCCATCCATCCATCCATCCACCCATCCATCCATACTTTGTCCATCCATCCATCCACCCACCCATAGTTTGTGCATTCATCCACCGATCCATCCATAGTTTGTCCATCCATCCATCCATCCATCCATCCATCCATCCATCCATCCATCCATCCATAGTTTGTCCATCCATCCACCCATCCATCCATCCAATAGTTTGTCCGTTCACCCAACCATCCATCCATCCATCCATCCATAGTTTGTCTGTCCATCCATCCATCCACCCACCCATCCATCCATAGTTTGTCCCATCCATCTACCCACCCATAGTTTGTGCGTTCATTCCACCATCCTTCCATCCATCCATCCATCCATCCATCCATAGTTTGTCCCTCCATCCATCCATCCATTCATAGTTTGTCCATTTCCATCCAGCCATAGTTTGTCCATCCACCCATCCACCCATCCATCCATAGTTTGTCCATCCATCCATCCATCCACCCACCCATAGTTTCGTGCGTTCATCCACCATCCATCCATCCATAGTTTGTCATTCATCCACCACCCATCCATCCATCAGTTCGTCCATCCATCCATCCATCCATCCATCCATCCATCCATCCATCCATCCATCCATCCATCCATCCATCCATAGTTTGTCCGATTCCATTCCGTCCATCCATCCATCCATCCATAGTTTGTCCATCCATCCATCCATCCATCCATCCATCCATCCATCCATCTACCCACCCATAGTTTGTGTGTTCATCCACTCATCCATCCATCCATAGTTTGTCCATCCATCCACCCATAGTTTGTCCATCCATCCATCCATCCATCCATCCATCCACCCATCCATCCATAGTTTGTCCATCCATCCATCCACCCACCCATAGTTTGTGCGTTCATCCACCCATCCATCCATCCATCCATCCATCCATAGTTTGTCTATTCATTCCACCCACCCATCCATCCATAGTTTGTCCATCCATCCATCCATCCATCCATACATTTGTCCGTCCATCCAACCATCCATCCATCCATAGTTTGTCCGTCCATCCATCCATCCACCCATCCATCCATCCATCCATCCATCCATCCATCCATCCATAGTTTGTCCATCCATCCATCCATCCATCCATCTACCCACCCATAGTTTGTGTGTTCATCCACTCATCCATCCATCCATAGTTTGTCCATCTATCCAACCACCCATCCATCCATCCATCCATCCATCCATCCATAGTTTGTCCATCCATCCATCCATCCATCCACCCACCCACCTATAGTTTGTGCATCCATCCATCCATCCATCCATCCATCCAGTTTGTCTATCCACCCACCCACCCATCCATCCATAGTTTGTCCGTCCATCCATCCATCCATCCATCCATCCATCCATAGTTTGTCCATCCATCCATCCATCCATCCATCCGTCCATAATTTGTACGTTCATCCACCCTTGCATCTCGATGGAATATATAACCTGAATACATATTTCTTTTATCACATAATCTAGATAGATTTAATGTACTTTTATACATATTAATATTAAAACGGCTATGGGAGAATATGCTCAGATGAAGGCCTTAATATAGCATCTCAATGCCAAAACATTGAAAAACATGCCAGGCTGTACGCACATCTGCATCTGCATAGGATCAGTTTATGAACCGTACGTTGTAAACCTCTGACTCGTGAATTTCAATTAGGTGACATGACTGGACAGTCTAGGGACATTACCTAGAAATGTAAGATAATTAATATTCATGAGCCCATTATTCACCATATACAAGACAAACCAGAAAGCCCTGGTACATCTTAGTGCCTGCCTAACGATTCTCTACCAACTCATTCTAGCAACACCTTAGCAACACTCAAGCAACTGCCTAGCAACCTCTGAGAACACATTGACAGTTTACTCAGAAATTGCTAATAACTTTCACAAATTATTGCAAAGAAATGCAAGTTGAAATGTCTACACTCTGCTGTCTCAGACGACATGTTTAGACACAATGGACAATTTTTCAGTATGAATGTGTTATTTGTAAACAACACGTCAAAAAACATAAAATTACTAAACCTAACCACAAAAGCAATGATAAAACTGTAAATACAGCTGGGAAACAGTGAAAAAATTAAGTGCATGATGGGGAATCAGTAGGTTTAACTTAATTTAATAACGTTGATATTTACACTTTAATTTCTACAAGCTTAAATTGAGAACTTTTTTTTCAAAATCTTGCCTGAACTTGTTTTATTCAGTTCTAAGTTTTTATTTCAAATTTGTTTTTTGTACCACTGACCACAGAATCATTTTTTATGAGCGAGTCTCTTTAAAGCTGAAAGGGGCGCAGCTGATTTCCCTCACTCCACACCTCCCTCCGTCACCCCTCTCCTCAATGACGGCTCCCTCCTCTCTTCATTCAGTTCTTCGCCTGTTTTTTTCTTTCTTCGGTAGGATCATAGATTATTCTCCTCGGCTGCCCGCTTTAAACTGTAATCAGCCGCTCTGTAGGAGAGGAGAGAGAGAGAGACCTCCTCTGTTTCATCCCTCTCCTGTTTTCATTTGGATTGCGGAGCGAAAGAGCTGCGGCAGGGATTTTTCTCTGATGCTTTGTGGATGCACCGAGGCGATGCAGTGAAGCTGTTCACCAGTTGAATGCGGTGTGTGTGAACATGGAGGTGTCCTGAGGAGAAGAGAAACAGGTTTGCGGCGCTGCGTCCGTCTGTCCACGAGGAGACAGTCCGCATGCATCTCAGTCTGTGAGTACCGAGAGCGTCCGTGGAAAGTAGTTTCAGAGCAAACAGGTTGCTGGTGCTGTAGTTTCAGACGGTGATGCATGGATGCACATCAGAGGCCGTACACTAAAATGACAGCTTGAACAACGTGAAATATTGCATAATTTAACTTTTGCATTGTGGAAATAAGTTGAGTTGTCTCTGTTTTTGTTATGAAATGTCTGATTGTTTGCTCAGTGACCCGGTTCTGTTCGCCCATTCACTCTTTACAGTGTTTATTATAGTCGCCGCTCGTGATTTGCATTCAGGATGATGTCATCTTTCTCTCGGCACGGTTCCTCGTTCATGTCAGACGGGTCAATGCCAATGCTGCGGTTCAGCGACCTTTAACCCAGCCTCGTTTTCATATCCATGCTCTTTTTATGGCATCAAGTCTTTCCTCTAATGAGCGTGTTTGCATGCATGTTCTTAACCTGATTATGCTTAAACCGACAATGCTTGTGTTCATGTGCATGCATTAACCCGTTTTCCTTTATTAGAGAAAGGTCATAAACAGCTATTGCCCATCTTCCTGATTTGTAAACACATGAACCCGATCTACCGTCTGCTTACTGAAGTGCTCATGAGTGATACGTGACAGGAAAGTGTCCTTACTGCGGATTTAAGTGCATCCAGACAGAGCGAGTGTTTCACAGTAAGCGGGGAGGAAATATCGCAAACTCAAGAAATGATGGAAATGTGTCCTTATCTCATGCAGAAGTGGTACAGTCAGAATATTGCATCTGTAACTGCAGAATGAGTCTCCATCTGACATCACGACTGACATGACATATGAAATACTCAGAGACCGATACACCAATGGTTAGGTTTTGATGTCACTAGTCTTGCATTGCTGGGATATTAGATTGCATGTACTGGGACAACAGGTTAATTCAATAAGCTGATGTTTGGAAGTAATTATAACGTGCTTAATGTTCATCCATTTTAAAAACTGATGTGATTTTTGCATTTCTCTCTTTTTCAGCAACAAGCTCCACTAAGCTGGAGGATCTGAGCTATCTTGATGAACAGCGAAACACCCCCTGCGCACGTCCATCCGCCTGCCCTGGCACAACACCGGGGGCAGAGCTACACACGACAAAGGTACAGTCACAATCCCATCATGTGTGCTCGGCTTTTCTCTATTTCTTTAAGGACGCCATGAAACTTGTGAACGTTTTCACCCCAAAATCAACAGAAAAAATGTTTCATTAGTTAACATGAACTTGCACTTCATTAGTTAATGCACTGTGAAATATCATTGAACAGTTGTATTTCTGACTAACTAATGTTAATAAATGAAGAGTTCAGATGCAAAAGCCTCTAAATGCCATTTGAAATTTTCTTCTAAAATGACCATTTTTATCAAGCTTGTATATTTAAGTTCAGTAATTTCACTTAAATGACAATTAATAGGTAATCTTCATTGCCATTTAAGTGAAATTACTGAACTTAAATATACAAGCTTGATAAAAATGATAATTTTAGAAGAAAATTTAAATGGCACTTAGAGGTTTTTGCATCTGAACTACTTCAAATATTTACAATTACAGTAACAAATGTATTGCCAATGTTAGTTAAAACATTATCTAATGTTAATAATTGAAACCTTATTATAAAGTGTTACCGAAAAAAGCATAGGATATAACCAGATATGACTTTTGTAATTAAAATTTTGATTACTGTTTTGATCATGTTTTAAATTAGCAGTTCATAAACGCATGGATTTGAGGTATACTAGCTTGTAGGGCTGTCATTTTTGTGGATTGAGTAATTGGTCGATTATTTTAACGATTAGTGAATAATCGCTAAGACATTTGTGGCAATAAAATAGACCCAAGCAAACAATAGCCTTTAAAATGACTTAAAAATACATATTTAATAACAGTGAAGAAATAATAATTGGTTCAAATAAAGTATCAAAAGAAAGTAATCATAAGGTTTTATTGAACAACATTGTTAAAAATCATAATGTAATATACTTAACCCTCTGATGGTCTTCCTTCGATGAGTCACGTCCTGGGCCTTCCCAGTCAGAAGTGACTGGATGCCTAAAAATTAAACTTCTTCCATCCCAGTAAAACCAATGCAATTTATTTTTGTTCTATAATATTTATTCTTTTTAATTTAGTATTTTGAGACAATTTGATTTAATTTATTAATATTTATGCAATATGTATGGTCTATTTTTTCAATGGAAATATATATATATATATATATATATATATTTTTTTTTATATATTTATATATATATATATATATGTTTTTAAAATTTTTAATGCAGTATTTTTGTTTAATATAGAGTCTAGGCCTTCAGAAAAAAAAATATTTTTGAATAAAATTAGCACCATCTGGTTACAGTATAGAGAAAAAGCGTAGTAATGGTGTAACCACTATATGGCATGTACAGCTCTGTCTATGGAGAGGCATGTGAATTCCCAGCTGTTTATGAACACATTTTTTTGGTGGATTTGAATATATAATTGAAACAATTTCAAAAACTGTTTCTTATTAAAAAAAATTGTGAAAAAATTAAAAAAAAATTGTGCATTTTTTGTGTTTTTGTCAATTTCTCATTCATTTCCTATGGGGGTCATTTTTAACCGAAAACCAAAATCGTGACAAATTTTTTTACGACCACTTAGCATGCTCAGGATCATGAACTAATTTTTTTTTGTACTGACATTCCAAATGCCAAAAAAGTCACCAAGTATCAAAACCTTCTGATGAAGCTGTGATTTTTAATAATTCAAAACAGAAAATCATTCGATCAGAAGTGACCGAAGACCATCAGAGGGTTAATATAAACAGAATATCTCGCAGTTAATCAATCAAAAGCATTGGTATCTGCCTTTTACATGCTATGGTCCATATGATGATGGTTTTAATCGATCAAAAATGTCCAATAAATATCGTCAGGCCGGTGTGTTTTTGGTGTGTGTTTTATCTATTTATGTATTCATTATGATAATTGTTAAATAAAATTTGACCCAAACATGTTCTTGATCGGATTGGAGATATTCACCCTTCACAATCTGAAACAGTTGGGTGCTCTTTTGATTTAGTTTTTTGTAAAACATTTCCGTATAGATCTGTTTACCCCCTCAGGATTTGGATGTGAATGAGGAAACGCTCTCCATACACTTCCTGTGAGGAAAGAAGTGTTTTAAATAGTTAAGTGCATTAATAATGCAAGAGAACATCGTTAAATACATGTGTTTTTCCTCTCAGTCCGTCTGTTTGTCTCTTTCTCTTATATAAAGCTTGTGTAACCCGAGGGTCGAGCTAACGTGTGTTCTGCAGTGTGTCAGTGTAAAATTGCAATTTTAACCTTGTTGAATGTTCAAATGAATAATTAGAGATATTCAAGGTTTGATTAAATCGAGTGCAGGATTCACCTCAGATGAATCTTTAGTCCAGTTTCTACAGGCCGTGTACAGTGTTCAGGTGTGTGAGGGTCGAGACTGTTTTCGTGCAGGTCTTTTCATTTGAAATGTAGTGGTGACATGCTTACATAGTCATTAAATATCACTCTTTGTACATGTCAGTATTTTATTGAAGACTTATTTAAGCATGACCAGCTGCATGATTTATCATTAGATTGTGATCTCTGATTCACTCACCAAGATTAAGAGTCTTCTCCCTAAAATAACAACGATTCGAACTCTGTGTTCAAACTTTTGGCGAGTAAAGATCTGCGTTCGATGCTGCAGATAAATTTTGTAGTTCGAATATCTACTGTAGCGAATCCAAATAGAGTAAATCACATTTTAAATGTAAATTGATGCTTCAAATAATGATTGTATCGGTTACATCGTTACACCACTAGGTGGCGATGAGTGACTGTCCAAAATGCATTCGTCATTGAATCATTCATTCAAAAGATATTGATTCAAAAACACAGATTTATCAATGAACAATTAAAATTTATGCGATGTTCAACAAATCCGAAAAGAAAGAAATCACATTTATGTTGTCATCCGAATTGATTTTCTCGCTACTTAGCAGCAACTCAGAACAGTATTACCAAGCACTTGACATCTTTATCTTTATGTCAAAGCTGCCCTAATGATGGAGAAAACACTATGATAAAAGTTCATATATGACACTAGTATGATCATATCAGTGTCGCATCAACACACACACACAGTTTACTGCCACTGGCTGAGCGGATCCCATTCAGTATTCACACAAACAGCTACTAAAAGTGATGGAAGTTCATAATATAATGTCACAGTGCTCTATTATGTGATTATTGTGTTCTTCTATATTTTGTATCATGCACAATAAAAACTCACTCAAGGGTGACATTGAGGGTAATTTAACATTAGCTGCAGGAAAATAGCTTTTATATGAAGTGTTTCCTTCCTTCTAAGGTCTAGTCAGTGGCGGGCTAGCATAGGACAAGCCTAAACTAAGAAACACGTATATTTAACATGCAACCCCTGATTTGTTTGCATATGTTTAAACCCATGTTCGTGTGTTTTGCAGCTCGCTTTGCTCCGTACAAGCCCACTGACATCATGCTCAAGCCACTGCTGTTCGAGGTTCCCAGCATCACCACTGACTCAGTGTTCGTGGGCCGTGATTGGCTGTTCCAGCAGCTCGAGGATGACCTGAGGCCCAGCGGATCAGGCGAGAGCTCCGGGTCCATCCTTGTAGGCAATGTGGGATTCGGCAAAACCGCCATCATCTTCCGCCTGGTGGCCTCTCAGTTGCCATGGCGGCCGCATGCGACAGATCGCATCCAACAGCCCGAGCGCATTTCCGAAAAGTGAGTCCTGAACATTGTTTCACAACACAGAGAAATGCATGGAGACAAAATTGTTGTATTGAATTAAATGAGACCATTTACATAAGAATGGTTTTACGAACACATTTTCAGCCGCCTTATGCATTCACTACCTTCAAACTATGAATTTGAAATGTTTGGGGTTGGTAAGATTTTTTTTAACAGGGTTTCCACGGGGTCTTAAAAAGTCTTTAAATTCTGAACTTTAAATTTAAGGCCTTAAAAAGTCTTAAACGGCTAGATTTTCATCTGAGGTCTTAAATTTGATTTATTCAGGTCTTAAAAATATGTTACCCTCGTTAATTTGCCAAAACTCTGGCTGCAGTAAAGTTATTACAAAGTAGCAAAAAAGTATTGAGTCGTAGCCTACAAAGCGGAGCTCTAGTGCAGGGTTCAAACCAGTGTTGTTTTTGGCAGCCCTTTTAGTTTTAGTCTTAGTCTTTTGGACAGAAAATGCTTTTAAGTTTTAGTCACATTTTCAGTCACTTATAAACTTAATAGTTTTCAGTCGAGTTTTAAGTTGAAAACACAAAAGGTTGTAGTCAAATTTTAGTGACAAAAACACAAAAGGTTTTAGTCAAGTTTAATCAATTTTAGTAAAAAAAAAAAGATAGTCTTTAACAAATTAATTTAGTTTAAAAAGTAGTGGAAATGGGGTTAGGTTTGACAGATTTAGCAAGTGTTGCAATTCCTAAAATAAGCTAACCTTACAACCTTTGCATAATAAACTAGACTTTTCCATTGATGGAGATGCAGTGCTGCCATTGTCCAGCTGTACTTCATTGTCACATTGGGCAGAAACCTTTTATCCCCATATTTCAAGTTATAGTTTTACCCCTGAATATTAAAAGCTATTTTCACCAGTTATCACAGTAATAAAGGAATAAAGGAATGGTTTAAAGTTTAAACAGCAAAAACGTTGAGCTACTAGAACATTGTACACAGATAAAGTGGTAACAGTTGAATCACTGTTTTACTCCAAAAAAGCCAAGATAAAACATTCTTACTTTGGCAATTGTGGCTTTATTTGAGAAATTGCTAAAGTGCAATGAACAACGTAGTATGCAACAATACGATGCATATTATTTGTAAACACAAACATTATGTATACAACCCTGTCTATCTTTAACTTGTGCAAACTGCAAAGTTGCAAACATTCTGAAACAATATAATAAAATAAATATCTAATACTGAGGTGCATTGAACAAAGAATGCATAGTTGAATATAAAGTGTGAAACAACATGAACATAAAAATGAATAAGACAATCCCTGAATAAACACTGTATTTGGTTTTGGTTCAGTTACACTTAAAGTATTTTACACCTAAAGCCCTGTTTTAAGATCGTTTCTGATGAACTAGAACGGTTAAGATTGAAATTTGGACAAATGCTGTTGTCCCGAGAATTTAGGTTTGTGTGTTAGCACCCACACAATCATTTATAAACATTCGATTTACAAAGACGTTCACTGATATGCTCACACAAACATCGCTGCAAAATATGCTTTCCAACAGGTTTTATCTGCTACTTTTTGTGCGAACTCTGTTGATTTGACTTGGTACAAAAACTACCATTAAACCCTGTGTTGTTGTTGTGTGGAATCTGTGTGTGCGCGCGGCCGGTGCTGGGCACACGCAGATAGGAAACGGCAGCATTGCTGATACTTATTTTTAGCTCCATAAAGACCGATTTCACGCAAAACAGGCATAAATTACATGCATTGTGAACGTCAGACTTATAATCATTTTTCGTTCCGTACTCGTCAACGAAAACTCGAAAACGTCTCGTCATGTTTTAGTCAATAATTTTCTTATTTAAACTTTTGGTAATGCGTTGTGTAGGTCTTAAATTTCAATGTTTATGGTCTTAAAAAGACCTTAACCCTTTAGGCGCCAGAGGTTTTTTCCAAAAACTTTCGACTTTTGACATCTTAATTTCAAAAGACAATATCTTAAAAGTGAAACAAGATCAGATACTTTCTGTAAATTAGAGAAATATTAAGCATGACCCAAAGTTTATGTAGGGATTAAATTTCCCCATCTAATTTGCATATTATGATGTCATATGGTGGCAGAAATCTTGGATTATAGAATTTTCATGAAAAGTCACGTTTAAATGATAAAATGCAGCACTTCTTTCCCCCCAAAATGTCCATCACCTTCTGTATGCTATATGGCACAATACTGAATGCTCAGGTATATAGTAAGTAATAACCAAACTGTGCAAATCATTACAAATAAATGGTAGAACAAACCGTATGCATGTAGTGTTTGGCCTTTTGCTGTGGAAGATTTTCCATTTACTACGTGCAGTAGGTACTCTGATTCCATGTATGGGGCTTATATTATTCATATGACACACAAACACAAGTAGACAAGACCTGTTTAGTTCAAAAGATCACTTGTTACAGCAAAGTGCAGATCATAAGTGATGATTACGAGCAGCGTGAGCGAGCCACATCTGCCTCAGCGCGCAGCGCCAAGTATGCATACTATTGCGACTCCCCACCCTGCCTTCTGTACTATGAATACTTCGACCTCGTCTAACATACCCAGTGATAATAAACAAAGTCTCCACCACAATACTATCGCCGCGATCGCAGAGAGACTCTGATGAAATGGCTCACTCTCACACTATCTCCGCTGTTGATCACACTGATTCAATGCGCTGTAACTCGAACATTTTGTATAGAAACATGACGTTTTTTTGAGTTCGGGGATGAAGTATGAAATGTCTGCCATCGCCATCCAGTGGAGGGGATGTCGAATGAAATTCTGACACCGAATTTGATAAAATCAGCCGTTTTATTCAGTGACTCATCTTGTCGAGTGAGACTTGACCGTGGCGCCTAAGGGTTAAAAAGGTCTTAAATTTGACCTACTGAAACCTGCAGAAACCCTGTTTAAGTCAAGTCAAGTATATTTATACAGCGCTTTTCACAATATAGATTGCATCAAAGCAGCTTCACAGTATCAATCAAAACATATTAATAACAATGTTTGTTTCTTAGTGGAAAAACATTCCACGTTTGGTAAAGCTGATCAAGGGTATTACTGATTGGTTAATTAACTTGAATATCCCAACTGAGCAAGCCAAATGTGTTTTAATGTTTTTGAAAGAAGTTTCTTCTGCTGATCAAGGAGATCAGTAAAAACAGGAATATTGTGAAATATTATTACAATTTAAAATAAATGTTTTCTATTTGAATTTTTGAAATAATGTAATATAAAATATAAAATATAATAATAATTGTAATAAAATATAATAATAAAAATAAAAAAATAATTATATTTATATTTAAAAAATAAATATAATTTGAAGTAATCTATTTCTGTGATCTACTTAATATTTTGTAGAATCCATGATCATTTTTTCAGGATTCGTTCATGAATAGAAAGTTCAAAAGAACAGATTTTTTTTATTTAGAAATCTTTTGTAACACTATAAATGTCTTAACTGTAACTTTTGATCAATTTAATGTGCCCTTGCGGAATAAAAAATATTATTGCCCATTGAAAGTTAGTGTACTTCCATATTATTAACTGATCAATCATAACAATTCTATTCATTTTTCTGTGAGGCATGTAATCTACGAGATGATACATGCACCATATGTGCGTTTACACAGACGTTTTAAATAAGAAACAAAAAATGATGGTATGTGTGTATTGAGTTGAGTAGTTTGTGTATTGATGTTTGACTCTTAGTCTTAGAATAACAACAGCTGGTGATGTTTGTGCTCATGTGGATATTGTCCAGGTGGGGAGTGGAGTTCAGATCTGCCTCTGAGTCAGACCGCCTCAGCCGACCCCCCGCCCAGCGCCACCAACACCCTGCGCACCAGCAGCTGTCCCAGCACACCTGAGCTCCAGCGGCGCCGCGAGGAGGCCGTCAGACGTCTGGCTGCAAAGGTACTCGCACACAAACCTTTTCAAACTGGCTTTGCTCACATACGCATCATAACTCCATCATAACTTGCTGGTGACAAAATTAATCATCATTGTGAATATCTGTCGCGGAACTGCTCCGAGACACAAAGGTTGAAGGTCATAAACCGGGTAATCAGTCCAAACAATAACAGGGTCAAAGTGGCACAGGCAGAAACAGGAAACCAAGAAAATCAGGAGAATGCTTGGAATTGCAGTGTGACACTAAACAAGACTTTGCAGGGAATGACAGAAAGAGCCAGGATTATAGACCTTATACACCAGAGAAACGTGGGCGCCGTCATCTTCAGAATATTGTCTTTGAACTTCCGGTTCCAGCGTCGCTCTGTATACACTACCGGTCAGAAAGTTTAAGGTCGGTAAGATTTTTATGTTTTTAAAAGAAGTCTCTTCTGCTCACCAAGGCTGCAATTTTTTGATAAAAAATACACAAAAAATACAGTTATATTGTGAAATATTATGACAATTTAAAATGACTTTTTTATGTTAATATATATTAAAATGTAATTTATTCCTCTGAATTTTCAGCATCATTACTCCAGTCTTCAGTGTCACATGATCCTTCACAAATCACTCTAATATGATGATTTTATGCTCCAAAAACATGTATGATTATTATCAATGTTGAAAACAGTTTTTTACATTTTTATTTCAGGATTCTTTGATGAATAGAAAAGTTCAAAGAACAGCATTTATTTAATTAGAATCTTTTCTAACATTATAAATGTCTTTACTGTAACTTTTGATCAATGTAACTCATCCTTGATGAATAGAAGTATTGATTTCTTATTTATTTCCCCCAAAAATAAAATACAAATTCTTACTGACCCCAAACTTTTTAAAGGGTAGTGTTTAATGTAACAAAAGCTTTCCATTTCAGATAAAAGCTGTTCTTTTGAACTTTCTATTCAGTCAAAGAATCCTGAAATAAAAATGTAAAAAACTGTTTTCAACATGGATAATAATCATACATGTTTTTGGAGCATAAAATCATCATATTAGAGTGATTTGTGAAGGATCATGTGACACTGAAGACTGGAAGTAATGATGTTAATGAAGTTTACACGAGTTTGAATTTAATGACTTAAATGTTAATTTCTATCTCACTTATACTGTATAATAGCTTCAGAACACTTATATTATAGTGAACGAAAATGTTATGGTGCTTTATAATGCTGTGGCTTAACAATAACAGAATAGTATACGCACAATATCGGATTTGGATTGAGCTCTTGACTTACCGATTCCAATCGGCAAAAGTGGCAGTGATCGTATCGGTGCATCCCTATTAATTTGCATCTTTATTCACTCTGTGGCATTTTTTAGTGTATTATAATGTTTAAGTAAAAGTATAGTTTGGTAATGCTGCTATCTGTTTTATTATATTGGTGAATATTAATTAACATTATTAAAGATCAATCTTCACTACATTCATATATTGAAAAACAGTTCTTTGACTCTAACCTTGATCTGTAACACCCACTCCATAATTTAATTTTCTGTTCAGAATGAGTGTATGCTGTAGAGAATGTTGGCTGAAGCTCGATGTTTCAGGACTGATGCGATACGTATTTACCCACATCAACCAAAAACAAAGCTTGAAATCCAGTCCATGTTGATTTGACACATTCCAGCATTGATTGTTGATTAGTATATAAACTCTGGTCATTAGACAGAATCCTCCCACAGAAGCAACAAAGCCGTATCTTTTAGCTTCTTTGTGTGTATAGATGGTTTCAGCACAGGCGTGTATTGAAGTGGGCGTCTCATTCCGCTGGATCTCTCAGCTGCGGTCCTAATGAAGCCACAGGTGTGCTGGAAGCCAATCACAGGTGCAGGGTCACAAGCCTCTGCCTAATCTTACAGTGCTGACAGCGTCTTATGTAAAATGTGTGTCACAATTGATGAACCAGTTTATTGATCAGTGAACATGTTGATTATCTTTTTATTTTACATTGTGCCGATTGAAGTCTATTGTTTGCCGGAGGTCAAAAATAATACAATTTGACATCAATGGCTATACGTTTTGTTCAAAATTTTGGTGGAATTTAATGTCTTTAAAAGCCTCTCAAAGAGAACAAGCACATCCATCTACTATACTATAATGAAATATGTGCATAGAATATGAATATGCAACTTTGTGAGTTTTTGCCTGCTGAATTTAGTTACTGCATCTTAACTGGACCGTGTTAACCAGTCAAACTTTCACCGATTGGTTTGTTTACTGTACATGCAAACTATGACATACATGTATGTATGCCAGCTTGCTGTTAACATTTAAGCAATGAATGTACTTGCTACAACATCTTTAGCAATCACTTTTAGGGCCCTATAATTTCTGCGAATCAAGGAATAAGAAGCACACTCTTTTTACAACTAAAATAACAGGGTAAAAAAATGAATTCCCAAAAAATGTAAACGGAAAAAGCAGAATTTGCAAAAATTAAAATGGAAAAAGCGAAATTGGGGAAAAAATAGAATGAATTTGGGAAAAAATAAAGCGGATTTATAGGGCCCTACGCACTTTGCACAGCGACCACTTAAATCTATTTCTCTATGACCTTCTTTGGGCGTTTTAATATAATGTGCTTTAGACAGTTCGTGCAGAGCACTTTATTTCCCCTGCAGCGGCTCTATTCTGTGTCCTCGGAATAATTTCAGGTGCGTTTTGTTCATAGAAGCGGGTTTTATGCAACTGCAAAGTCGTGTCACCGATGTAGTTTTCTCTTGCACAATGCATGCACCAGACGAATTCGAAAATTAAATGTATATTATATTTTTTCATCTAGAGTCAGTTTTTCGCTTTTGAGATGTGTCTCTTTGCAGACGATGCTTGTTTGATGCAGACTCATGAAGAGGTTGCACATGAGGTTGTGCAGTAATGTTGCTAATGGACTGGGATGAATACTGCTGTTTTAATGGAGGACCCGTGCAATCAGTGTGATGATGTATTTCCCCTCAGACTGACATGTTAGTGGTTGGCGATAGGGCAAGAATACCATATCACAACTTTTTACAGGACAAGATCACAATCCACGATCATATCTCAATTGTTGGTTTAATAATGTTTTGCAAGTAGAACTAATATCTCTATTTTAAATTTGTCTTACAAACTCACAAAACATAAAAGAAAAAGGAATGGCAGACCATTTAGGACAAAATAGGGGTGTGCCAACATTTTATTTAAAGGTATACTTCAGGATTTAGCATTGAGCTTTGTATTAGTAGAAAACCTGTAGTATTTTCAAATTACCTTGCTTTCCATCCTCATATCCCCCTGAGACGAGAGATCTATGTATTTTTTTGTCTGCAAAAAATCCTCCGATGATGCATATATCGTCATTTTGCGTCATCGGAGGATTTTGTGTCCAGAGGCTAAAGACTACAGTCAGTAGTCGGGTCTGTTCCGCATGTCCTGCAACCCGCCCATAGAGGGCGATCTCACTCACTGTATGAACACATAGTGTCGGCCATCTTTTTTTTGGAAGCTAAGCTAGCAGGCTCTTGTTCTGTGGAGAAAGCCGAGTAGTCGGGGTTACCATCTTCTTTTCCTGCACATGTTCGTGTGGTGGAAGAGATGAGTCCACCTGAAGAGATGGGTCCCAACTGTTAGGTACCCATGCCAGTAGTATGCCTGATCTAATATTACTGTTATTGTGTCATGAAATGTAATCTTAAGAGTTTTTAATTTGGAAAATGTAGTTGTTTAAAGCTCAGAATGCTGTTGTTTTTTTTTTATAAAGATAGCGCCTTTTTAAAAACATTGTTCTGACGTTTTCGGAGTTGTCAGATCCAGGATCAGCAGCACATCTAGCTAGCCCGTCTGAAACAGCCTTAACTCGGGTAAGTCATTCTGGCGTTTGCCTCGGATAAATGCTATGCTACTATGTAAGCTAACTAAAAAACACTAAGAAAGAGAAATGTTTAAATTTACAATCTACAGCTTACTCGTATATAAAATCTACTAGTATATGAAACATATAAGTTAAAATACATTAATGACTCCAATAAAATACTTTAAACATCTCTTTTAGATAAAGTGATTTCTCTAATTTGTAACCAGGCACTTAAAGCGATTACCCATAAAACTAGCTTTTGAACCAATCGGGTCCTTGGGTCCATCTCTTCGGGGGACTCATCTCTTGGAACACACGTCAATCGGGATTCAACTTTTGCTTTCTGCAGTCGCCATTCATTGTTTACATCCACAGCTTTTGCTTGGATCTAACTTGAATTCATTCTGATTGGTGAATATCGAATGTAGTGTTTACATGAACGCTCAAACAAGTGATCGGATTGATGTACGTTTTAACATTGCTAGAAAATTTCCGCTCCTTCAGGTAGACAAGATAGAGAGACTGGTGCGTACTCTCCGCGGCCCTACACTGATTCCCGACTCGCCACAGTAAACATGATGAATGGCGACTGTGAAGCGCAAAAGCCGAATGCCAGGACATTTGGGCGATCTCGAAACACATTCGGCAGACTCATCATGGAGACTCGCTAGTAGCCTAGACTTGTTGTATGACGACAGACGCTCTGTTACCAGTAGGCGTGGCCTCCTCAGCAGCTGAAGCAAGTGCATTCTGGGAGTTGTTGCTCTTTCATCCACATAAGCCAAAAATACATTTTCTGTCTTTTCTCAATCTAGAATGCTCCAAATTCAAAAATAATTTCACATGTCTTTTACATAAATGAAATAAAATACACATTCATCTTTCCAGAGGTGAAGTATTCCTTAAACTTTGTTTTACTTCATCATCGATATCTTTGTTATTAATTATTAGAACAAAATGCAAGTTACAAATATGATACAAATGAAATAAACAGTGTGCTACATTCATGTAAGAAATTGAAAAATCGAGCACTGCATAGTCTTCACTATATGAATTAAATATACACTAGTTCTTATTAAAGCGACAAGTTACTCAGTCAAGAGCAGTGAGTGATTCTGTCTTTTGTTGTTTGATTAACATTGATGCTGTTTTGATCAATTTAATGCATCCTCGCTGAATACAAGTATAATTTGTATTTGAGAACATTGTATCCTGCAGTGCAAAAGAACGAGAGAATCCCAGTCTTGTGTTTCTCAGGATGGTGTTGCATCAATATGTCTGATTCTGCTTTTGAAGTTCATAGAGGAGGGGCTGGAGCGAATGCCAGCGCTGTTGTATGGAACGTCGCGTTTCAGCCTTTTGAAATGCAGAGGGCTGAAGTTGAAATGGCGTGAAACCCGAAGACCCTCTTTATTTTTCTCAGTGTTGCTGAACTCAGTGGCTGCTGAAGTCCTGATCTCACACTCACTCTCTGAATACACAAGTACCAGTTCAGTGACCTCCTCTAGACTCATTCAGATTTTGGAAACATGAATTGTTTTGTGTAACATTCTTCATTCAATTACACGGGATAATAATGTCAAGGACTTCTGTTTTTAATAAGTCATGCAAAATGACAGATAATAATATACTTTTAAGTGTAGATTTTACCTGCAACAATAAAAACAAATACAAACATACAAACTTGAACCAAGCGTTTAGACCCTCAATTAATTCATTAATTAGTCTAGGGTTATTTATTTATTTTCATTCTGTAAAAGCATATGATAACTAAAAACTGTTTTTTTGTTGTCTTTTCTCTTTGCTAATTCATATTTCAAGGTCAAATTTAACTATTAGACTGAGCAATATTTTAGTCAAGTCAAGTCAAGTCACATTTATTTATATAGTGCTTCAGCAATTACGAGATTGTATATAGAAAGCAGCTTCACGGTGATAACATGAAAATAGTACAACACACAATCAATAATTATTGTTTAAATGTTAAATAAACCCAACTAAGCAAGCCAAAAGCAAGGGCAAAGCAAGGCGACAGTATTTGCATTTTGAACAGTATTTTAAGTATTTGCAACATGTACAGATAATTTCAGTTTGATAGGTCTGTGCCATCACAGCTTGTGTGTTTTCTAAAGGCAAGCGTTAGCATTTTTGAGGAGCCTGACAAACAGACTCTTTCAGTTGAATTTGAGTGTTCTAAAGTCTGCTGATGTGTTTCATGGAATATTATTTAATCTTTAAAGCTTGAAAGCAAGCAGGGCTTTGGGTTTGAGCGGTTCTGCTCCAATACATCATCCGTCTTAATGCAGCGAGCTGTCCTCTGTCAAACACAATGTGAGCTAGAATGATTATATAGACCGTGTTCTCCAAGGTCTGCCCATCCCTCAAGGTGTTACCATGGCAACAGGTTAGCAGGGTGGTGTCTGGTCACATTTAAAAAGATTTGCACCATGTGGGCGACCGGAGAGACATGCAAAGGCAACGATGGCCGGCGACAAGCAACAGTGGCAGAATTACATATTAGCACAATAAGACAAAAGCCCTTAATTCAAGGCTCGTGACTAATTAAAGTTTGAGTGTTATGCTACATTTTAACAAATGATTGTGTGCAATTTTCCAAAAGAAAGAGTATCTATTTTCAATAAATACCCTGCATGCATCAGTCACATTAGCACTTTTCATAGCTCTTTACAGTGATTGTGCCTGATTGATACACATATTTGCAGTTGGTGCTGTGTTGATGGAGAATTGATTAAATGTTATCTTTTTAAAGCCTGTTTAATACCCCGTTTTTAATTACGCACAGCGGTTAATCTACACACACAGAGTTTTAACTTTCAACATATTCTCCCTAAGGCACTCACGTATTCGCTGACATGTACAGCCACAAAAATGCATTATATTATACTATTCTATATATATATATATTCTCAAAATTTGCAGGTTAGTGTTAGAACCGCTACTAGGAGATAGTTACCGAAATATATATAACTGATATATATATATATATATATATATATATATATATATATATATATATATATATATATATATTTATATATATTTATATATATATATATATATATATATATATATATATATATATATATATATATATATATATATATATTTATTTATTTATATATATATATATATATATATATATATATATATATATATACACACACATATACATACACTACCGAAGTCAAAAGTTTAAGATCGGTAAGATTTTTTATGTTTTTAAAAGAAATCTCTTCTACTTACCAAGGCTTCAATTTTTGGATAAAAAAATACACAAAAAACACAGTAATATTGTGAAATATTATGACAATTTAAAATGACTTTTTTATGTTAACATATATTAAATGTAATTTATTCCTCTGAAAAATTCCTCTGAATTTTCAGCATCACGTACTCCAGTCTTCAGTGTACACATGATCCTTCACAAATCACTCTAATACGAATGATTTTATGCTCCAAAAACATGTATGATTATTATCCATGTTGAAAACAGTTTTTTACATTTTTATTTCAGGATTCTTTGATGAAATAGAAAGTTCAAAAGAACAGCTTTTATCTGAAATGGAAAGCTTTTGTTACATTAAAGACTACCCTTTAAAAAGTTTCAGGGTCAGAAAGAATTTGTATTTTATTTTGGGGGAGAATAGATAAGAAATCATCATGGATCAGCGTTCCGTAGATCAGACTGGTAGAGACTATATTTCAAAGATGGCTTCTTCCTGTATTCGCGAAGTTGACTCTGTGTATAAATATCTCTTCTTATTAAACTGTATGGACACTGACAAAGTTCTCAATGCCTCGGTTTGAATGTAGGGACCCTTATTATGCTACCAGTGTTACTGTGGGGCTATTTTGAGCCTAGTTCAGTGGTAATAACCAAGCGATTTTTATTTGTCATTACTCTATGCCCAATATACTAGCGTTATACTAGCATTATAAGCTAAACTGTTTTTAGAGATAAAACTATTTACATTCGGCAATCATGAAAACAAATCTCAGATAACGGTTGACTAGGTGAAAATGTGTAATTAGACCAAAGGTTATTCTTTGCGCCGAAGTTGTCCTAATCTAATTTGGATTCCCCGCTGAAAACAAGCGCTCCAGCCTATAAATAGTGTTCAAATGATCATCCTTTCCTGCTATTTTGCTTGGGAACTCAATGAGTTTACAGGACTGCGTTCCTGGAATCCTCTCAAACGGAGCACTTCTTAAATTCCGATTGTTGCCGCCGAACGCCGTCATAGCTAATTACCATATAAAGTTGACCTGACTTCAACTTCTCCTCGCCGTGCAAAGACGCGCCGGCTCCCATTGAAAAAGAATGGCTTCCGGCCACTTTGAACGCACAGTTAGTGTCTCGAAACCAAAGATTTCTTTTGCCGTCTAAATCCTATGTAATGATTGTCTAATCGAGCTTGTCGAAGGGTCGAGGGAAGGCACAGCAATCAAGAGATTGAGCCTGTTAATGTGTGCTCTGAACCAGCGCTTTGAAGTGTTCACTCAAAGTGAGCGAGTTGAATGGTCCCTCCACCTGAAAGGAGCTTTAGATCGATGCTCTTTCCCCAGACCTCAGTCTTAGGGTGAAGACCGTGGTGTTCTCATTAACCTCAACTGTCCAAATGGGAAATATCCCCATCTGTCAAATGGAGGTTTCAATAATAAATCAGGACAGATTAAGAGGGACCCCTCAGAAGGGCCGTCTCCGCCTGGTTTTCTCACTCGAGCCACACAAACTGTTGAGCGTTACTTCAGTGAACTCTGCTGTTAGGACATCACTTCACTTCAGAGAGAAATATTTCACTTAATGCATTCTCTTAGATATGATTATTCCTTTTGGGTATGTGAGATTTTCACAGGAGGAACTGAATGAACTGAGCATTACA
Source organism: Hybognathus amarus (assembly GCA_030378365.1). Classification (NCBI taxonomy): domain Eukaryota; kingdom Metazoa; phylum Chordata; class Actinopteri; order Cypriniformes; family Leuciscidae; genus Hybognathus; species Hybognathus amarus. The sequence goes on along the minus strand of JAQIUQ010002563.1, from coordinate 34,674 downwards.
GTGATTTGATTCTCAGATCAAGGAACGACGTCCCTTATCCATGGTAAACTCACCTGAACTTACTCAGGATCTTCCCTGTTGTTATCTTTAAATATCGATAAAGCCGTGTGTGACATCTAACGACATCAGCTTTTATTTTATTCAGAAAAATCTGTACGGCCCTATGAAATCCATTAATTTTTCCCACTTTCCGTTTATTTTCCTTGTTTTTCTAGATTTGTTTTAATTAATTGAAAATTTAATTTAAAACTATTTGTTATGATTTTTTTTTATGATGAGTTTTCCCTTATAGAATTCTGTTGTTGTTGTCTGTTCAGGTTAAAACATTGAATTTATTATGGGGGAAAATGTCAAACAAAGTGTTCGCACAACAAAGCTTTACTGTTAAAATTAAAACATGGATGAAAAATTTTGATTATTGTGAAATGAAATGTCTATGCCATTCATTCACACAAAGGACGCGCATTTCTTTTTGCGGTTTAATATTCACAGGCACTAGTCTACTAATGCTGATTGGCTTACTCACTCTTGTCCTCCAATATAGTGAACATGCTCCCTTACTTCTGATTGGCTCACTCACTCTCCTCCCATATAATGAGTGGACACGCCCTCTTACTGCTTATCTGGCTCACTCACTCTCGTCCACCATCATAAGTGAACATGCTCCCTTACTTCTGATTGGCTCACTCACTCTCCTCCCATATAATGAGTGGACCCGCCCTCTTACTGCTTACTGGCTCACTCACTCTCCTCCCCAATCCATAAGGGGATACGACCCCTGCTGCTTATTGGCTCACTCACTCTCCTCCACCAATCATAAGAGGACACACCCTTACTACTGCTTATGTGGCTCACTCACTCTCCTCCCCAATGGCACTAAGGGGATACGACCCTACTGCTTATTGGCTCACTCACTCTCCTCCCCAATCCATAAGAGCACACACCTTACTGCTTATCTGGCTCAGTCACTCTCCTCCCCAATCATAAGAGGACACGCCTCCTTACTGCTTATTGCCTCACTCAATCCTCCTCCCCATCATCAAGAGGACACGCCTCCTTACTGCTTATTGGCTCATTTACTCTCCTCCCCAATCATAAGAGGACACCGCCTCCTATCTGCTTACTGGCTCACTCACTCTCGTCCCCATCCATAAGTGAACATGCTCCCTTACTTCTGATTGGCTCACTCACTCTCCTTGCCATATCATATGCAGTGGACACCGCCCACTTACTTGCTTATCTGAGGCCTCAGCTCACTCTTCTCTCCCCATCATCAAGAGGACACATCCCTTACTGCTTATTGGCTCACTCACTCTCCTACCCCAATCATAAGAGGACACAACCTCCTTACTGCTTATTGGCTCACTCAATCTCCTCCCCCATCATAAGAGGACACGCCTCCTTACTGCTTATTGGCTACATTTACTCTCCTCCCCAATCATAAGAGGACAACGCCTCCTTACTGCTTATTGGCTCACTCACTCTCGTCCCCATCATAAGTGAACATGCTCCCTTACTTCTGATTGGCTCACTCACTCTCCTCCCATATAATGAGTGGACACGCCCACTTCTGCTTCTTGGCTCACTCACTCTCCCTCCCATGAGTAAGAGGGACACGCCTCCTTACTGCTTATTGGCTCATTCACTCTCCTCCCTAGTCTGGATTTGATTAATGTTCGATGACCTGCTTCTTATTTATTCATCAGAGAAGTTTGACAAATTCTGCGTTATACAGTAATTTTCGTCCTTCGTTTTCTACATTGCAGAAATAATACGGCCCTATGTTTGTTTGTCCATTTCTCGCGCTCCATCTGTGTTCAGATCATACACTTTTCTATCTGTTAGGCTGCTGAAGTTTAGTTGCAGGATTCTTGGATGTGGAGAATGGCAATGATTGGTTTGAAATGATCTGGCTATAAGAGGCTGAAACTGCATTATTGATCAAGTGCAAACATAGCATGATATTTGGCTGCATAGTAGACAACATGGTTTAGAGCAGCTCCTCAGGGCTCACAACACCACATGCTGTTGGGATATGAGCTTCAGTTCAGCAGCCAAAATAATAATAGCCTCTATAATAAAGAACAAATGTTTTAAAAAGAGTTTGCTTGTCGCAAACATTATTACCACACTGCTCTTGACAACAGAATAGCCAACAAATTGGCATTTGCATATTATATCATGTTATTATATTATATTATATTACTGGGTTATATGTGATTTTTTTTTTCCAAGATTTTTTTTAAAACTTGTTGTTAAATCTGTGCATATTCTTGGAAAAATTATGAAATATTCTCATTCAAGGTTCCTGAGAGTCATATCAAATTAAGGCCTTGGAAAGTCTTAAATCAGAGGAGAAAGTCTTAAATTCATGAAGTAATGGGATTAAATGTTGCATCTTCTCCACTTTTTTGTCCTGTTTTCCAAACACAAATATCTAAACATTTTTGATACATGTACTTGTGAAAAATAAAGTTTTTTATAAAGTTTTGCTTAAAACAAGAACAAATATCTCATAGATATCTATGTTATGAGACTTCCCTTTGAATAAGTTGAATTTTTCTGAGCCTATTGGCAGATCTTTGCTCTTGTTTTAATCATAAACTTGCTTAAATTGTTTTTTTTTTTTCAATTTCACAGAAAACAAGACTTAATATTGTGTCATTTATGCATCTCAAGTAAATGTATCTTGATTAAAGAATCTTTAGACAATTGCACTGAAAAACAACACACAAATACTTGGGAAGAACACTTTTTGCTGTGAAGGAAATAAAATGGAAATAAAAAATATTTCCATATTCTACTAGCTGGGAGCAGAGCAATTTAAAATGTATACCTTACTTTTTCTTACTTAAATTGACCTTAATAAAACCTGCAGAAACCCTTTTTATTTATTAAAACAACACTGCATAATCTACTTAAATACAGGGATTGTTTGGTTCGAAAATAATTGTTTTCTGATTTAAATAAGTCATTTCAGAGCAAATGCATGGAGTTCAATATGGCAATATACTTCTGTATAAAAATAACAGCAAATGCTCCATGATTGTAAATGTTAATTAGATAAGTTTTTCAACTCTCTCTCTCGCTCACTCTGCAGGTGGTGGCGATATCATTCACTTGTCAGGCTGATAACACATACACCTGTCTGGTCCGCGAAGCTTGTGCACAGTGTGTCTGCTCTCCTGTGCAGAGCGACATCAGCTGACCGCATACAAGAGAACTGCTGCTGAAAGAGACACACCTACAGAGCATGCTCAGTCTTGCGCTCCTGTGTGCAGGACCCCAATTCGGTGCCTTCCGCAGGGGGATCCTGCAACCGCTCATCAACCTGCGCAAAGGTACCAGGAACACAACCCAAATCAAAACCAAGTGCAGTAAGCGAATCTGAGAGGAACACTGTTTGATATTGGATATCAACCCAAACAAACACACCCCTCATGAGTGAACACACCCCTTATTGGTTTTGGTGCTCGGATCCGAATCCACTTTCAACTGTGAGTTTCCAGAAATCGCTTACTGCTCCTTTTAAAACATGTTTGTGGTTTGGTTGTGAATGATAAATCAGTTGGAAAACAAAATGATTCAGTCATTCCTTCCATGCATTTAACTCATAAATACATTGCATTATGGGAACTCGCAATATGGGTCCGATTGATTTTAATTTCATTAATGAGAGATTTTTTGGCTTGTCCTCTGGCTCTTTCTTGCCTTTGCATCCGTTACAGTTACGGAGAAGGTTATGTGGACAGATCATGAAATCACGCATTTTATTAAACCGGATAAGTTGGGATGTCATATGTTTAATGTTCGGGCAGATGGTCAAAATTATATAAATGGGGGAATTTGCTTTGTTGTTGCATTTAATGCAGATAATCCATTTCTCTAAGGCTGAGCACATGCACTCATGTTCTGGACCACGTTTATTTCTTAGAAATTTTGAATTAAATCAATTGGACTTAATATATAATAAGCCTTAAAGGGTTAAACTTAAGATTGAGCCACTGTAGTCACTTGGACTATTTTAATGATGTCTTTCATAACTTTCTTGGTCCGGCCAGTTTCAATCCCTTAGAAGCCTATGGAGGAGTGATCCAGCTCTCAGATTTAATCAAAAACATCTTAATTTGTGTTCTGAAGATGAATCGAAAGTCTCTATGGGGTTGAACAACATGAGGACGAGTAATTGAAGAGTTCAGATGCAAAAGCCTCTAAATGCCATTTGAAATTTTCTTCTAAAATGACAATTTTTATCAAGCTTGTATATTTTAAGTTCAGTAATTTCACTTAAATGACAATTAATAGGTTATCTTCATTGTCATTTAAGTGAAATTATAACTTAAATATACAAGCTTGATAAAAATGATCATTTTAGAAGAAAATTTCAAATGGCACTTAGAGGCTTTTGCATCTGAACTCTTCAATTACTTACACAGTTTTCATTTTTGGGTGAACTGTCCCTTTAATAAAAAGACTGTCTTAAATTTTTTTTCTCAAAAAGAATGGATTTGACAATAGAGAACCTGTTCCGGTAGTGCTGGGCAGTTTGACCAAAAATTTATATCACGTTTTTATTTTTTTATTACGCGGTTTTCCGGTTTATGATGTTTTTTTCATGCATAATCAGGTGTTCGAAGCATTTTCTACTGGTTGAAAGAGGAATTACAGCAATAAATTGACTTAGGATGGTCTATTTTATTGTCATTTTAGTTAATATTGTAGAATAGAAATAGCGCACAGTATAACCTAAAATTGTTATTTCTCAATATTCTAATAACATTCTTATAACCAAGCAAGAACGTTAATACAACGTCATAAAAAAATGCACGTTTGAATGTTCTCTAGAACATTCAGAAATAACGTGTTTATAACTTAATGGGAATGTTATGAAAACATTCTTATAACCTAAAATTGTTAGCTGTTAGGTAAGAGGATTTAAGAATTCGCGATTGCACTGAACACATTTTAAGTGCAGGATTCTCTGAGCGAGCCTCAAGAAAATAGACCTATTCTTACTAGAGCAGGGTGTATCTGAGAGCGCGCGTGATATTCGCTGCGCATTATATTAATTTCCTTTCGCGGCTACAATAGTGCTACTCTCGACATTTGACAGGAAAATAACGCCATAGGCCTGCAGCATTCACCTTGATTTACCCTCGCCTCACCATCGCTGTTTAGAAAGTGCAACATTGTAAAGGGTCCATGTGAAACAGTGTCGGCGGCGCAGCGTAACGTTCATTCAGAACGTTGTGTAATTAAATAAGTTACATCAGTATGGCGGTATATTAAAAATGAACATCGGTAACAAAAATATAGCGATTTTCGGTATGAACCGATATACCGCCCAGCACTATGTTCCGGTTTATAAAAAAGGATAATACTGGGAAGGAATAATTGTCATGACATTTGGTTTAATTAATAGTTTTTTTACATGCTAACAAAAGCAACTACAGCCTCTGTTTTCCCTCGTGATCCTCCACAGGTTTATCCTGCGTTTATTTGCTCTTTGCTCTAGTTTATTTTATAAGCTCAGGCCTTCTCGGAGATCTCAAGGTCATTGTGGTTTGTTTTATGTGGAGGTCCAAGTCTTTAGCTCAGCTCTGAAATCGAATGTTTTATTGTAAAAGCGTGCATTTCAGGAGCAGATAAACAATCCCTGTGTTTGTTTGATGGAAATGGAAGACGCTCTGGATCAATACAGCCTTGTGAGGAGAGAAGACAAACCAGATGAAAACCAATCTTATGCTCTGCCTATATTGATAAAAAAAATCGTAATCAATATTTTATATTCATATAGTTTTTCCTTTCTTCATTTTCTTTTATTTCTTGCGTATGCTTAAAAAGATACTATTGCAAAGTGCTGTTGTGAATTTAATTAAATAAGTATATGCCCTGCTGGTTTAATATGCAGTATATGCGCTTTAATTATTTACATGCATGTAGGTTACGTGCTTTGCGCGTCTCAAACCGTCTTGCTTATGACGATCATCTGGGAATGCAAAGTGCACCATTTCATCAGATTAGTAAAATAAATCATTTATAAACCTACGCCAACAGTAGAATACTTCAATATGTTTCTGTTCATCGTGATTTCAAAATAAAAGTTTAAACTCTCGCTCTGAGTTTGCATGTTATCTGTATTATATTACGTATTTAAACAATGTTGTTTAATAAAACCATTTGATTGCTTTCTTTTGATACTTTATTTGAACGAAATATTATTGCCTTTTTTAGAGGCTATTGTTTGCTTAGGTCTATTTTTATTACCACAAAAATAACCATATTCCTTGATTAATCGTAAAATAATCAACGACTACTCGATTATATGATTACTTTCTTTTGATACTTTATTTGAACCAAATATTATTGCCTCATTGTTATTCTATAAGAATTTTAAGTCATTTTAAAGGCTATTGTTTGCTTAGGTCTATTTTTATTACCACAAAAATAATCATATTCCTCGATTAATCGTTAAAATAATCGATCGACTACTCGATTATATGATTACTTTCTTTTGATACTTTATTTGAACCAAATATTATTGCCTTTTTTAGAGGCTATTGTTTGCTTAGGTCTATTTTTATGACCACAAAAATAATCAAATTCCTCGATTAATCATCAAAATAATTGACGACTACTCGATTATATGATTACTTTCTTTTGATACTTTATTTGAACCAAATATTATTGCCTCATTGTTATTATATAAGTACTTTAAGTCATTTTAAAAGCTATTGTTTGCTTAGGTCTATTTTTATTACCACAAAAATAATCATATTCCTCTAATTAATCGTCAAAATAATCGACGACTACTCGTTTATATGATTACTCTCTTTTGATACTTTATTTGAACCAAATATTATTGCCTCGTTGTTATCTATATTAAGTATTTTAAAGTATTATATAAGTATATTCAAAATAATCGTACAACTACTCGATTACCATAATAATCATTAGTGACAGCCCTACTACATTCATTCAAGTGCTATTAAATCATTCAAGCGTGATAAGACGCAAAAAAATAACTCTATACCGAGTTTGAGTTCTCTTTCGTGCTTGAACAGACAAAAAAAACGCGAAATTGTCAATATTCCCATTTTGTGGAGCAGTATCGTAAGCGCACTCTGAAATGAGTGTTAAAAGTGTTAAATAAATGTAAAGAGTTGAGAGAAAATAGGATGTGTCAGTTCTGTGTCATGCGCGTCAGGTCTTAAAGTGACAGCAACCTAATAAACCTGCTGCTGTATTGTTAGTATTTTGCAGATCCTGCAAGGTAAACTTTTGATCATGACTGTATACTGTATAATATATATATATTAGGGCTGTCAAACGATTAATCGCGATTAATCGCAATCCAACATAAAAGTTTGTGTTTACACAATATAGGTGGGTGCACTGTGTATAATTATTTTGTATATATATATATATAAATATACACACATGCTTGTATATATTTAAGAAATATTTTCATGTATATACTGTATATAGATTTATATGTAATTTATATTATATATATACATATTTTACATAATATTTTTTTCTTAAATATACATGCATGTGTGTGTATTTATATATATATATATATACTGTATATATATATATATATATATATATATATATATATATACAAAATAATTATACATAGTGCACCCACATATATTGTGTAAACACAAACTATTATTTGGATGTGATTAATCGCGATTAATCGTTTGACAGCCCTAATATAAATATATCATAATATTTATAAATCTTAATGCGTCAAGCAATCTTGAACTTGTTTTAAGAGTGTTTAGAAATTTTACTTGGAAACAAAGGCAACAATAAAAAATTAAAATATTTTGAATGTCCACTCCAGCCGCATACTCTTGAAAGCGATTTGAGGGAAAGGGTTTTTCCTGAAGCTCTCCGTCATGCCATGAAGAAGTCAGCGCAGAGATTTGTGGTGGAGGTTTAAAAGCAGAGATGGTTTATGGATGCTGCTCGCCCTTATTCCTCCTTCAAATAACATTTCAAAGCTGAGGAAGTGCAGCACTTGATCCGTCGCTCAATGTGTTATTCTGCTGTTACTGTTCAGCTCTGGGAAGGCGCTCAGATCTCGTGTGTAATGAATTATTAAACGTACTCCTGATGGCGACGCTTCATTTGAGGCAAAACAAAGACTTTCCACATATGGAGACTTTAATTGTGAAGTGGACTGATTTGTGCTCATCCTTACACAGCTGCTGTGAAAATGAAAAATAAATATGTATTCTATAGCAGAAAGATAATATTATATGGATTTGTTTTATTAAGTTGTTTATAATTTCCTCATGTTGTAGCATGAGGATCTCTGCAGAATAATGATCACATAACTCAAAGGAAAGAAGAATCCATTGCACATCTAGAGCTGAAACACAGATCTAAAGTTACATGAGAGGTTTCATTAGTACACAGGAGACTTAGTGCTGAAGCTCAGTAGATTTACAGTTGCTCTTATGCTCTCTCTTTAACTCTTTATTGGTTTATGACCATTTATTAACCCTTAAAGACCCAAATAACTGCAATGTGATTGCAACTGTGAATGTGATTGCGGCAGCAAGTTTTGATCAGCATTGATTTGTCAAATAAACCCGTGTGGTTTATTTGACTGTTGATGTGTAGTCCCACCCTCATGCCCAGATTGGTTGAAACTATGATCTACTCAACCAATAAACAGTTCTTGGTCTTTTGCACGACCAATTAGCATCTTTCTTTGGAAATTTGAACTGTGTTAAAGCAAAAGTAGTTCATAATATTTAGGCTATGTATGTATATGTGTGTGTTTATTTATATATAAAAGTTTATTTTGCTTCAGTGTTCTATTACAATGTTTCTATTGATTTTACTTCATAAACTTTTTTGGGCACATCTAAATTGTCAATAATTAAAAAACACCGCCTTTCACTGAAAATCACTTATAGTAATGGTGTAATAAATGCCTATAACTTGCTTAGGGATTGTTACATGTAGACAAAATTACATCTGGAAATGTAGAATATCCAAGTACAGCTTTCTAAATGAAAAAATCCAAACTTCAGGAGGATTTGTTTGAGTTGAGTAAAAATAAAATCACAAAAATATGCTGCCGTTTTTCTTAAATCTGGTGAATTCACCAATTCTAAGACCAAATAAATGTAAAATTGGATTATTTAAATGAGATAGATTGAAACTTCAAGTTCTCCTGTTAAAAATGATATATGGCACTTGATGCTGAAAAGAAAATGTTTCTTGACCATAAACCATAAACTGATACAGTTAGAATAAATAATAGTTTTATTAAAATTATTATGGTGACCCTTACAATGGGTCTCATTAGTTAATGCATTAACGAACATCAACTAATTATGACAGATTTGACAATAACAATTTATTTTTAGAGCTTTGTTAATGTTGATAAAAATGTTAATTTACATGTTAGTTCAAATCAGGGTTATTAATAAAATGTTAAACATTTCTGTCAATTGAAATATAGCTAAAATAAAATATAAATATTAGTTGATAAAATTTAAACTTAAAATTAGAAATGTTATCTTGGCAATAAACTGAAATAAAAAATTAGTGAAGCACCGAAATTATTAACTGGAAATAGATAGCTAAATGTAAATATAAACAAGATAGATTTAAAATAATAATAATAATAACATGACTAAAGCACATATTTACAAAAAAATTTACTAAAATGAACATGAAAAGTTAATTCAAAATACTAATAAAACTAAAATAACAGTATGTTAACTTATCTTAACATTAACAAACTTTTGCTAGTTCATGTTAACAAATGAAACATTAATGTAAAGTGTTACCATTATTATTAATAAATGTAACTATTGAACATTGGTGTCTTTCATCATATTGCGCTCTCTGCACTTTTATAAAAGCTCTGCTTCGTGTCATGCATAACAAAGAACTATAATTAATGACTGTTTTCTCAACGCCTTGCAATTTGGCATAATGCATATAATCCAGATTACTGAAGGCTCCTGCTTCTTCTGTATAAAAATGTTTTTAATTTTGTCTTATCAGAGAGGAAGATACCAGAGGAAGATTGCATCATCTTGATTGACGGGCTGAATGAGGCAGAGTTTCACAAACCAGACTATGGAGACACTGTCGCCTCCTTTATCACCAAGATCATCTCCAAGTTCCCCAACTGGCTCAAACTGATCGTCACTGTGAGAACAAGCCTTCTGGTGAGACATGAATATGTGCTGTTATCTGAGAGATTGAGCAGAAGGTCACGACCCAGTATTGGGTGCCAGGTCTGTTCTGGTGATGCAAGTGTAGGATAGAAAATTATCCACTATTAAAAAGTATATTTTATTGTTGATGTCAATGGTTGTCAAATTAGACAGATATCAACATGGACAGCTTGTATGATGTAAGAAAATAAGAGTTAGACACCATTTAAAGGATTAGTTCACTTTAAAAAAAAAAAAAAAAAAAACTTTTGCTGATAATTTACTCACCCCCATGTCATCCAAGATGTCCATGTCTTTCTTTCTTCAGTCGAAAAGAAATTAAGGTTTTTGATGAAAACATTCCAGGATTTTCTCCATATAATGGACTTCAATGGGGTCCAAGTAGTTCCAGGTCCAAATGACAGTTTCAGTGCAGCTTCAAAGGGCTTTAAACGACACCAGACGATGAATAAGGGTCTTATCAAGCGAAACGATCGCTTATTTAATGAATAAATAAAAAAGTTTAAGTTTTATAAGCTCAAATGCTTGCCTTGCTCTGTTCTGTGATGTGCGTTCGTGACTCTCCTGTTCGAACTCGTTCATCAAAATGAACGAATCTTTTTTCAAGTCATTTGGTTAATTTAACGAATGAAATGAACGAAATGACTCAAAAATATTTGTTCATTTCTCACGAACGCGCATCTCAGAACAGAGCAAGGTGAGCATTTGTGATTATAAATCGTAAACTTTTTTATTTATTTTTTAAATGACCACGCGTTTCGCTTGATAAGACCCTTATTCATCGTCTGGTGTCGTTTAAAGCCCTTTGAAGCTGCACTGAAACTCTCATTTGGACCTTGAACCGTTTCGGACCCCATTGAAGTCCATTATATGGAGAAAATCATTGAATGTTTTTATCAAAAACCTTAATTTCTTTTTGACTGAAGAAGAGAAAGAAAGAAAGAAAGAGAAGAAAGAAAGAAAGAAAAGAAAAGAAAGAAAGAAAGAAAGAAAGAAAGAAAAGAAAGAAAGAAAGAAAAGAAGAGTGGTGAGTAAATTATCAGCAAAAGTTTTTTTTCTTAAAAGTGAACTACTCCTTTAAGACAGTTTTACTTGCAGTGAGGATAAACATGGTTTGTGTGACCATAATGTTTTTTGCACAGTGAGTTATTGGCTGTTCAGAGCTGTCATATTTCACCCCCAAATCAAAAAGGAAATACACGTTATATTTTGCTTTAAAAAAATGTGCAACTGTCAGGTTCTGGAAGTAAAAACTCCATTAATTTTCTCCATAGGGAAATAGATTTTAAACGATAACTTATAAACCTTAAAAGACAGACTACTGTGAGCTAGAGGGTTGTTAATCAATGGTATTCTGCTGAAGCCGTCCGCCCGCATCATTTTTTCAGCTTTTTTTTTTAAATAATCGTGTTTAATGGTGAAAACCCATGATTATATTACCCATGATGCTGTAGATGAAATTCCACCAATCAGAGAATCGAAACAAGCAAAGTATAGCAAAAGAGCTCTTTAGCTCTGCCCATTATCGAGCCAATAATCTCTACGCTATCAAAATACTTAAATATAATAGGTTATATATAATAGGGATAATAGGTATAACATGTAATCAACATTTTTTAATGTGCAGTTTTATATTTTACCTTGATTATGCTGTGCACAATGCTTTATAGGATTATAGTTCTTTCCTTTATTAAAGGGTTAGTTCACCCAAAAATGAAAACTATCACAATCAGAGTTATATTAAAGTGAACTACTCCTTTAACCCTTAATCACTCTTAAAAAAGGACAATACTTAAGGTCTTTGGGGTCATTTTGACCCCAGACTTTTAAAGAGTGATTGCATAAGGAAATATACATTTTTTATATGGAAAACTATATATCATTTTTTAAACTCACTTCTTAACTAATCATTTATGCTGTGGTTTTTTGTTGTTGAATTTTTTAAGTTTTCTACCTATTTACTGCACAATTACATAACTAGGCCATAAAGTGGTACATGGAAAACAAAAACACTTAAATTATGATGATAATTAAATCGAAACAGTTTTTGGACATTGCTCTTTGTGTTAGGGATAGAATACTACCATCTGGTGGTTAGTCTGAAAAACTGTTTTTCTTATAGTTTAGCAATTAAAGTGCAATTACCACATCTATCCAATAGGGGCCCATAGAGACTAATTCATTTTCACTTCATTTTTCTTGATGCTTCAAATTCTCCTCACAACTTGATATATATGATGTATATATTTTGTGAATTGCACAAAATATTTTTGTCAAAATTAGAGTTTGGTGTTGTTGTCTGATAGATTTTGAATTATTTGTTTTTGCAAATTATTATACATACATTTGCATAAACATTACAAGTCAGCACTATGGCATGACTGTAATCACACACTATTCATTTCAGAAAATTATTTATCAACAATTATTTTTTTTTAGAGCAAGAGATTTTAGAACAAAAAAATTTAATAAACCAAGTAAATAAACCAATATAATACAAAACAACATGTGTATGAGATAAAGTTTGTTCTACTTTCTATTTATGCTCTAGGACCAGACTTGGTTTATATGTGGAACATTTCAGATTTATAATGGATTTACTTTTATTTTTTTAACAAACAAAATACAAAAAAGTCTTTTTTTTTTCATTTTCCCATTCATTTTCAATTTGGGTCATTTTGACCCCAAAGACCTTAAATGTTTTTTTTTTTTTTACACGCCTTTAGAACAATCGAATCGAACCCAGTTTTTTTGTGCATGTTTAGATAGATTATTAGGGAAAAGTCACTGAGTTTCATGGCCCTGAGATGAAGGGAACATTTTTTAAAAATCTAGAAAAAGTCCAGTGGGGTCATATTTACCCCAAAGGGTGATTAAGGGTTAAATATATCCTGGCGTTTCCAAGATTTATAATGGGAGTGAAGGGTACCTAAGATTTTGAAGTCCATCATAAAAGTGATCCTACGTCATGCGTCGGGTCAGAGGTCACTCTTTCGCCTGAAATAGACTCGTGTTGGTCTGTTTTCGGAAGACCATAGTTTATAAAGTTTCTAATATTGATATTTTGTAATGCTTTAACAGAGACTTATTTTAAATCCCTATGGGAGAAATGAAGTGTGCACTCTATAGTCTTCTTCTTATTTTGTCCTTTCATTTGGTGTTGAGAAGTGTTTTTGTCAGATTCACCCATAATCTCCTAATGTGCTCAGATCAGGTTTAGACGTTTCATATTTTCTCCACCTCGTCTCGTCACTTTGGGCAGGAGAATCGTGTAGCTGTAATGAGGAACATTGACCCTCTGAATGAGACTGTATGACAGCTAGACAGTAATGCAGACAGTAGGAGGCCGAAAGGAAAAGGGAGAGAGCGAGAGTGTGTTCGTGTCGGCGGCGTTTTGACAGCTTGAAAAAGGTAGTGCTCGACTGAGCAGAGCAGAACCATCTACTGTTGATACGTGTCAGACGGCAGATTGGAGTGTGTGTGAGTGAGAGCACGAGCACAAATGTGTGTTTTTGTACTTGTGTGTGTTAAAGCCTCCTGAATGTGTTCCGTCTAGCTGTCACTATAAGTGAGGAGAGCCAGTCGAGGACTGACCGATATTTTTCAGCCTTTTGACTATTTGTTATGCATCTTAATATTTATGTATTCGCTCTGTAATTGTTTAAAAGGCAGATTTTGTTTTTTTTATTTACTGTCACTGTAGCCTAGTAAATTTAAAATGTTTAATGTAAGCAGTAAAATACATTAAAAACTGATTAGAAGGCATGGTTTTAACTGTTTTTCATTAAATGAACACAAGATAGATTCATATGTAATGTTTTTTTCTTTTAAATCTATATGCACCAATATAACAATACATACTTAAGCAAATATTTACCCACAATATCATTCAAAAGTTTGGGGTCAGTAAGATTTTTTTTTTTTTAAGAAATTATTTTTTTTCAGCAGACATAATAACTTTGTAGTAATAGGTTGTAATAGAACTTATTGCTGTTACTGGTCTTAAATAGCAAAAACAGTGTTAGAGTTGCAATGTTTGATTCATTTTAGTGAATTAGTTCAAACTCTGTTTCACTGAATCAGTTCGAGTGATGCATTTGCATCATCACTCAGAAAATGTTCATTAAAGTGTCCACATTTTGATTAATTAACCCTGTAAAGCCTGACAAATCCAATAATAGTCTGAAAAATCAAAATTTGTGTGTTTTGGCAGGGCAAGTAAAAATCTGAACCGGTCTTGACTGGGCCAGTAGAAAAAAACTAGTGTTGAAACCTTATATTGTAAAAGCACAGCTAAACGTGACATTTATTATAAGGGGTTTATGTGAAGATTGCTTTAAGATCACTTCAATTAAAAGTTATATTTTTAAAGTCTAATAAATTTTAAAATTAAAAGCTTTCATTTATATCGTAATGTTAAATGGATATAATTATTGGTTAAAATTGAGCAAAAAGTCTATTTCATAGAGACATCAGTAGCAGTATTGGTATCAGTCATAATGACCTTCATTCATAAAAAGATGCATTTATTTGGAGATTAAATGAGAAATTATTACAATATAAAATATATTTAAAAGTTTAATGTTAGGTGCGATTAATTGCGATTTATTACAGAAAATGTGTGATTAATTATTTGATTTTATATTAGTCAATTGATGGCTGGTTTTTAGTAAAGTTTTGGTCATTATTTTCATTATACTTTTTTTGATTATTTTATATTGTCAAATACCTTCATCTGGTACACCACTTCAGAGATTTTTACAGTTATTTCTTTATTTCATTATTTTGTTTTCCTGACATAAGCGTTAGTTCAAGGTCTAAAAACACTGCAAATGAAAACAAATATTTAACAATATAAATATTATTTTTTCTCACCATGTAAAAAAAGTTAATAATAACATTTAAATTGATTTTTCCCCCATATGGTCATTGTTTTTTTGTTTTTTTACTGTTTAATGTTTGTGTGAAGGATTTTTTTAATTGTGACATTAGAATTGTGACATTTTTGGGATATTAGAAAAATATTTTTTTAATGAGAATTTGTCTTTTGCAAAATATAAAATAATAATTAAAACTGAAATCAAGCTATTTTTAATGACTAATTTAATTAATAAAAATTAATTGATTTTCCCCCATATGGTCTTTTTTTTAACTGTTTAATGTTTGTGTAATTTTGTTTTAATTGAGAAATTTTGGGGGGATATTAGAAAAATATTTTTAATGACATTTTTTTTTTACAATATATTTATTAATTTTCCAGTTTACATATCACATAAAATTATATACTGAATAACAATAATGTAAAACAGTAAACCCTTTTTAACCCTGTTCTCCCTCCCATCACCCCTCCCAAAAGAAGACAAATAAATAAATAAAAATAAATAATAATAATAATAATAACATAATAATTTTTTTTTTAAATTAAAAGACACCTAAATCAGGGTAGGGAAATATAAAATAATAATTAAAACTAAAATCAAGCTATTCTTTATGACTAATTATAATGTTAAGATTTTTTCCATTAGCTTTTATGGAAGAAAAAAAACAGAATTCATACTGTATTAGTCAGAAAATCAACAGATTGAGAGCAATCCAAACATAAATTGCGCTCTGGGAAAACGAGTCCCTGTCTAAATGGGGGGTGTATTCGCACCCACTCAGTGTAGCAAGTCGGCTAGTTCACTTGCTTTGGTCTGGACCAAATACAATTGATTTTTTATTTGGTGTGGTTCGCTTTCACACTGCCCTTTTTGCAAGTGAACCAAAATTTGTAAACAAAACCACATGTGTGCTAAGGTCATCCATTCATTGGACAGAAATTGTGAAATCGTACCAAAATTCATTTGGAACTGAACTGAGACCAACTCTTCAGCTGGGTCTCGGTACGGTTGTTTGGTCCACACCTTAGTCCGATTGCTGTACACACCTGCCTAAAAGATACGCACCAAGGGGAAACAAACTTGAGTTCGATTCAATCAAACCAAACAAGAGAAGTTTTATTGGATATCTCTATTCATGACATTTCCACCTGTCTTTACAGGAGATCACCAGTCTTCTCCCTTCTCCAAGATCAGCCTGGACGAATTCTTCGGACAACAATGAGCATCATGACGGACCTGAACGCCTACATCCAAGTACTCGATCAACGGCAGCCAGAACATCCTCAACAACATCTCCCTCAACGGCAAGAGCCGACCCCGTCATCGGTGGGCAAAGTCAGCTCCCACCTGACCTCCCTCAGCCAGGGTGCGTACCTGTTACCTCGAACTGTACCCTTGACCTTTTCGAGAGAGGGTCATCTGGTTATCGAGAGCGCGGAGTTACAAGGTGGGTTCCCGTCTCTCTGTCGGAAGCTCTACCTTCTGCAGTGCAACATGAAGTTCATGTCTAACTCTGCGTTCGGAGCGATCTCGTGCCAGTCCTCGACGTGGCGCTGGCGTCTCTTCACCCCTTGACGGATGATACAGCTGTTTCAGGCGCTGAACGCGGGCAGCGTGCGAGGAGAGCTGCTGTGGGACGACTTCCAGCAGAGGATGGAGACGCTCTCGTGTTTCCTCAGTCAAACGCAGGGATGAGACTCGGATGTTCTGCCACCCGTCCTTCAGAGAGTGGCTGGTGTGGCGAAGACGGATGGAGAGAGCTTCGGACTTCATGTGTGACCCCAGGTGAGCTTTAGTGTTTGCCATTTACTGAAAAATGTCTTGCAGGAACTTAAGTAGAGTGGAGGAAAAACTTGGACTACAGTTTCCTACATATGGTTAAACAACATAGTTAAGTTCAGTAATGTTGACTGTTTTGGCTGGGTTATATATAGCTGACTATTGCTTTTATGTGTGTTTATATATATCTGTTTACATAAGTCTGCTGAAACGAATAAATTGCATAAAAAAAAGTTCATAATAATATGTGTGTTTAAAGATGTACTATGAATAATATATATATATATATATATATATATATATATATATATATGAAGAGTTCGTAGATGCGAAAGCCTCTAATGTGCCATTCTGATATCAAGTCTTGTATATTTAAGTTCAGTAATTTCAATTAATAGGTAAGTAAATGACAGTAAATGACAATTAATAGGTAATCTCTTTATTGCCATTTAAGAGAAATTACTGAACCTAAATATAAAAGCTTGATAAAAAAATGATCATTTATATATATATATATAAATTATGGCTGTCAAATGATTAATCGTGATTAATCGCATCCAAAATAAAAGTTTGTTTACATAATATATGTGGGCTCACTGTGTATAATTATTTTATATATATAAAATACACACACATTGTATATATTTAAGAAATATTTTCATGTATATACTGTATATAGATTTACATATAATTTATATTATAAAGAAATATAAATATTTGATATATAAATAATATTTTTTTCTTAAATATAAATTCTTAAAAATAATTATACACATATATTATGTAAACACAAACTTTTATTTTGGATGCGTTAATCGTTTGACAGCCCTAATATATATATATATTTCTTTGTAGAATATATACATGCATGTGTGTGTATTTATATATACAAAATAATTATGCACGTACTCACACATATATTATGTAAATACAAACTTTTATTTTGGATGTGATTAATTGCGATTAATCGCTTCACAGCCCTAATATATACACATTCAGATATTTTAGACAAACCATCAATTCAACATTTCAAACAGTCATTGTAGCCAAATACATTTATCTAGTTAAAACATTGACTCTTAAATGAAACAACTCTAATGCTCTAATGCTAAATTAAATGAGAGATGCTATTGAGACATTCTCATACTTGTACATCTAATGCCACAGTCATATAACGACTTAATGATCAGAAAAATATTGCATTGTTCATGATGCTGTTTAATTTCACATTACCTGCAAAATCATTTTGTAAGACACACCTGTGCAATAATCATGTCTGTCTAATCAGCATCTATACATGCCACACCTGTGACGTGGATGGATGATCTCGGCAAAGGAGAAGTGCTCACTAACACAGATTTAGACAGATTTGTGAACAATGTTTGACAGAAATAGGCCTTTTGTGTACATAGAAAATGCCTTAGATCTTTGAGTTCAGCTCATGAAAAATGGGGGCAAAAACAAAAGTGTTGCGTTTATAATTTTGTTCAGTGTATATTGTATGTTTAAACGGATATTTAGGCTGAGGATGTTGTTCTCTTTCATCTCTTGAGCTCTAAGACAACGTTGAATTTACTGACTTCATTAAAATTATAACAGGAGTTTCTTGATTGGATACAGACGGATTGTGCTTGTGTATGTGTGTGAGATTCTAGATCTGCTTCACAGTCGAGCTAATGCTGTATCGTGATCTCCTTGATGAGATTGATGAAAGCCAGTGCTGATTTAAGATATCTGTGCAACATCCCGTTTCCTCTTATTTCATTACTTCGAAATAAATTACTAATACAGCTTTGATAACAGTCAGACGTTACTAAAACCAAAAAATCTTCATGAATCGAAATAAATCAGTAGCTGAAAAAATAATAATAATAAAAAAACTCAAAATAAAGACTAAAGCTTAAAAAATGTAGTCATTTTTTTATTATCAAAATGATGATAAAAATAATTCTGAATCTTGTGTCACCCTCTATATATATATATATATATATATATATATATATATATATATATATATATATATATATATATATATATATATATATATATATATATATTTTTTTTTTTTTACACTACGGTCAAATATTGTGAAATATTATGACAATTTAAAATGACTGTTTTCTATTTTAATATATTTTAAAATGTAATTTGAAAGATGAATTTTTCAACATCATTACTGTTGCTGATTACACATCAGTTTTCAGTGTCACATGATCCTTTAGAAATCATTCTAATATGCTGATTTTATGCTCAAAAAACTAAATTATTATTTTCAATGTTGAAAACAGTCGTGTACCATTTTCCCCCCAAAATTCTTTGATGAATAGAAAGTTCAAAAGAACAGCATTTATTTAAAATATAATCTTTTCTAACATTATAAATGTCTTTACTGTAACTTTTGATCAATGTAACTCATCCTTGATGAATAAAAGTATTTTCTAATTTCTTTCCCCCAAAAATAAAAAATAAATTCTTACTGACCCCAAACTTTTGAATGGTAGTGATTAATGTTACAAAAGCTTTCCCATTTCAGATCAATTCTGTTCTTTTGAACTTTCTATTCATCAAAGAATCCTGAAATAAAAATGTAAAAAACTGTTTTCAACATGGATAATAATCATAAATGTTTCTTGAGCATCATATTATAATAATTTCTGTTGGATCATGTAACACTGAAGACTGGAGTAATGATGCTGTAAATTCACAGGAATAAATTACACTTCACTATATATTCACATAGAAAACCGCTGTTTTAAATTGTAATAATATTTCACAATATTACTGTTTTTTTAATCAAATAGAGCAGCCTTGGTGAGCAGAAGAGACTTCTTTTAAAAACATAAAAAATCTTACCAATCTAAAACTTTTGACCAGTAGTATATATATATATATATATATATATATATATATATATATATATATATATATATATATATATATATATATATATACTACTCAGTCACTTGTTTGGTACTGATGCTGATGAGCTGTGGTGATCTTAGTCTAATTGTGATTCTGTCCCTCTCCTATTCTCATTGCCGTTTGTGTCTGAGCGCTCTGATTGGCTAGTCGGTGTCCTATTCATAACTCGCCTTCCTGAACCCTGTCCGGGTCTGGGCTAGAAAACTTGGCTCTGAAAAAGAGGGACTCCTAAAAAGTTCCCTGCGACTCTGCCTTGTTATTCCACCGCTTAAAGAGGGAGAGAAGAAAGGAGACGGAATTTAATGTAGTGGAGATATAGTGTTGATCAAAGCCAGCTGCATTCATGCGTGGCCTTTTAATGAAGCTGGGTTAATTAACACCAGTGAGAAGCTGGGGAACACTATTCCACCATTCTCCTGCGTTCCAGACCGACCCAAGGCATGCCAACACATTGCATCAAATATACAGCGCTTTTAACCAAAGATTTACCTCACAAGAACCTCGTTTGATCTCAGAGATTAAAAGATTTTGACCCGAAATGACATGGAATTGATCCTTCATTAAAACATGAGGGGAAAAATCTGCATTTCGGTAAAGGCAGAAGCTGAAAAGTTCTTTTATGCACACAGTTAGTGAACTAAACAACATTTTTAGCATTTGACCTCAGAAACCTGCATTCCGTGATAAATGCGTGTGTGTTGTGGGACAGGCGTTCACACAGCGTGTGTTCTCTCTGCAGGAGTGTGGACATGCACTGATGCAGCCTTCATGTTTGCCAGGCAGGGCAGGGGAAGTTCGAACAGACAGCAGAGCTGATGGAGCTGGGCCAACCTACATCCTGAAAAAGCACACATCTTCAAGGTATCTATCAGATCTATCCCTATCTATCTGAATCTATCTATATATATCTATCTATTGATCTAAAATATCTGTATCTTATCTATCTATACTATATGATATATCTGCTGTCTTCTGTCTATCTGATCTATCTATCTATCTCTTCTATCTATCTATCTATCTTCATCTATCTATCTCGTGTATCTATCTATCTATCTATCTACATCTCTATATATTATACTATACTTGTCTATATTCTATCAATCCATCCATCCATCCATCCATCCATCCATCCATCCATCCATCCATCCATCCATCCATCCATCCATCCATCCATCCATCCATCCATCCCTCTGTGTCTCTATCTATCCATCCATCCATCCATCCATCCATCCATCCATCCATCCACTATCTCTCTATGCCTCATCCATCCATCCATCCATCCATCCACTATCTCTCTGTGTCTCTATCTATCCATCCATCCATCCATCCCACTATCTCTCTGTGTCTCTATCTATCCATCCATCCATCCATCCACTACCCCTCTGTGTTACTCTATCCATCCATCCTTCCATCCATCCATCCATCCACCTATCTCTCTGTGTCTCTATCTATCCATCCATCCATCCATCCATCCATCCATCCATCCATCCATCCATCCATCCATCCATCCATCCATCCATCCACTCCACTACCCTCTGTGTCTCTATCCATTCATCTATCCATCCATCTGATCTATCCATCCATGTATCCATTCTATCCATCCATCCATCCATCCATCCATCCATATATATCCATCTATCCATCCATCCATCCATCCATCCATCCACTCCATCCATCCATCCATCTCATCCATCTACATCCATCTATCCATCCATTCCATCCATCCATCCATATATATCAATCTATCTATCCATCCATCCATATCATCCATCTATCCATCCATCCATCCATCCATCCATCCATCCATATATATCCATCTATCTATCCATCCATCCATCCGTCCATCCATCCATCTCCAGTCTCTTAAGACTCTATAATGCAAAGTTTGCAGAACAAACTACTTACATCTTTACAGAATAATGTCCTCTATAATCATTCAAATATTTCTTATATAATATTATATATAATGTTTATGATGTGTGTGTGTTCCTTTGAAGGGTCTGAGTAAGAAGACCGGTGTGTGCGTCCAGTGTTCTTCAGGCCTTGTGGGTCAGCTGTAGTACTGATGGTCTGTCTGCTGCTTTGGCCTCTCTAAGGAACCTCTACACACCCAATGTCAAGGTCAGCACATACACACAGCTCTTCAGCGCTCTCTGGTTCCAGGTTTTGTTTGCCCATTAATATTCTCCACTCAAGTTTCACCATTTTCTTTCATAAATAGACTTTTTAAAGGTACAATATCTAACTTTGGTCCTCTATCGATTAAAAAACGAAACTGCTTGTATTTTTTGGAAGAACGTTGTTTTGGTTGTGCTTCGGCTTTAGTTTAATTGGGCTTTAGTTTAATTAAGTAGCTTTTATAAATGTGCCTTAGAAAAAAAAATAAAACATTACTGATGTGCATTTTGAGACAAAATGCAAGTTTATTGTCAGTGCAAGTTGCTTTCAGTTCAAACAGCTCAAATATGCATTTAGTCTGGGACTAGACTTAAACCTTGTCTCTGAAACCAAGGATAAACAGTTTAGATGTTGATTTCTGTAATAGAGCGACATATGACGATTTATCTGTTCAATATAATACTCTAATCACCTGTTGAGCAATAAAAACATCATAATCTCTGCGTCGCTTTACACTATTTCAAATCCCTGAGCTCTCACAACACACACATACACACTCAACTAACCTCTGACCTCTCACAACACACACAGACACACTCAACTAACCTCTGACCTCTCATACCAGACAGGTGTCAAAGCACCCAGAGCAACTTATATCTATTAACGGATATGATGAGACTGGCGACTGGCATAAATGAAATATTGACTCATTATTTCTTTACATGGTGTAGTACCTTTAAATGCATTTAGACTGTTAATACCTGGCACTGATGTGTAACTGTATCTACACATATGACTCAAAGAGAGCCAATTAGAATGCAGTTTTGCCTCTGACCTCTGACCCCCTTCTCATCTTCCCTGTTAAAGCTCTTTATGCAAACATTTATAATGAGACATAGATCATTATAACCATCTGAAGTCCAGCGTTCAGACACAGTTCAGGCATGTCACTTCATTTATTCAATAATGTGTTTAATAGATGTGTGTATGTAAATGAATTTCAGAAATTCCCATGAAATGACCCAAGCACTGATGAGCTCTTCTTAACACTGTATTTGATAGTGGAAAGTTTCGACTGACATTGGGATATTTGAATACAACTTCACATTGCTGTAATGCAAAACAATCGTGTGATTGTCTGTATGGATGAAACACTGAAATCCTCTGTCAGATTAATGCTGCATGTCTTCACTCCATCGGTTTGACATTTGAAGTAATTACCAAACCATTTTAGTTTTAGGTGGTTTAAAGTAAAGTCGTCCAGATGATTCCTCTGAGCAGGACTGTGTGTGTGTGTGTGTGTGTAATAGAGGTCGGCCGCTGCACTGAGACTCCAGAGCAATTATCAGCTCAAATGATGGATTTTAGCCTAAAGCAAAAGTGATTTTATTTTCATCCTCATCGTATATGTCCTCGTCCTTACGGTTCTTCCTCCCAGTGCGTCTTCTTTATGAACACTATAGACTGCAAGCACACATTGCTCACAATGACAGCTGCAATGAACTTTCAGCACCCTTTTTTCAGTTCAGTTATGTTTCTGGTTTTAGGACCATTTAAACATTTTGCACTGTGACATTTTCTAACTTTTAAATCAGAATTATGATAATGCAATAATATGTTTTATTTTTGAGTTTTTAATGTATATAGGGCTGTCAACTTTAGTGATTCGTGAGACGAATGTATCGGTTCAATTATATTGGGGGCTGTAACCAGGCTGCATTTTTCTTTACCGATCGAAAGAAATTTTCAATGATTTACTCCTCCGATATTCATTCCTTTTACATAAGCAGTTATTTATTACTGTATTTCTAAATATAATTCAGCCTATGTTTTAAATATTCCCCAGCTTTAAATGCTTTAATTGAGGCTATTTTGTAACAGCGTCACAGTTTAGCGCACACACATATAACACTCGGGAACTGCACCTGTGGCTGGCTGCGCTGCTGGCACGACTCAGTATTCATTCAGTTAGAACGCTACTTGTTTTCGGTTTTTATGTTTTATATACACGATGCGGCATGGATGCACTTGGAAAAAGAACGTCACATCCGCGACCGCGGTGCTTTCCATTATGAGCGCGCTCTACATTTCAGAATCAAACTTGAGCGCGCAAAAGACGTGATGTGACGCGGTTCCTTTAACGGCTTTATCATGCTGACTCAATAGATTGTGTTTTTTCATATGTTTTTGTTTTTATCTGTCCACTTTACTTATTTGAAAATAGTCTAAAAAATGTAACAAAACGAAAATAAACCTGTATGCCTTCCTACAATACAGCCTATTATTATTAGGATTGATTTTTAGGCTATATGGGTTTTTTGCTGCGTTTGTTTAAAAACGCCTAACGATCGGCTGGATCGAAAGTTAACCCATACCTTTGAAAGTAAAGAAGAATATACAGTCTTTTTTCGTCGACTGATCGTTAGCAGGCACAGAGCTTTGGTACTACCAAGGATTTCTTTGGTTGACTACAGCCCTAAATGTATAATTACTATAATACACCATAAATTCATGACAATATAATAAGTACTATTATATCTATAAATGGTATGTATATTATATTCTGTACATAGTTATATTTGTGGTGTTATGAGAATAAATTCTGGGGGAATATGTGCTTAAAAGTAATAAGAAATCCTAAAATGTTTCATTTTTAATGCTGTATTTTAATATATTAGATGGATGTTTGTTTTTTTAGGCACCAAGAGGTTTTTTCCTAAAACGTTTCGATTTTGACATCTTAATTTCAAAAGGCTGTATCTTAAAAGTGATAAAAGATAGAGACTTTCTGTAAACTAGAGAAATATTAAGGATGATCCAAAGTTTATGTAGTTTATGTTTCACTTCTGATTTACATATTATGACGTCATATGGTGGCGGCAATCTTGGATTATAGAATTTTCAGGAAAAGTCACATGTTTAAATGATAAATAAATAAAATAAATAAATAAAATGTCCCTTACCTTCTGTATGCCATATTGCACAATACTGAATGCTCAGATATATAGTTAGCATTAAAACAAACTGTGTAAATCATTACTAATAAATGGTGGAAACAAACCGAATACATGTAGAGATTTTCTATTTACTACACACAGTAGAATCATTTACTACACACAGTAGTAGGAAGGGAGGTTGAACAGAAATTTGACACCCAATTTGACAAATTCGTCCGTTTTATTCAATGCCACATCTTAGAGGGTTAAACTCTTTCATTGCAAGTCGATTAAACATGGTATTCTCAGTTCCTGTTAACTCGCTTGTACCAAACTGTAAAATGTTTTTTTTCTCCTCTCAATGTGAACGGCGATCCTTGAATTCTCCCACATTTCTCTCAGTGAATGTTAGTCGTGTGCAGCTGTATTATATATTTATCTTTCGTCTCTTCTTCTCCATCTCTCTCTCTCTGTTCCTCAAGGTGGAGTCTAAACATTCTCATGTGGTTTTGCTAAATAAACCAAATCTCATTTCCAGGCGTTCTCAAGCCTCCGGGCCGCGCAGCCGCTGCTGATTAAACGTTTGTTATTCATATGCTTATCAAAAGCAGAATCCTGGCTGATTAATGACTTGGACACAATGCGCCGCCTCACGCTGGAGCTCTTAATGAGTCTGTGAATTGTGATCAGCATGCTCTACCAATCAGCAGTTTGTTCATAGTGAACTTTAAACACAGGATGAGGGATTGTTTGACAAAGAAAGACACAATATGAGGGCTGGCTGAAGAGTGAATGACAACCGACAGCTCCGAACGACTGAAAATCAAAGTCGATTTTAGGGATTTGGGTTGAAGGGTCTGAAAGAAAAATAAATGATGTCTTGGAGTTCTTGATTTAGACACATAATAAACACAATCTGAGCTCTCATACATCATTTGTCAGTCTCTAAACTCTGTTATGTGTCTCTAGGTGAGCCGTCTGCTGATGCTGGGTGGAGCGAATGTCAACTACCGTACGGAGGTGTTGAACAACGCCCCGGTCCTCTGTGTCCAGTCCCACCTGGGCCATCAGGAGATGGGCGCGCTGCTGCTGGAGTTCGGAGCAAGACGTGGACGTGGTTTCAGAGAACGGCATGAGCTCTTTGTGTTACTCAGCAGGCCGCTGGTCATCTGGGGCTGGTCAGTCTTCTCTGTAAGAGAGGAGCCAAGGTAGATTATAGATATATACTTATTTTCAGTGTAAAGCCCCGTTCACACAACACACGACTTTTTTGTGAGTGACATTCACGGATTTACTCTGTTTTAGACAACAAATGCGTTTTTGTCCCGCTTATACAAATATTTTGGAAGGAAAATATAAATATAAATGGAATCAGTACATAAAATGCATAATATTAAAGATGGACGAGAAACAGTAGAGTGCTCTTGCCATCGCGGCTATTTAACTGCAGAAAACGGGCAAATACCGGTCTATCTGGGTTCCAAAGTACGAGTGAACAACACTGTATGTACACGGAGATATAGTCATACATTATAGGACAGATTCTGACTGCTAAAATGAGCTTCTCGTTCAACTTGCCTCAGCACTGAAGAGTGACGCGCTCCACTGACTTCACTCCTATTGGTTGTCGCTCCCGAAAGTTGCTCTGCATTTGCATAAAGTTAAACAGATCTCAACTTTGTCGCATCGCTGGACACGCCCCAACGGTCGCTGTTCACGCGTGTCGCCGTAAGTCGCCCACAACCCATTGAAATGAATGGTAACGGCTTAAGTCGCTTGAAGTGTAAACGGGGCTTTAGGGTTATATTTAATGTGCATTACATAATCAGATTACTTTTTTGATGTAATGAGTAAAGAAATGCATTACTTTGTACATATTTAGTCATTAATATTTGAGTTATGCAAGTTACTTTTCACTTTCATAAATTAGCTGTTATAAAATACTCTTCTCCATAACGTAGTTGCTTAGACATGTACAAAACAATGCTTTCAACCTCATTTATATACACTACACTGTCAGAAAAAAAGGTACGAAAGCTGTCACTGAGGCGTACCTTTTCAAAAGGTACACTTTTGTACCTGAAAGAGTGCATATTGGTACCTTCATGGTACACTTTTGTACCTAAAGGGTGCATATTGGTACCTTCATGGTACACTTTTGTACAATTATGGTACTAATATGCACCCTTTTAGGTACAAAATGCACCCTTTAGGTACAAAGAGTACCTTTTGAAAAGGTCGCCCCAGTGACAGCTTCGATACCTCGAAAAGTCTTAAGAAAGGTAAGATTTTTTATGTTTTTAAAGAAGTCTCTTCTGCTCACCAAGGCTGCAATTTTTGATAAAAAATACACAAAAAACACAGTAATATTGTGAAATATTATGACATTTTAAAATGACTTTTTTATGTTGATATATGTTAAAATATAATATTATTCCTCTGAAAAAAGCTGAATTTTCAGCATCATTACTCCAGTCTTCAGTGTCACATGATCCTTCACAAATCACTCTAATATGATGATTTTATGCTCCAAAAACATGTATGATTATTATCCATGTTGAAAACAGTTTTTTACATGTTTATTTCAGGATTCTTTGATGAATAGAAAGATCAAAGATCAGCATTTATTTAATTAGAATCTTTTCTAACATTATAAATGTCTTTACTGTAACTTTTGATCAATGTAACTCATCCTTGATTAATAGAAGTATTGATTTCTTATTTATTTCCCCCAAAAATAAAATACAAATTCTTACTGACCCCAAACTTTTTAAAGGGTAGTGTTTAATGTAACAAAAGCTTTCCATTTCAGATAAAAGCTGTTCTTTTGAACTTTCTATTCATCAAAGAATCCTGAAATAAAAATGTAAAAAACTGTTTTCAACATGGATAATAATCATACATGTTTTTGGAGCATAAAATCATCATATTAGAGTGATTTGTGTAGGATCATGTGACACTGAAGACTGGAGTAATGATGCTAAAAATTCAGCTTTAACATAAAAAAGTCATTTTAAATTGTCATAATATTTCACAATATTACTGTGTTTTTTGTGTATTTTTTATCAAAAATTGCAGCCTTGGTGAGCAGAAGAGACTTCTTTTAAAAACATAAAATCTTACCGACCTTAAACATTTTTTACCGGTTGTGTGTGTGTGTGTGTGTACTGTGTGTGTGTGTGTGTACTGTGTGTGTGTGTGTGCATATTATTTTATTGTGCACATTTTTTTATATGATTTATATGATTAAAAATGTTCAGTGAAACAGGATTTCTCAACAAGAAAATTGTTGGGCAGGACTTTGTTTATCCGTTTGATTACTTGAATTGGCAATTTGCCTTTGGAAATAAGATGCACAAATGAAACATTCCCAATAACGGCAGAACCGTGTGTTAGGTAAACAGGGTTCACTTTGCATTTATGAATTTAGAAGATGTTTTTATCCCAAGCAGGTTAAAAAGCAATATGCCAAAGAGTCAAAAATTAGGAAGCAAGCTAGAGAAGATACGAGGTAAAAAAAAAAAAAAAAAAAAAATATATATATATATATATATATATATATATATAGAAAGTATGTATATATATATATATATATATATATATATATATATATATATATATATGTGTGTTTTTGATTTTTCTTTTGATTGACTCTTAATCGAAACCACTATTCTGAGATTTGATCTGTGAGATGCATATGTTCATGTTACATGCATATTGATTAATTTACACATGCCGTTTGTGGTCAGGTGGATCACGTGGACAAGAGTGGCCAGTGTGCGCTGGTGCATGCAGCCCTGCGGGTCATTCAGGAGGTCATCGAGTGTCTGCTGGAGCTGAGCTGGAGCACTGAGATTCAACATGACCTGAGCCTGAAGAACAAAGCCCTGCAGCAGGGGTTCATAGCTGCCTGCAGCATGGGACATATTCATGTGAGTGCACACACACACACACACACATGCCAATGGCAAAACGTTTCGAATTAAAATGCATTTCTGCCTTTTATGAGGGCAATTGTTTTTGAACCACCAGTGTGTCGCCCATTTGTGTCAAATGCTTCACTTAAGTCATTTATTTAATACAAATTATTCATAAATGCTCATCTATACTAGTTGCTACTGAACAACAATAGCTGGTACATATAAAATCAAATCGGCATCAGAACGTAAATAATGCAGAAGATCTCATAACACAATAAATGATCTGTTAGAATACAGTATCATCTTGATTACTCTGTGTTGTCAACCATAGCAGTAGATATTGATTTATTCACTGTTTGTGAGTTGTTGTGGGTGTTTTCTTCACAATCAGTGTTTTCAGAGCTGATTTTATTGTATTTTTTACACATTTTATATTAGCTAAACATTCAACTAACTATCTGACAGTAGTGTATGCAAAAACAACCACACTAAACCCCTTAATTAAACTCACAATATTATAATATGTGTCAAAAGTTGGATATAAAAAACCCAGAGGAATTCATTACAGGGGCATTTTTGCCTTTATGAATGTCTGATCATTTATTATTTCTATAGCGCTTTATACAATACAGATTGTTTCAAAGCAGCTTCACAGTTCAACAGAATCAATAATGCAAACTTCATTAAATATGAGATAAATTCAAGTTCTGCTGTAAGGCAATAGTGTAGCGATTCAGCTCAAGTCGGTTCACTGTTGATTCAGTTCAGTTTAATAACACTGATGATGTTGCAAAATTCATCAATTATGAAACAAAATCGATTCTGCCAACAAGCAGCTCTATCTGATGGTGTCAGTGCTGACAAATCAATGACATTACAGTTGATTTTTATTTGTTTTACAACCAATAAGATCAATTTCACAGTACTTTTTCAAAACTCTTCTTTACCCAGTTCTCATAACCAACATCCAGTTTGACACAGCTGTTCATTTTACATTAAATGCACTACACCTATCAAAACATATCATGCATGTCTCAAATCTTCCATAACACTAACACATGTTGTTATCCAGCAAACACTGTCACTTATTAAACAGTTTCCTAAAAATACCAACAGGCAGCAAAACAGAGAATCACACTCAGTAACTGCAGATAGTATTTAATTTTTTTATTCCTAGAAATATAGAAAATCGCTCTCTTATTCGGTTTTGTATTACCATAAAACTTAAAATTATAGCCGAGATCCAAAATACTCTTTTACACGCCTGATGTGGCGACAACCCCTTTCGGGTTGTTATCTTCTAAAAGCCGTCAGATCGTCTGTTTAATTTAAAAAAAAATTACAATTTAAATTTAAAAGTGAGAAAAGAATTTGTGTAATTTAAAAAGAAGTAGTCATTTAATGCATTTTGTTACAGCAATCATTAATGATCCACACTTTATCCCACATAGACAAACAGCAAAGATTGCACACTAAAGAAAAATGAAAAAAGGTGCAGAAAAGAATAATAGGAAAGCGTTTGTGTGCACCTACATACAGGCACAGTGTCGAACTGACACAAAATATTGTCTTTGTGTGTGTGTGCACACAAGGTCTTGAAGTACAATAAATCTTCTAGATGTTGTGAGGATGCAGTTGAACATGGCAGCCATAGCAACAGACCGGTCTCTGATGTCCGGCTGTTTGAGCCTTTAACCTTAAAGGGATAGTTCACTTTAAAATCCTGTCATCACAAGTCGTTTCAAACCTGTTTCAATTTCTTTCTTCTGCTGAAAAATATATTTTTTTAACAGTTAAATGGACCCATTGACTTCCATAGTATTTTTTTATAATTGTTTAGTATACTATTTAACTGTTTAACCCAATTAATTAGCCATTCTTAACAGTAGTGTGTAAATTGAAGAAAAAATGAACCACCAATTAAACTGTAGTTTGCATTATTTGTATTACAAATATTAATTTCTTATGACAGTTGCGTTTTTCCCCCTTGTTTTTTTAGCCAGTTTTAAATCACTTGTTACTTTAGCAATGTAACTTAAAATTCACCCCAAAAATGATTTAAACAACACAATTCCAGACACTGGAGAGTAACTCCACAAAAGCCCATTTCACTCTCATATGCCCTTTCTAAACCCTGATTTCAGTCCCTAAGTCTTGCATGATGCCCACTGGGGATGATGACTGAGTCTTCATTTGCTGTTTTGTTCCAGTGTTGTTGCGTTTGATTTATTGTGAGATGGTGTTTTGGCAGGTGCTCGAAGGCTTGTTGATGTTGAATAATGAACTGGCGGTGCAGATTGATACCCATGACACACTGTGGGGAGAAACAGGTACGTTCAGTCTTTCTCGTTTCTCTCACCATGTCTTGTTTCTGTACCGTCAGGAGTTCAGAATTACAGTCAGTGGGAAGCTTGTAGTCGAAATTTAGTTTAATTTAGTCTGAAGATGTTTTATCAGAATTTTTTTTAATGCATCGGATAGAGCTGAAATATCTTCATCTCGATATTTTAGCCTTTTTAAGGTATTTTATATATATAATATAAATAATCGAAAATATATCGAGATGTATTTTTGTTGGGATGTAATGGTTTAAATTTACCAAATTTCAATGTGTTTCAATGTTGTTTCAGTAAATATCTGGTATATCGCTATTAGAGTTACACTGAATATGAAATCAGTGGCAATTACCAATAAACAACATTTATTTTAACAGTGATTTACTCCAACTGACTCCTTTACCAATATTATTGTCTAATGATCCTCTTTTATATGTCAAATGCATTTAATAGCAACACTCTTAAAAAATATAAGTGCCATACATCAGGCTTCGAGGAACTGTTTATTTTATCATCTTTGTATTATTTATTAATTGTATTGTACTGCATTATGTTTTAAAACAATATATATATTTGATCATAAAACTAAGCATTTAATTACCATCTTACTAAAACATATTATTAGCATATATAAAATATCTCAAAGATCCAAAAAAGGAAACAGTAGCATAGTATACCAGATGTATTATATATATATATATATATATATATATATATATATATATATATATATATATATATATATATATATTAGTTAATTAAATTAAATATTACTTTTAAAATGACATTGCATTTTGTTTTATTTATCCTTTTTTATTTGTATTTTTTTTGTTTGTTTATATATTTGTTTATTTCCAGGCCTGAAAAATCATTGGGGAAGAATTAAATGTATTTTCTTATATTTTTATATTTTATAAAAATAAATAAATTAATTAATTTATTATTCATTTCCAGGCCTGTAAAAGTTATGAAAATCAATGAAATCTTATATAAATATCTATTAGCATTAGAGATAGCTCTTTTGTCCATGTAATATATATATATATATATATATATATATATATAT
>JAQIUQ010002560.1:25000-36370 GCA_030378365.1 Hybognathus amarus | reverse complement strand
ATATCAGGGCTGTAGTACTCGAGTCCGGTCTTGGACTCAGAGTTCGAACTTTTAGACCGTTTTTCTATGGTCTCGGACTTGTCTCGGACTCGCTGGTATTTGGACTCGGACTTGTCTCGGTCTCGGCCACTGGTCTTGCCAAATATGGCGTTTGGTCTCTACCGAGTCCAACATTTTTGTATGCGTGTTAATTTATTACTAGCCTATCAGGGTAACGTTAACTTAGAAAATGCCCAAATTAACCGACCAAGTGCTCACTACAACGGAGCGCGTCTTCTCATGCTGTTACTATAGTTACTGGGTGTTGCGCACAATTCTAATGATTCCCGCAGGTCTCCCATTTATAATGTGGGATATTCCCGCAATCGTAATCCACACAGATTATAAAATCAAATCATTCTTTTAATAACTATCTGCCAGACAATTTCACAAACCGCATGAGTGTTCAGCGTTGTCGCGTCTTCTCTTCTCTCATGTGTTGTGGAAGGCGCATCAAGCGCTGCCGCAATGATACACACTCGCGCTCAGGAGTCGGGACATGACGGAATATTCACTTGCATTCGAGCCAGTAGTGCATCGTGTATAAAGCTTAACATTTGCACGTCTTTTTAAGTCTTACCAGTTTAACATTCAAGTAATTTTAAACTATCAGTCCTTGCACGCTCTCTGGGATGACTATGCGCACATTCATTGAAAATCCACCTCAAGAACAGCTGTGCCAGTAACAAAAGTTATTTTTCACGGATTAGCTATATTGCTTTAACACTCAAATCCGATCTTCGTGAGTATAATGGTCTAAACATAGTCGGTTTTGTCTTTAATAAGCATAAAACATGCCAGTATGAACAGAGAATATATGCTCTTAGCTCTTAAAGTGACAGCAACCATATGTGTCGTTCATTAATTTTGTCGTCAAAACAAGAAAAGAGAGCTTTAAATTAAAGGAATCAGGATTAGCCTATGTGTTTAATTTATTCAGGACTAAAATACTATCCAGTGTTATTTTCCATTTGATTAGTTTATTCAGTTTCTGTCTATGAACACTAGTGTAGACCTATTCAAAAACGTTTCTCTTTATTTGTATCTTTATTGTATTTATTTGTGTAACTTTTTTCAATTTAATTGACTATTTAAATCAAGCCTTGTGTTGTGTAAATTCTTAACAACATTACCCCATTGTAATGAGCACAAACATTTAAGCAACATAAATTTTAAAATTTTGTTTGGCGTAAATGAAATTCAGGCCCTGAAGACTTTTTTTTTCCTGTCCTGGACTCAGTCTTGACTTCGAACTCGAACCTTTTTAAACTCGAGTCTTGACTTTGGACTAGAACCTCATTGGACTCGGTCTTGACTTGGACTCGAACTTAGTCCTGGTCTTGGACTTGTCTTGGACTCGACAAAGGTGGTCTTGACTACAGCCCTAATATATATAAATACAGACACATGCATGTATATTTAAGAAAAAAATATTATTTATATGTAAAATATATATATTTATTAGGGCTGTATTCAACCAAAGAAATCCTTAGTCGACCAAGGTCTTGTCCTGCGCGACGATTAGTCGACTAAAAAAAAAAAAACGGATGTTTTGATTGAACATTTTTTAAACAATTGTCATAGAGCATTTATAAAACAACAACGAAAAAACATCGAAAATAAATAAAACTATAATAATAATACAATTCTTTGAAAATTAAGTGATTTGTTTAACTGCAAGTGAGGAGCTCTGTCCTTGGTCTATACTGACGGTCACAATCGCGCACCTGATCACACCACACGCTACAAAATAATATACCTGCTATCTGCCACATAATGCAAAATCCTAACAAAAGCTCTCGTTTATACAGGCTGTATTGCTTCTTTACTTACAAAGCTATGGGTTAACTTTTGTCCAGCCGATCTGTTAGGCGTCTTAAAACAACAGACAAAATAGCCCAAAAAAACTATCTGAAATCTAGGCTGTGTTGTAAGATAGCATATAAGTTTAATTTCGTTTTGTTACATTGTTTAGGCTACTTTCAAATGAGTCAAGTGTACAGATAAAAACCTATTAAGAAAACAATCTATTGAGTCAGTATGATAAAGCCGTTAAAAGAGCTGCTCACGTCTTTTGCGCGCTCGAGTTTGATTTCAAATAGGCACGCGATATGCGCGCTCATAATGGAGCAACGCGGTCGCCACCGTCGCCTACCTCCACAAACATGTAGCCAGACAAAAGATTTAGATTTCTTGGACATTCTGTCGACTAAAGTAGCGTGAACTGAATGAATACAGCAAAACCACCTACCAGTACATCCCTTACTGAGCGCGAGCAGCAGCGCAGCCAGTAGGTGCGGTTCCCGAGTGTGTTATGTGTGTGCGCTAAACTGTGGCGCAGTTACAAGAAATAGCCTAAAAGCATTTAAAGTTGGGGATAAAACATAGGCTAATTATATTTAGAATACAGTAATAAATAACTGCTTTATAAAGGAATAAATATCAGTGAGTAAATCATTGAAAATGTATTTCTATTGGCAAAAAAAAAAAAATGTGACTGGTCGACCAATAAGAATTTCAGTCGACCAAGACGATATCGACTGATTAGTCGACTAAACGACTAAAGTTGACAGCCCTAATATTTATATATAATATAAATTACATATAAATCTATAAACAGTATATAAATGAAAATATGTCTTAAATATATACAAGTATGTGTGTGTATTTATATATATAAAATAATTATACACAATGCACCCACATTTATTATGTAAACAAAAACTTTTATTTTGGATGCGAATTAATCGCGATTAATCTTTTGACAGCTCTAATATATATATATATATATATACACACACACACACACACACACACACACACACGCACACACACCGGTATATAATAGCAACGCTTTATTGTGATAATATTGCAACACTTAATATACAATATTGTTTGTATAGGCATTAAAAACTATTTATTCTTTATTAAGCTTTACATACACAGGGAGCCAATAACAGCAGTACGATATGTTGAAACAAGACTTCACATTGTGCTCATTCCTGAATGTTATAAGTACAAGACATACATGTTGTACTGAATATGTAAATAAAGACATGTGAACAAATGAATACATAATGAATATATACATGTGAGGAAAGAGAAAAATAAATAAAATTAACTTGATAAGAATGCATACAAATTAGGCATGTCATACCTATATATTGACACACATAAAGAGAAACTATATGTACAATTATTATTATACATATGTGCAATACTTAATATCTTATGATATTTTCACACAAAATTGCATGCATTTTTTGCTGCATAAAGTCATATAACAGCTATGTAGCAATTTACTCTGTTTGAAATGTTATTTTACGTTATTTTAACGCAATTAAAACATTTTAAATGGCATGTAAAAAGTATTTCTTACTGTAGGCAGTGGACATTAAACACTCCACAGTTAGTAAGAAATGTAGTGTTATATTCTGAGAATAGCAAAGCATTTAGTATCGTAAAACCATCACAGCTCATCAGGTTTAAAGTCAGCTCTTCTCCAAACTATAAAAGCAAGAGAATTATAATAATAAACATTAATATGGAGAAAAGAACGCAGAATTTAATCTGTGCTGTGAATAGCGTGTAATTAAAATACATTTGAGACATGTTATTCTGTATTATTATTGAGCTCTGCTAATTAGTTTTGGTTCCCTTGATGGTGTTTAGAGATTACAGTGAAAACCGTTTGTGTATTGTGAGACATTTCAGTGGCGTTGTTTTTATGAACATGACTGAATCACTGTCCTCCAGTGTCATTGCAACGTCAAACGTGCCCGTCAGTTTCACCGAGGCCGGGAAGTGGATTATTCATGTTTGCAACAATTATGCATGTTATATAAGAATATATTTGCAATGATTTTGCTGTCAATTTATGCATTTTTTGTTTAAGAGGACCTGCTTTGAAACAAGTGTTTTCTTTGTGTGTGTGATCAGGAGAGCCGTACCAGCTCAGTGCCCAGCGGAGGTTTCCCGGGGGTGTTCATCCGTACTCGCCCACTGATGAAGGCCTCAAACTCAGCCTGTCTAAAGGAGTCTCCATGTCTCTGCCCTCGTCCCCTCTCCTGCCCCAACACAACTACGTGATGGCAGCTCGGCCAAGCAAGAAGTCTCCAGGTGAGATGTGTATTACAACTATCAGTTTAGATTCTCCTCATACATTTCTCTTCTCCTCTCACTCTTCTGAGACTATTAGGAGAGTAAACCCTGATATGACGTTAACAGTATATGAACAACATAATTGTATGCGACACCCCTAGTTCGTTCCGTTCTTTTGAATGTGTTTACTAAAATCATAGATAAAACAATTTATCATTTTAGAAGCATCAAAATGTTTGCAATCTGAGTTGCAGTTTGGTTTTGCTAGCAGTGCAGAAATTACACACTTGAATGGTGAATTTCTAACAAGAGCATGTAGGAAATTAAGAAATTATGTTTTTCATAAAGAGAAATTTTTCAGACTATTTATTTTTTGGGGGTTAACACTTTATGTATAATGCATTATAAAAGCATTCATAATGTACATCGTAATGTATTATATATTTCACAAATAATTATAACCAAAGTTGAAAATGCATTGTATTTGCAGAGTCCTTGTTACATCTGAAATTGGTTGTTGTCATGTGTTTTAATTAGGGCTGGGAAAAGATTAATCGCGATTAATCACATCCAAAATAAAAGTTTGTGTTTACATAATATATGCGTGTGTAGTGTGTATAATTATTTTGTATATATAATACACATATATGCATGTATATATTTAAGAAAAATGTGTTATTAATATATCAAATATTTATATTTATTTATAATATTAATTTTGTATAAATGTATATAAAGTATATGCATGCAAACATTTCTTAAATGTTTACATGCATGTGTGTGTATTTATATATATAAAATAATTATACACACTACACACACATATATTATGTAAACACAAACTTTTATTTTGGATGCGATTAATCGCGATTACCTTTTTCCAGCCCTAGTTTTAATACATTATATTTTCTGTGTAACAATAAATAGATTACACAGAGAAGTATTATAGAGAAGTATTATAACTGTGGTTATTAGGGATGCACCGATTGGGAAATTCTGGGCCGATACCGATGTTTAACATAACAACTTGGCCGATGGCCGATGCCGATGTTTTTTTTTTTTTTTTTTTGTTAATATTCCTTATTTTATGCCACTGAAACATACAAATCTTTCGGCTATTGATCACACTATCCTAGAATGAGAACAAATTTAATCAGACCAATTTATGAAACAAAAACAACCTTTGATGTCACTTTCTGGTTGACATTATAACCTTATTTATAGAGCTGTTAGTGATTTTCTCTGCCTTTTGTTTGATTTGCATTAATGGCTGAATCGTCAGCAGGTTTATTAGGCTGCATTTACACTGCAGGTCTTGATGCCTAAATCCGATTTTCTGACTATATCCGATTTTTTTGACGACCTGCTTACATCATCTTTTAAAAGTGACCCATATCCAATTTTTGTATTTACACTATACACTGCTGAAACTACCAAATGCAGTTCTGACCCGGGAAATTAAGTAAAACAGCACGAAATGCAATGGATGCAGATGCGAATAAAATTATCCAGTGTGTTTCTTTCCACAATATTTTGTAAAGTCATCAAAACATTGGTCTCACAGCGGAGAAAAAAGAGGAGAGGCACTGTAGCCACGAGCACTTAAAACGATGCATGCCTCATATATCTCGTGAAAAATACGGATTTATTTCTGTAACAACCCTGCATTTTTGCCTGCACTCTTCACCCCAAACACTCAAAAGACATGAAACCTCCGCATTGCTCCACTGTGTGTATCCTTTCTTCCATCGCGCGGCTCGCGCCTTTAATCGCGCAGTTTTTAATGACGCACGACTCGCATACTGGTGAATATCCGATTTGTCTGCTTACATGGCACAAGCAAATACACGTATCCGATTCATATGTGTTTCATAGCCATTTTTTTATCTAGCAACAGTAGAGACAGCATTTTGCAACAATCGCCGATCGTGCTGATTCTGATGGTACATTTGGGTTTTAGGAAGAACTGACAGCGCAGCGCTGTGAAGGAAGTTGCGCTGGACAGATGCGTCTCGTTTTTAACGGTTTTATCTCAAATATCTTCTTTTTATAATCTTTGGAAGCCGAAATCTAAAATTAAATTAGAATAATATCCCAGATCTAAAGTGAAACCTAGTTTGAATGTTTAGTGCTGTCCTCATTGTCACCCATTAAGCAAGGGCTGTCGTGTTGCGCGTGCTGTGGCTCCGCGTGAGAGATCTCTCTCTCTCTTCTGAACTGCGAATAGCAAATTTGCATCACAGATAAATGGTTTAATTAAAATATAGTTTATATATAGAAATGGCTGGCAAAATAAACATGTTCAAGATAACGTCTTAGGAATAATAAATAGTAGCCTACGTGTATTTTCTTAATTTCTCCAGTACCGACAGCAGAACCGCGTCCGAGCTTATCGATACAGCGGTCTTTCAAAATTCAGCACCGGGCCCGTTTAATACCGGGTTTTGGTACCCATCCCTATTTAGGACAAGTTATTTTCTGAAAAATAACATTCAAAAGCGGGTCCCGACTCCCTCTTCCGTCTCGGTATCTCCCCCGCCCAAATTAAAAGAGGGGAAAAGGTTTCTCCTGAGCACAGCGTTCATGACACATAAACATCGGCGAATGTCATTTTTATTTCCCGATGGCCGATGGCTGTTAAAAAGGCAAATATCGGCCGTTACCGATGTTCAGCCGATGCATCGGTGCATCCCTAACTTATTCATTATAAGATACGTTACAAGGCCAAGGCTAAGTAATGCATTGAAATTATATTTATAATGCATTATATAAAGACTTACATTTTTTTTCTTTTACAAATTCCCATTAATGCATCTGGATGATTTACTATGTTTTGCTGCTATTTTGGGAGCGTCCTTTTTATTTTAAATCTGCAACAGTTAAAGCAGTACCATAAATAGATGTAATCAAACATATAATATATTTAATGTTGTAATGATTTTATTTTGGTTTCAATAATATAGAATTAGGATCAGAATTGGTGGGAAAAGGTGCTTAATTGTCACAAAAATAATGGTAATTTAAGTTAATATATTTGACTTTTTATCTGAGACTTTTAGATTGTTAATCCAGTTGTTAACTCTATTAATGTGTGCATTTGTGTCTTTATTTTTATAAATGTGTGGTAGAAGGTCAGATGAAGCATCTGTTAGTTCATATGCATCTTGATTGAGTTTGTATGTCAGTACATTCAAACACTAGTGTGTGTGTTTGTGTGTATGTAAACGGCCTGAGGTGGTTTCCACACCATCTCTGTGTTAAGGACAAGGTCATGAGCAGCTGAGATCTTCAAAAGGCTTTGCTGGTTGTTTTTGGAGGTTTTAGCACGGAGGATTGAAATCTTTCAGTGGTCACTTTGGCATCTCGCTCACATCTGGCCCTCATGTGTGTTTGCATCAGCACCTCTCTTTGAAAGGGGGATTGATCCTTTGAAGGCACCGGAAGCAGGCGACATGCTCGATTTGCCCTTTGCACATTTCATTAGTCTGACAATTAAAGAAAGATAAATGTCCAAATGAGATTTCCCTGGAGGACGAGATCCTCAGCGATTCATTACAGACACCGAAACACGTGAGATTGAGCTTTTGTTTTTACAGCCACAGATCTTGAAAATGTTGGCAGGGACAGTGATATGCAGTTATAAATTATTATAGGAATAATCATATTTAATCTTTTTCATTCACACTATCGTTTTTTTTTTTTTTTTTCAAATAAATTAATTAGGGCTGGGCAACGATTAATCACATCCAAAATTAAAGTTTGTTTACATAATATTTGTGTGCATAGTGTGTATAATTATTTTATATATATATATAAATACACACACATGCATGTATATATTTAAGAAATATTTGCATGTATATACTTTATATATATATTTATACAATTAATATTATGCAAATATAAATATTTTATATATTAAGAACACATTTTTCTTAAATATATACATGTGTGTGTGTGTATTTATATATACAAAACAATTATACACACTACGCACACATATATTATGTAAACACAAACTTTTATTTTGGATGCGATTAATCGTGATTAATCATTGCCCAGACCTAAAATTAATATTATTATTTCGAAAGGATGCATTAAATTGATCAAAATGACATTTATTATGTTATAAAAGATTTCTATTTCAAATAAATGCTGATCTTTCTATACATCAAAGCATCTTGAACAAAAATGTGTCAGTTTCCACAAAAATATCAAGCAGTTCAAGCTGTTTCTAAGATTAATAATAATATTTAATGTTTTTTTTTGAGTATCAAATCATCATATTAGAGTGATTTCTGAAGGATCAAGTGACACTGAAGACTGGAGAAAAGATGCTGAAAATTAAGCTTTAATCACAGGAATAAATACTATTTTAAAATATGTTCAAATAGAAAATAGGTATTTTAAATTATAATAATATTTCACAATATTTCTGTTTTTACAGTATTTTTGTTCAAATAAACGCAGCCTTGACGAGCAGAAGAGACTTCTTTAAAAAACATAAAGAATCTTGTTGACCCCAAACCTTTGAACAGAAGTGTATATTCACTAATATAACAATCTTAATCTAGATAATGCCATGGTTCTCCTTTTTTAAATTATTTATTTTTTAAATTAATTAATTTAATTTAATTAATATTAATTTTAATTAATTGTAATAAAATAAAAGTTATTTAATTTTAACAATAAAAATGCCACTAAATATAAATTAATTTAAACAAATCAAATACATTTTTTGTCATTTTGTGTTTAACCCATAATATTCCTTCATCACACATTAGTAGTGCAGAACTAATACTGTATGTCCTATTATAACATAAATGTTTATATCATGCTAATGTTTATCTGTTCAAGTAGAGGATTTTCTCGGAAAACTCACGGGAAGAATTTAAAAATAACCAAAATTAGGTTCATATGGACTTTACACTCAAACACTCATGTTTAGATTGTGAAAGTAATAACATGGATAATGTGAGATATTATTGCCTTAAACCCTGTATTGTCTTAAACCAAATAAACCTTTTTCAGGCTGTGCCGAAGGGAATCTTTGGCATTAGTTGCTGTTATTAGGAGCATCAAAGGCCGGCTCATGAGTTTCATGTGGACGAGGGTTTGTGTGCGGGTCGCTAGAAGTTAAAGGATTAGTTCACTTCAAAATTAAAATTTTGATTTACTCACCCTCAAGTTTTTTCAAACCGGTATGAATTTCTCTCTTCTGCTGAAGTCAACCCCATTTTCCCCATACTAAGTTTGTGGTTCATCAACTGTTTGGTTACCAACCTTCTTCAAAATATCTTCCTAAATTTTCATTTTGAAGCACTCTTAGACAGGTGTCCGCGGGGTTTTAAAAAGTATTAAAAAGTGATAAATCAAAATTGTCAAATTTAAGGCCATTAAAAGTGTTAAATTTAGTCTGAGACGTATTCTTTTTTTAAAAATTAGGTATTATTTTTTCAGACTATCAGGTGTCCTATTCCGTGTTTGTGTTACTCCGTTTAAATATGGGCTTTAGCTTATCTGGGCACAATCAAATATCTTTCATCTCTGTCTATGATTGATGCTGACGTCATTATTCAGTGGCTGGACGATATGACGATATATAGAGGCTATATAACCCTGATATGCAATCCACTAAACATAAAAATGGAATGCGTGCTCTAAATCTATTCATTTTGGTATGTTAGAAATGTCAAAATCTGTGTAATAGAAAGGTCGCTGGTTAACACTTGCAATTCAGTGTCGTGATGGTTTTAAAAAAATTCTGAAGGTAGTAAAAAAGGTATTAAAAAGTAGTAAATTTAACTTAAGGATTACTGTATATACCCTGTTAGAAGAAATGGTTCTATTTAGAACCAGAAATGGTTCCATCCCCCACTTCATATATAGAACTCCAAAATGATTCTATATAGAACCATTTTTTTTTTCGGTAAAAGGTTCTATTGGTCAAGTATGGAACCCCAGGATTCTATATAGAACCCAGAGGAACCCTTTTTTAAGAGTGTATAGAACCTTACCAAATACCGTAGCGCTGATAGAACATTTAAGGTTCTATATAGAACCTTTTCTTCTAAGAGTGAGTGACCTATTCCTTTAAATGGGTTATATGATGCTATTTTAAACATTCATCATTTTGATTATTAGCTGTAATAGAATATGTTAACATGCTTTAATGTTCAAAAACACATAGTTTTTCACATACTATAAATCTCTTTTGTTCCCAGTCTGTCTAAAAAGCACTGATTTACACAAAGTCCCACCTTTTGAAAAGCGTTCTGATTGGCCAGCTGACCCAGTGTGTTGTGATCACCTCAAACATGCCAGGAAATGTATCCATAATCATGAGTTTCAGCTTCCAAGGCTTCGAAAGCGGTTGTAAACACAGTTAATAATGTCGTCAGTTTGACCGTATCAGTTCGAATGAAAATGCGGATGATCAAGCCGATCCATCAGAACCATCTGATTATCCTCGTTTTTGCTTTCGCATCCAAACACAGTGTCTCTGTGACATGACGCCAACACTACAATTAACTGAACTTTGTCGTCTTATTCTTGTTTCACATTGTGACGTGGATGTTTGAGGGAGTGATATCGGACTCGGATCAGAGGTGTTTTAGGCAGGTCTGGATCATTGTTCTCTGTTGGATAGAATAAATCCCCAAGCTTTGCAGATCTTATGCATGCACAGACAGATACATTACACCCTTAAGGAAAAGGAAGCATCATATGACCCCTTTAACTGTTCTTTTACTATTGGGTAGACATTTTAATTTTAAGCTGCCACATATGGTGTAAAAGCTGGAGGGAGTGTGTGTGTGTAAGTGTGTTTATG
This sequence comes from Hybognathus amarus, assembly GCA_030378365.1. NCBI lineage: Eukaryota > Metazoa > Chordata > Actinopteri > Cypriniformes > Leuciscidae > Hybognathus > Hybognathus amarus. Next base: position 25,398 of record JAQIUQ010002560.1, on the reverse strand, counting down.
AGAGAGGATGTTCAGATCTTCACAAGGAGGTGTTGAACAGCAGGACGGGGGGGCAGAAATCTCTCTCACAAACACACACACACACGATTATCTACCAGAGCTGCTGGAGTCCACGATCTCTGCCGGTCAGGTCCTGTTGCCACGCTTGATACGTCAGTACAGATTACCATGTCAGATGTGCAGAGACTCAGGCTGAGTTACACTGCATGTTTTAAGTATGTTAGTATGTTTTAAGTATGTTTTAAGTTATGCTAAAGTATGTTAGCATAAAAGTGAATGAGACATTACATGTTTTCCAAACTACCACTTTTGAGGCAATCTGCCACAAACCATCACTTAAAACCCAGTAAAGTGTGATTGGTGGAATAACATGTCAGCTATCGGTTTCAGTAGTATAG
>JAQIUQ010002560.1:0-20000 GCA_030378365.1 Hybognathus amarus | reverse complement strand
TTTCTTTTTTTTACTTTTTTTCTGAACACAGGACAGCCAATACAACACTCACCGCTTCATCCATTGTTTGTTTACGTTCGTTTCCGGAAGTCACTCGCTACTAATTTCACCTTCTCCATGACATCACGCACGCGTTAAAGATGGCACGCGATTACTGGTCAGGAAGCAATGTGTATTCTGACATGTTTGACAAGATTTTAGTCAAAAGTCATTTTCTTTTTTAGTCATTTTAGATTTTTTGTCAAAATCGTGACACAGTGACTGTCGTAACAGACAAAAAAAATCTTGTAATCTGAACCAGGCATTTAAGATATTGACAGAAATAATTATATTCGGCTACTCTACAATTGTTTTAACGTCTCCATTAATTAAAAATACTACTAATAATAATAATGTGCGTTGAAGGTTGCGTATTTTTCACTTGTTTTTTTTATAAGCAATATTTCTCAATATCATCAATATTTTCATTTAAACAGCATGTAGCCTACAATGCTTTCATAAATGTATGGTCATAAATAATAAAGTCATTGAATTGAATTTAATATTTTCTTCAAGTTACAATAACCGAAATTGGTACCGAGAACCGTAAAATTTTAATGGGATCATTATCGTTACCGACTACTTGAATTTTGGTACTGTGACATCCCTAGAGAACATTATTGTAATAAAATATTGTGAATTATTTGGGTTTATTTGCCATGGTTGTTAGGGAAGAGTGCGTCCACAACAGGAGTTACACACACTGAATAGCACGCACCTGAGACATTGTATTAGTCGTTATATTTGTAATTTCCCACTAGCTCTTTATTAGTTTTGAGCAGCATTTGCAGATTCGATGTGGCCATCAGAACAGATTGATATGTTGTTTTTCCTCTTTTCTCTGGCTGTCTCTTGCTTTTCCCCTCGTTTATATTCTTTCGCTCTTTATTTGCATGCATCTCAGATCTGCCGTTGGACCTCAGACTGAGTTAATACCTGTTTGTGATCTCCACCAGAGAGATGAGACTCATGCATTTTAATCACAGATGTGTGTGTGGATTTATTCTCTTTTCCCTGAAGCCTAAACTCTGGACCAGAATTATATATGAAGGGGGCGTTCAGGGAAAGTGTGTTCATTTATATTTGGTCTTGACAGGGGAATATTACAATATCCAGGTGAATTTGTTTATAGCAGTGACATTTTTAATTCAACATCAAAACTAATTAAAGTTAAAAACGACACCATATACAAGCTTCATATACAAGATGAACAAAGAAACAAATTGCAAGCAATACAAAATATTTTTTTTCTGGGAATCAAATATTCAAGTAAACATTCAAAGAAATTTGTAGAAGTAATCAAATATAAAATAAAACATGTGCTTTGATATCTCCATTCTCAATATCTTTTCTTACTCTGTTTTATTTGTGGTAGAGGGATAGTTTACCCCAAAGGTGTTTGTTTGTTTACACAATAAAAGTCATGGGGGTCCAAATTTGGACTTTAAAATGTCTTATTTTGCGTCCATAATAAAAACTATTCATACAGGTTTGGTAAAGGATGACAGGAGTTTAATTTTTCTTAGCTAGATGAAAGAAAATATCAAAATGTCAGTGATGGTTTGAAGAAAAACAGAGAGCATACGAGTCCCGCAGATAAACTGAGCCACTGACAGCGAGTTAAATAGGCTGGTTTTTGTTTACATGCATATCTTATGGATGAAAAACTTACTGTTTATTCCAAAAGCAACAAACTGTGAAATGTTTGCATTTCAATGCAGGTGTCCATAGATGGCAGTGTAAATCATCATGAGAGCTGAAGAAGTTTGTGTGTGTGTGTGTTAACCCAAAAACCGTATTCTGGACAAATGTGTGCAAAATAGTTTTGATTTATTTGTTAAAAAGACTTGGCTACTTTTCCTGAAGTTTCCTGACGCTTTTTTTTTTTTTTACTCAATTCTACAATGTTAAGTGTGTGAAAAAAACCCTCTTAATCTTGTATTTGGGCAAAAATGGGCACCCATAGAAATGAATGGGAAAAACTGTAATTTAGAGCATTCTAAAATAAGCCAAAATAAGACACCAGGTGACAGCAAAGTCACTTCATCTTTAGGTTTTAGCTCTAAGAACTTATTGGAATGATATTTTAATGTAGTTAAAAAAAATGAAAAATAAAACATAATAATCATATTTTACATAGAAAATATGGTACCTTTTGAAGTAAATAAATACAAAAATACCCCCAAAATTAAACAAAAACACCATAAATGGATAGACAAAACTTTATCGAAGACAGTGATATAACATTTATAATAAATAAAAATTATAGGATCACACCTGAGTCACAAAATTAGGGCTATAAAGTGAATACGCTTTCAGGGCTACAGGGAAATTTACCCAAAAGATGTTTGTTTGTTTATATGATAAAAGTCACTGGATACAGAAGAGTACAACTTCCCTTTACATTTCCCCTTAGATTATGTTAAAATATGAAGGGATATTATTGATATTAAATTACACTCTTAGTTGATTTAAATATTTTAGTTTTTAAGTACAGCATGTTCTCCATTAATGCAACCTCAAAAATGAATTTTTACACTTAAGTCACACTTATTTTGGTTTATTTATTTACCTATGCATTTGTTTATACTTTTATTTATGATTTATTTATTTATGTGTTTTAGTTTTAGTTCATTTTTACAAACAAAACTAGTTATTTTCAACTTAGAGTCCGAACCAATAAAGGATTTTGAAGGCCGTTACGATACAAATATTTGTTGGTTTTAAAATCCATATTCTCGATATATCGGCCGATATATATATATATATATATATTTTTTTTTCACAGAAACATAACAAAACTTAGATTTTCCCTACCATTCGTTATTTGTAAGTATTTATGAGTTTTAACCAAAATAATATGATAATGCATTTTTAAAGAAACTGTTTCTTTTATTGTCACAACAGAACAGAGGAATAGCAACATTTCAGAAAAAATAAACTGTGTGGCGCGTTATACACGAGTGTTGCAAACAGGGATGCTGTAGAGTGCCCTCTGGTGGACAAACTATACAAGTCCAACACTGACATGGTTGAAGCGTGTTTCATCCATTTTTATTTTTGAAATATTAATTTATCGCCATAATAACTGCAGATACCGATAGTTTGCAAAGTGCCTAATATCGGCCGATAATATCGGTCTGCCGATCGGTCTTGGCTCTATTTTCAACAAAACGCTGTCCTGTAGCTCAATCAGTATTGTGTTCAGTGTTGGCGCTTGCAATGCCATGGGTTCGATCCCAGGGAAAAGCAAGAACCGATAAGAATGTAAATGTGTACCTTTAAAAGTCACTTTGGATAAAAGCGTCCGCAAAATGATTAAATGTCAATTTTTAATTGACTGAAAAATGAGTGTTGATTATCAGATTTGAGCCAGGAGTGATTCGTGAGGTCATCCAAAAAAGAAAAGAAAAGATGTTCCACAAAGATTATGAAGACCATTGTATCATATTGTTCACAATAAGTGCGGCAATGCACATGAAGAACGCAAATAGAGTCAATTATGATTTCATCTTGACTTTAACACATTCACTTGCATCATCAGGACATCAACTCTGATTTATGGCTGTCTTTACACACATCGCTGTTTCATTTGTCATCTCTGAGCGCTGTGTTTGCTTCCTGGAGGTCAAAGTCATGCAGGTGAATCTCTATAACTGAATCTCTGATGGATGTCTCCGGGAGATTTAAGGGCTCCCGTCGCCAGTACTCCATGACTTTATTTGGTCTAGATCGTACACGGGCCTGCTGGTCTTTGATCTCAGCAGGGTTTTCCATGAGAAATAGAGGAACGTGTAAACCTACAAGCTTTATGGGGGTCGAGCAGGATTTCTCTTTCATATGCTCAACAAAGAGGAATTTGCCCCTTTAGGATCGCATGACCTTCAGCGCCCTTTGTGTCAGATGTGAAGAGCTTCGACTTTCATCTCAAACCTGAAGCTGATTTTTAACACATTATTTTGGTTCAAACCGCTGCATGTTTGCGTAATACAAATTAGGACCACCTTGGCAACTAGTGTATTAACTGGCCTTGTACACTACCATTCAAACGTTTTCAACTTTCTATTCATCAAAGAATCCTGGGAAAAAATGTAGCATGGTTTCTACAGAAATATGAAGACGTTGATAGTTTTATTCAGCAAGGAATTGATAGTCTGCATGGTTTGGGCCTCTAAATATCGACTATCAACTATCAAACTATCGACATTGATAATAGTAAGAAATGCTTCTTGAGCAGCAAATAAAGCAAGGATCATGTGACACTGAATATGGCAAGCCGTTTTAGCTTTGATTCATTTCCAGGATATGAATTCTTGATATCAACAATTACATATTTTGATATGAACAATTACATTTTTTGATATCTATAATTGTATTTTCACTAGTGAAATTTCTCCATAGGCTGCCATTCAAAATTAATTGTTGATATCAAGAATAGATTTTTTACTAGTAGAAATATCATTTTTTATATCAATAATTACATTCTCACTTGTAAAAATGTGAATTTCTGATATCAATAATTAAATTATTACTAGTTGAAATGTCTATTCTTGATATCAACAATTCCACTGTAAAAAAAATGTTGGTTTAACTTAAAAAATAAGTAACCTGGCTGCCTTAATTTTAAGTTCATTGAACTGGAAAAAGTGAGTTAATACAATGAAGGAGATTAATTTAATCATCAGAAACTCAAAATAATAAGTTATCTGAACTAAATAAATTATTGAAGTTGATTTGACAAAAGAAAAATGTTGTGATAACAAATCTTGAAAATATTTTTTTTACAGTAAAGTAAAAATTATAAAATGGTAAAAATAGTAAAAATTTTCATTTTTGGTTTCTGAAAATGTATTTCTGATATCAATATTATTTCAGATATCTAAAATAGTAACAATCACATTCATGATATCAGAAATTAACATTGTCACTAGTAAAAATTTAATTAATTATATCAAAAATGAACATTGTTACTAGTAGCAATTCAATTGCTGATATCAAGAATAAACATTTCAATAGTAACAATTGAATTCTTGATATCAAAAATAAAGGTTTTTACTAGTAATAATTGTATTTCTAAAATGTGAAATTGGAATTTAAACTAGTAAGAAATCAACAATTGGTTTTAAATGGAAGCCTATGGTGACATTTAACTAGTGAAAATACAATTGTTGATATCAAGAATTAATATCCTGTAAATTAATAAAAGTTAAAATGGCTTGCTATACACTGAAGACTGGAGTAAAGATGCTGTAAAGTAAGCTTTAAATCACAGGAATAAAATTGTTTGGGAAAGCAAGTTTTTAAAGAGAGACTGACTCTTTTTTTAAGAATACGTGCCAGTATGAGTAGATGGAGAAGCAGATTTGGTGGGAGGAACACACAGTATCTCTCCGAGATCTCACACCCGTCTCCTAAAGAGTTAAATTGCGCTGTTTCCTGCTGTAGTTTACATTCCCAGAGCTGTTGAGATTGTAGATGCAGCTGGCACGGGCAGCCGGAGTCACAGAAGTCAGAACGCTGGACCAGATTGATTATATATTTCTCTCTCTTTCTGCTCTAAAGGACCCGTTAGAAAGCCCAAGTATGTGGAGGGTCCTCGTGTTCCTGGAGATGCGCTCATGTCGTCGCTGAGGAAGGAGCCCAACGGTACGACTGGTGAGTGACGAAACATGCTCCACTCGCTCTATTCTTTTCAGATGTGTGTGTGTGTGTGTGTGTGTGCTTGCTGTCAGAATCAAGTCTTTATTGGTTAGAGGAGAAGATTGTTGATGATGTCAGGGTTCCCACAGACACAGACGACCTGGAAACAGTTTATTGAGTTAGAAACTGAACGTGCATCTGTATACTGTATCAGTGTAGACAGCATCAGTGATTATAATGACTTCTGTTTGCGTTTGGTACAAACGCTCACTTCCAGTGTAGGCAAATGTGAGCCGTTAAGCGACTGAACGCCACTGAGCGTTGGTCATGGTGTGAAGATGTATAACTAACTATTCATTGATGTCTTGCTCTGGAGGCGGGCATATGCAAATGTTTTTGCCTGTGTGACATCACAGATCCTGCAAGATCATAACAAGCTGTTTCTGGAGCTTGATTAAAAATGAGGAGGTTGTAAGCTTTGAAACTTGCAGGGTGTTTTAATGGTACAAAGATTACTCCTGATGTGTAATTTTTCATGTCATGACCCCTTTAAGATGTTTTCTGTGGAAGTTCCATGTTTGTACCTTTGTCACTTAACTGTCACCGTCCGTTTGCCACTATATTTTTAAATCAATTATATCTTAGTAAATACCTTTAGTAATACTGACAAACTATATATCATTTGAAAGCTTACAATCTCTAGTTTCCATATTTGGTGACTGATTTTCAAAATATATTACAGAGGAACCATAATTTATCAATATGCAACAAGAATATTTTCATACTCATAAAGCGAGTTCAGACCTTTATTTTAAAATAGCAGAGAACATGAAAAATCATGAAAAAATGGTAGATACCTCAGTTTGTTTTCATGCCAAAAGTTCTAAAGATAGCATCCATACAATTATTTTGGAAAAAAAGGACTGAAAAGTTTGAAATATCAAGAAAAAAATAATGGAGGCGGCCTTATATGGGCAGTAATGGAGTCTGATTGTGCCCTAGTGAAAAAATTTGGTACTGCACTCAAACAAAATCTTACTGAAAGCTTATTTTTTGAGATATCAACCTAAAATTTGAAACACAACTTGTTCAGATTTTTGGCTTTGATTTTTCTGCAGTTTTAGAGTAGCCCAGGTTTTGAAAATATATATTTTATGTAAAATATAAATAATTAATATTTTTACATTGTACATTTCCATAAACTCAAACTTCTATAACTTTTTTTTCTGTTTAACTTTCTTAATTTATTTTACTTCTACAAAAATCTGCCAAATGTCTTCTTTAAAACAAGACCAATCATATGTCTATATTCCAAAGCATTCTTGAATTACAACCATTTAAGTTTGAAATGTGCATTTTCATGTCTATTCAAAAAAGAGGGGGGTGACAGTTAAGAGGTTAATTATGCATTTAACCCTTTGGGGTGGTTCTGGCCCAAATTGACCCGACGCATTCAAATTAAAAAATGTTAAAAATCACAGCTTCTTCGGAATGGTCCGAAATTAGGTGACTTTGTTGGTATTTGGTATATGAACACCCAAAAAAATTGGGGACAGGATGTGAACAGTCTAAGTGGTTGTAAAAAAAATAGTCACACTTGGGGTGTTCGGTTCTAAAATGACCCCCATAGGAAATGAATGGGAAATTGGCAAAAATGTGAAAAAACAGAGTTTTTTGGTGCGTACAATCTACAAATCAGCCACAATCCATAAAAAAAGCACACAACAGTGAAGGGGTGAATCTATAAAACATCAAGAGTGCAAAACAGACAGCCACACACACACACTTTTATACACTTTCACACTCAGATTACATAAATCTATTTTGAATATTTGAAGCTTCATCGGAATGTTACGAAACTAGGTGACTTTTATGGTATTAGGTATGTGAACACACAAAAAAAATTGGGGACAGGATGTGAACAGTCTAAGTGGTTGTAAAAAAAACTCTTGGGGTGTTCGGGTCCAAATGGACCCCCATAGGAAAATGAATGTGAAATTGTCAAAAATATGAAAACTGAAAGAACTGCATTTTTTTTAAGTTAGAATAAGTTAGAATTAAACATTGGGTAACAAAATGCTTTCCATTTGTTCTCTTTCCAATGCAATGTTCAGATTTGACTGTATAATAAATTAAAACTGGCACTTCAAATTACCATCTAAACCAACCACACAAACAAAAAACAAGAAAAAAAAGAACGAAAAAAAATTGCTTTCATGAGGCCTAGGCTTCACTCTAAAATGTAATACAGCTTTGATTAAAAAAAATAAAATAAATTAAATAAATTCTATTATGTTCTATGGGAAAAAATGTGTCATAATTATTGCATAAATATTAATTATAAATCATAAAATTATCTCAAAACACCAAAAAAAAGAAAAGAAAAAAAATTATAAAAAACAAGTAAAAAAAATCTTATGCCTTTTTTTTTAAAATATGAATCCTGCCCTTTGGGTCCATTTGGACCTCGAACACCCAAGTTTGACTGTTAAACGAACAACCCCAGAGGGTTAATCAAAGCAGCATGCATTATTACATTTGCTTTATGCATTTTGAATTTAGATAATTGCATATGTGTGTATGTGCAGAATAAGCACACTGACTCTATATAACAGAAATTGCATGTGCACGGTTGTCTCTCTGACAGTGTGTTGGTGAATTGTGCAGTTTCAGTGCTGGGCTGGAATAGAGTTGGCAGTGTTGTCTGTGTGTGTATCTTTAGCTTCATATCACTGGACACAGGGTTGTGTTGGTCAGAGGAGCATGTGAGACATCAGAGCTTTCCAAACAACTGTGTGCAACAGGGTGGCGCCAGTCGAATGCCATCTGTCTGTGGCTCACCACTGTATCGCACTGGTCACATGATGTCATCAGAAGGTGTCCGCACTGCAGGGCGTCAGAGATGGATGACTAGGCAGTGGACAGCTGATGCTGATGCTACTAAAATAGTGTATAATATAGGATTTGAACATATGTCTTTCAACATAAAGTTTAATTTAGTGATCGGCAACGTCTAGTTGTAATTTGGCAAAAAAAAAAGATTATTTTGCATTTTTAAATAAGTTATTTAGGAAAAAAAGTCTTAATAAAAAGTTAATGTCACTTTCGGTTCACACTGGAAATATTAAATTAGATCAATTAAGCTCATTTTGCACACTTAGGGCCCCATTAAATCCGTTTTAATTTTTGCTGTGTTTTCCTTTGAATTTTTCTGAGTTCTGATTTAATGGTTTAGATTTATAATCAAAAGGATGTCTAAAAAATTGATTCAACAAATATGATTTTACAATTTCTGGATTCTAATAAAATCTATTATTAAGAACGGCCGTGATCAAATTTATGCATAAAACTTTAAACTTAAATGTAATCAAATAAAATGTGAACAATTCCTTTAATTAATTGGCAAACAAAGTGCTGCACAACAGATGTTTACGGAAAAAAAGTGTGATTCCTTAAAAATAGGAAAATTCTGGTGTACAGTACATTTCCTAACCCTAACTTTTATTTTGTAGTGATGACCTTTGAGTGTCTGTGGGTATCTGACGATAGGTTTTTTTGATTCATTCATCCAAAATTTTAATAATTTCCGTGACATTCTGTGTTCTTTGGCAAATTATTTTGACTGAATTCTATTCTGTCCATGTTTTCTGTGTTGTAGAAATAACAGGGCCCTTCATAATACTGTTTTTCTTCTTTAGAAAATATTCTTTACACGCTCTTTGTGTTGTTTAATATTTAAAATGCTGAAATGCTTAATAGTTCTTAGGTTTATTCAGGTTGTTGAAGTAGGATCAATATAACCTGGTTTATTTACTGCATATCTGTCATACCTCAATGACACACCCCAGTTAGCTCCAGACACATATAAGGGTCAACACTGTTTACATGGGCGACTGTCACATGTTATTTTAACCCTGAGAGAGTTTATATATAGCATCTCCAGACCTTCCCCCAGGCTCCAGTTTAACATCGTCTTCAAGTCGTGTTGGAATGATCATATTCATGAGCTGAACCGTAGTAGTCACCAGTGGAGGAAGGTGTTTTGTGAGCCATGACTTTCCCATTTGAGGCCGTGTCAATTTAAAAGGCAATATTATGCACTTTAAAAGCCTTGATTTTGTTTTTGGGCTCTACTAGAATGTTTTCACGGTTGAATGTTAAAAAAAGGACACATTATTTTCCTCATATTCTCCATTGTTGCAGCTCCTCTCTCCCCGGTCTGTCAGTAACGCTCTGTTCTAGTTCCTGTCTCTATGAAGCCCCTCCTTCTGAAAAGCACACTGTGCTCTGATTGGTCGGCTGGACTAGCGTGTGTTGTGATTGGTCAGCTGGTGTTTGGGAAATTACTATCATTTTACTTAAATAATTCACTATTGCTTATTTGTTTACCTGAGAAGAAGAGGGATAGAAATGTTCTTCTTGATTGAACAAAATGTACACTTACTCCAATATTTTTTATAATATTAATATTACATTTTTATTCAGTTTAATTTTTGCAAGTTTTAGCAGTGCATTAAGTTGCAATTTAGTTTTTCATGGACATATACACTACCGGTCAAAAGTTTAGGGTCGGTAAGATTTTTTATGTTTTTAAAAGAAGTCTCTTCTGCTCACCAAGGCTGCAATTTTTTGATAAAAAATACACAAAAAACACAGTAATATTGTGAAATATTATGACAATTTAAAATGACTTTTTTATGTTAATATATATTAAAATGTAATTTATTCCTCTGAAAAAAAGCTGAATTTTCAGCATCATTACTCCAGTCTTCAGTGTCACATGATCCTTCACAAATCACTCTAATATGATGATTTTATGCTCCAATAACATGTATGATTATTATCCATGTTGAAAACAGTTTTTTACATTTTTATTTCAGGATTCTTTGATGAATAGAAAGTTCAAAGAACTTATTTAATTAGAATCTTTCTAACATTATAAATGTCTTTACTGTAACTTTTGATCAATGTAACTCATCCTTGATGAATGGAAGTATTGATTTCTTATTTATTTCCCCCAAAAATAAAATACAAATTCTTACTGACCCCAAACTTTTTAAAGGGTAGTGTTTAATGTAACAAAAGCTTTCCATTTCAGATAAAAGCTGTTCTTTTGAACTTTCTATTCATCAAAGAATCCTGAAATAAAAATGTAAAAAACTGTTTTCAACATGGATAATAATCATACATGTTTTTGGAGCATAAAATAATCATATTAGAGTGATTTGTGAAGGATCATGTGACACTGAAGACTGGAGTAATGATGCTGAAAATTCAGCTTTTTTCAGAGGAATAAATTACATTTTAATATATATTAACATAAAAAAGTCGTTTTAAATTGTCATAATATTTCACAATATTACTGTGTTTTTTGTGTATTTTTTATCAAATAATTGCAGCTTTGGTGAGCAGAAGAGACTTCTTTTAAAAACATAAAAAATCTTACCGACCCTAAACTTTTGACCAGTAGTGTAATTGTAAAAGTACTTGTAAAAGTACACAGACTGGTTAAATGTATTAATGTAATGTTCAACTTTTCATAAGCTCAATGTACAGTATGTGTACGCCACCTTAACTTCTTCTCACACATGCACAGGTGAAATTGCTAGGTTGTTATATTATTATTTTATTTAGGATTAGTTTTACACCTTAACCATTTTTGTAATTTGGCAAAAGTTGTCTTAGTTTTTCCCTCACTTGAATGCAGATCAACTCATAATGATGTTTCCGAACTTGCCAGTTGCACTATAAAGGCATCATAGCGTCTGCGGTGGATCTACGGCCTACGGTCTTGATCTCTCGTAAGCGTAAGCGGATACGAACTCCCACCTCAGAGAACAGCAGGACACAAAACAGCTCTCGGCATTCCCAAGACTTCCCAAACTTCCTGGGAATGTGGAGGCTCTGTGTATACCTGTTCTCACGCCTCATCTCCCAAACATCCAGAAAAACTGTAGGAAGAAAGCAAACAGTGTCATGTGGAATTAGTCAGCATGCTTCACTAATAGCATTAATAATGCATAATTATCCCCAGTGTGTGTGTACTTCATAATGATGGTTAATTACTCTGTCCTGCTGCCAGACTTTCAGCTTTTTGACTGAAAGTGTTGTAGGCGTTTGTTTAACACACACTCGTTTCCTTCGTCACCTGAATCACAGCGCTCCAATGCGGTTTAGCAAAAGTTCAGAAAAATGCTGCCAAGAGCAAATCTAATGTGGTTGATGGTTTTGTGTGATTTTAACTGTCACCGTCCCATATATACGGGATGCCTAAATTTACTTTGATTTATTACTATTAAATCCTAATCTAATTATGACAAACTATATATCGTTGGAAAGGTCTAAGACTCCTAAATAGATATTTGACTGCTGTTTTTTGCTACAAATTATGAAGGAAGAGTAACCGATAAATTTTTGACAAGAGTGCACCTCTGAAAAATCTGCCTCTTAACAGACCTTTGTCACAAAAAGCCAATTGATCGACTTTTAATCATTGCAAATTCTGTTTTTATGCTAAAAGTTAATAATAAAACAAATAATCTAATATTTTTCAATAAAAAATTATAGTATAATATTATTCTCTAAAAATTATAATATGTATATATTATCCTCTAAATTATAATATTATTTTTTATCGCCTTTTTTATTATATCACATATTTTAGTAGTTATCATAAATTAGGCATCATTTGAAAGCTTACGAACTCAGAATTCATCCTGTAAAAACCGTTTTGAAATTGGACGTTGCGTTACCATAGAAACGGTATTTTTGTATTAGGCCCCTCCCCTTTTGGGCATCATCTTTCATAATTTATGATCAAAACCTTTTCTAATCTTGACAAAACACATATTGTCAGAAAGGTCTGAGTCTCAAGGTTCCATATTTAGTGACAGAAGTGATATTTGGATAGAAATTTATTAATTTGTTATGGCAGAATGCATACAATTAAATTCAATGGAATTCAATGGCACCCGGTGGCTATTTTTGGTATAACGCCTAAACAAAATCTCAAGGGAACTTCAAAATTTGTGATATCAATTTTAAATTTGGAACACAACTTGTTTAGATATATAGCTTTCATTTTATAGTAATTTTATTGTAAAAAAATACAATTTTTAATTTTTTGAAGTGCTTTCACTTCAGTAATAATCTGCTGATTGTTTTCTTTAAAACAAGACCAAACTTGTGTATATATTCCAAAGCATTCTTGAATTACAACCATTTAAGTTTGTATAGTGCATTTTAATGTAAATTATCAAAAAGGGGGTGACAGGTAAGGGGTTAAAAAAACGTCTTTGAATAATAGAGTTGATTATTTCATGTGCAGTGATATCCAGTTTTTCCAGAAATCAATGCAATTTTTTATTTTATTTCTGAAAACAGCTGTTTGCATTGATTAACTTATAGGTTGTTACCCTGAAATATTTTCTTTCACTGCCATACCAATTGTTGGTAGACATGTTTATGCATTGCATTATTATGCATTGACTGATTTTTAACACATCAACTCAAAGGGCCATATTTTAACGATCTAAAGCACATGGTGCAAGTGGACTAAGGTCGTGTCCGAAGCCACTTTTTTAACGTTTAACGATGGGAATAATGGTCGGCGCGCCTGATGCATGGTCTAAACGAGTTGTCGCTATTCTCTTAATTGAGTAATGTGTGTGTTTTGGGTGTCAAAAATTCTCTCCCCTCAATCTGCATGTTTTCTGTAGGTTGTGAACTTCCTCCTGTGAAGCAGAGATCTGCATTCATCATGTGTTCATTAAATATCTTGCTGTGTGTGTGAGAGAGAGTTCAGCTCTTAATGAGAGCTTTTACACACACATTCTGTAGAATCAGTCTCTGTAAACACTCCAGCAGATTGACACTACAACACACACACTCTCCTGCTTCCTCCGTATCGTCCTGTTCGGCTTTAATGGGCTGTAAAAATCTCTCATGATGGTGAGGATGTTGTTTTGGTTTTTGCCCTTCGGTCGTGACATATTTAAACTGCAGTTATTTCAGAGAGTAATTTTCTGTATATCCAGGGGCGAACGGGAGATCTCTGCAGATGGAGAATATTTACCATGCATACGTGTTTCCAGTGAGTGATTTTTGAGATATTTGTTCCTGTGACACTGATATTACTTTGCTGTTTTTCATTATTTATGACCAACAGTGCAAGATACTCTCTCCATGAAACTGAACTTGTGATTCAAAATGTGAAGGCACATTGTGTGTTTATTCCTTAACTTTATTTAAATCACATAATGTTCTATCTGTATGTCTATCTTTCTATATGTCTATCTATATCTATCTATATGTCTATCTTTCTATGTCTATCTATCTATCTATCTATCTATCTATCTATCTATCTATCTATCTATTCTATCTATCTATCTATCTATCTATCTATCTATCTATCTATCTATCTATCTATCTATCTATCTATCTATCTATCTATCTATCTATCTATCTATCTATCTATCTATCTATCTATCTATCTACCTATCTACCTATCTACCTATATGTCTATCTACCTATATGTCTATCTATATCTATCTATATGTCTATCTATCTTTCTATGTCTATCTATCTTTCTATGTCTATCTATCTATCTATCTATCTATCTATCTATCTATCTATCTATCTATCTATCTATCTATCTATCTATCTATCTATCTATCTATCTATCTATCTATCTATCTATCTATCTATCTATCTATCTATCTATCTATCTATCTATCTATCTGTCTATCTGTTCTATCTGTCTATCTGTCTATCTGTCTATCTGTCTATCTGTCTATCTATATGTCTATCTATCTTTCTATGTCTATCTATCTGTCTATCTATCTATCTATCTGTCTGTCTGTCTGTCTGTCTGTCTGTCTGTCTGTCTGTCTCTGTCTGTCTCTGTCTGTCTGTCTCTGTCTGTCTCTGTCTGTCTCTGTCTGTCTCTGTCTGTCTGTCTGTCTGTCTGTCTGTCTGTCTGTCTATCTATTATATCTGATCCTCTTGTTTGTTACTGAATGATGAACTGTAGTTCATGCGAGGCCAAGTGTGTTTGATAGTTCACAAACACTCACAGGTTATCTTGACCTGCACTTGCGGTCTCGTCATGTTTTTCCGAAAGAAAGTTTGGGTCGCTTTGATTTCTTCATATCCGTGGGAGAAACTTAATTTCATCCCAGTATTTGTGTCTCTTGTGTGTTCTGCTCTTGCGTCTGAAAAGCTTCTGAGGAAATAATTCACTTTGAGAGGTACACCATCAAGAAAATCCAACGAAGGACATAAATGTTGTGATTGCCTCTCGAGATCTCCAACTCAAACCTCTGAGGCTTCATGAGATGCTTTAAAACAACATTTAGCATTGAAACTCCTGTCCCGCAGGTAGACTCTGTTCGTTTTCTTGAAAAATCTGACACTGGCCCTTAGATGATGTCATATTTAGGTAATGACTTCAGACGTTAGATCATTAGACATTAGTTATGAATCTCTCAGTGTTTTAAGGCTGTTTGAAAATGGTTTTAAATGCTTATTTATGACTCATGACCAATACATAGGTGGCAGGTCTATTCTTATGGGTCACTGATCGTAGGGAAAAACTAATTATTTAATCATTTTATAGCAATATAATAAAACTTATTAACAGTGCAGTGATTTATCTCCCGGTAAAAGCATGAAACTATTGACACTCAAAGGACTTATAATCCAAAATATATATTTTTCTGTTCAGTTCATGTCATGTTTATCAATTTGCATGTTAATGGGTCAGTGCAGTTTATGTTAATGTTTATATTATTTGATTTCATTCTTGTTTAGGATATTCTGTTGACTTTTTCCACTGTTATCCTAAAGCAAGAGTGGTTGAAGCGGTCACACTTCTCGATAGTTTTAAAATGGCATTGTTCTGAACATTTCTACACAAACAGAGCCGTGGTGTTATGAATTAATAGTCATACCTGCCACCCACCACTAACCTCTCACAGCTCGTTAATTAAGCACAGAATGTTGTTGATTGGACTTGATTGGCTGTGATGGATATCATGTGGGTGGTTGAGGCTCATAGGGACTAGTGTTGTCAAAAATACCGAGTTCGGTACTGAAATGTAAAAAAATGTTACGTTTTGAGCGCTGTTGAGCGTAATCGAAAACACCTCTGATTGGCCGTTGTGTTCACGAGTTCACCGGATATGTCTGTGATTGGCTATGATCAACGCACAGGAGCGTCTGAGAGCGCATGAAAGTGTTTGAAAGTATTTAAAAACCAGACGCCTGCTTTCACATGCTCCCGTGTGTGTCTGTAGGCGCGTTTCCATTACAGATTTGCACAAAACTTTTGCAATATTTTCCAAATGTCGATAAAAAACGTTTGCGAAATGACGGTGTTTCCATTAACCGATGTTATGCGACTAAAACTTCTTTTTTTCCTCTTGCGATAAGTCATTCCAAAAATCATGGCAACGGACTTTGGTAGGTTTATAACCTATTTCACAGCCATGCACCGCACTCGACATTATTATTATTAATGGAAGGAGACGTGCAGTGTTATCCAAGCATTAATGGCAGGGAAAAACACGGAGTTCCTGGTGTTTCTCCCTTATTTCTGCTTCGATGTCTTGATGCCATTTTTTTAGGTTTAGAGAGGCTATTCCTGTAATTATTGATTCTTATTTTTTAAATGAATTTAATAAAGATCTCTCGTATTATGTCCAAACGGTCGTTGCAAAAGGAAAAATTAACTGTTGTTGTATGTTTAAAACGCAAAGTTGAACACCAACATTTTAGTTTGACCAGACCAATGCTGCGCTATATACATCTCAACGAATTTTCAGATATTTGTTTATGACTTTTTGTCCCTTTAAAACATTTAAAATATTCACAAATTAATATGGGAAAAATTTAGGTTTACTGGTTTTCTAAGGCCGAATTAGAACCTGGATATTTATGATATTTTTCCCACAGTGCTGTATAGCCTAGGTGAGTTACTATAAATGCAGAGCCGATCCGCCCTATACGCTCACTACGCAAGCTGCGTAGGGCCCCGCAAATTGCTCAAGGCCCCGCCTCCCCCTCCTCGTGTCATAGCGCGTCAATTAATGTTGACAAAATGAAGCGAAAATATCCCTCTGGTCACGATAAGAGGAAGAAGAAAAAACATGAGAGTGAATTGCGGGAACAACATTCAGGTAAACTTGTGTTCTCTCCTCTCCAAATTTGATGTCAGTCAGCAAAGTAAACTTAAGTTTATGTGCATTTCTATTGTGTTTTTTCGGTCTTGCTAACCTAACTGGGCAGACAGGCAGTGCATCTCTTGCATCACTCCTCTTTGTGCCTGACTGACAAAAGTGAGAGTAAAATACAATTATGTATTACGTTTGTTTTTGATAAACAACAAAGTGCAAGTTGTGCAACGGTGTTTGTTTACTGCAGCTCGGAAAAGATAACCGCGTCGCGTGTGTTAGGCTATCATGCGTTCATATGCGCGTGCACGAAATGAAACGCGAAGTTTTTCAAGCAGAAATATATGTGGACATACTGTACAATATATGGGCGGGAAATGATGGCACTCCTCATCAAAGTACGCATTATACATACATACTTTTAAAACAAGACACTGATTATCTAGTCTCAGTCAATGTGTAGTTAAACATTCTAAACAACTGCAGCAGCACTAATTATGCAAGATGGAAAGCAATATTGACAATTTGACATTGATTGACTATTGATATATAGGCTATATTGAATTTAAAATGTTGATTAGCTGGACATACTGGTCAATATGGATGCACATCCCTCAGTAAATAATAACCATAAATCAAGAATTGCCTCAACATGCATAATAATAATAATTAAAAAAAACTTTAA
Organism: Hybognathus amarus; assembly: GCA_030378365.1. NCBI lineage: Eukaryota > Metazoa > Chordata > Actinopteri > Cypriniformes > Leuciscidae > Hybognathus > Hybognathus amarus. Next base: position 2,465 of record JAQIUQ010002560.1, on the reverse strand, counting down.
GATGCCATGGCAAGCGTTTTAGCTTTTATTCATTCACAGTTTATGTATTTTTGATATCAAGAATTCATTTTTTTTTACTATTTGCAATGTGAATTCTTGATTAGTTTTTACTAGTAAGGCCCCTTAGTTACATTTTTATCTACCAATGTCTATTTTTGATATCAGGAATTACATGTTCACTTGTACAAAAGTTAATTCTTGATATCAATGATGTCATCACTCACAGTGATTATTGATATCTGCATCACTAGTTGCATCACCTAATGCCCAGGCTGTAGAGAGAACAAAAGTTAATCCCAAAAACCAAAGCTCAGGGTTATAATTTATTATGTTATTCTTATTTATGTTTACGTTACTTTTCACTTACTTAATAATATTCACTTGTTATCTTAATATTCTATGGAAAATATTCTATTCAATAAATATTGTTTGTTTGAACCTCATTCTGTTCTTTGATTGTTTTGTTTAAAGGAGGGAGGGTTGTATTTGGAGCACTGAAGTGTCAGGTGTGACTGTGTAGCATTGGCAAATGGTTTACTTTACATAGCTCACGTCACGGCGTCACGGGTCAGGTAGAGGGCCCCTTAGCAGAATTTTGCTTAGGGCCCCAGGGAGGTCAGGATCGGCTCTGTATAAATGCGTAACTAGCAGTGCGTACTCCAAACTCCACACACACTCTAGGATACTGGTCAAAATCAAGTGTTTATTTGTGGTAATCTTAGCCCTATTATTATTATTATTGTCCAACCTGTACTATGAATGAGATGTGACAAATTGCTTTGTTCCTTTTTTGGATAATAGCGTCTTCTACATATGTAGTCTAATAAATGTTATAATAGGCTAATGATGATAATTATTATTTGCGGACACGGACCTAAAGCGCACTCTGTCTTCTAAGTCAGGTGACTGTAAATGCGCAAAACCCGTTTCCATTGCAGTTTTGCGAAAAATAATTTTTCGAATTGCCTGAAAAACCTCCTCATGCGAGCGTAAAAACTTTTTTGCGATAAACGGGAGTTTTGTGAATATAATGTATTTCCATTTAGCGTATATTTCAATTTGCGCAAATTGAATGGTAATGGAAACGCAGCTTGTGTAAACACTCGGTGAAGAGCGTCATTGATGTATATTTACAACATGTTTTTGAAGCGCTCATCATAGTAGCCAATCACAGACATATTTGATGAGTCTGTGAGAACAATGGCCAATCAGAGATGTTTATTATTCAGCTCAAAGCTGTCACATTTTTACAATTTGTACACTAATAGGGACTAATACATGGATGCCAACTTCAGCCGTTCCGGGATATGTTAGCAGCACTACCATCTTAACACTAGGAGACGTGTGTTCGAAAGGCTGCTTTTGTGTAGAAACACACACATCATTTATTGTCTGGGTGGACGTTTGTGTGACACATTATTTTATTGAATTTTATTTGGAGCTTACATGCAAAACATTTTTATATAAGATGTGCATCTGTGTATTCACTTTCATGCATTTACAGGCAGATCTTGAGCTTTCGGACACACAGGCGTGTTATGGTAATCAGCTAAAGTTGTAAAGGCATATGTATATATTATTTTGTCTGGTGTGTGTTAGAGAGTTGCATCTGGTTCTTTGCATGTTAGCGTGAGCTTTGCTCCTGTATATGAGAGGACGCTGGCGATATCCTCCGTTTGTCCTCCCTGTACTACATCTATAAGTGTGATGTGGATAGATTCGGTTTATGTTCGCCTGCGGGCCGTGTGGACATGCCTGATGTCATTGCTGTGTCACGTTCCCCAAGGCCACGACTGGTACCTGCTCACGCGTACACTTTCTCTGCCACACAATATACTATTTTTACCCCCGTCCTGAAACGTTCCAGGGGCCGGCGGAAGATAAAACATGTTTGGTTTGTTCATGACTCTCAGTTTTATGAGGTGTTCTGTATTATTAATGTTAAGCAATAGTCCCATTTTATGAAGGTGTTTGTGTATTAATACGTCTGTTTGATGAAAGCTAGAGTTTTACAGCGGGTTCCCAGGAGCAAACAGAGAGTATTAAAGGAAAAGTTCTCTCAAAAATGCATTCACTCACCCTAATGTTGTTCCAAACCTGATTTAATTTAATTTGATAGTCAAGTGGACTACTTTTATGACATTTTCTAGCTTGACAACATCCCGTATTATCTTTTATTGAAGAAATTCAGATTGGAGTGGTCTTGAGGATTGTGCTGAATGTGTTTCTGCTGTACAGTAACGCCCAGGTGTGATCTTAGGATGGCTCTTCAAAGAAAAGATGGCTTATGAGTGTCAGTTGTTTAGAATATGTTTCAGTGTGTGTGTAGTCTCAGTCTCATGACGACACGCCCAGGACCACCCACAGTCCTTTTACAGACCGTCTGCACACACAACTACACAGCAGTCATGAAAATCTCAAGATCCAGGTAGATGCCATTTGTCCAAATTTCAATGTTAATCGTT
>JAQIUQ010002559.1:0-32181 GCA_030378365.1 Hybognathus amarus | reverse complement strand
TTTTGTATATATATAAATACAGACACATGCATGTATATTTAAGAAAAAAATATTATTTATATGTAAAATATATATATTTATATATAATATAAATTACATATAAATCTATAAACAGTATATAAATGAAAATATGTCTTAAATATATACAAGCATGTGTGTGTATTTATATATATAAAATAATTATACACAATGCACCCACATATATTATGTAAACAAAAACTTTTATTTTGGATGCGATTAATCGCGATTAATCTTTTGACAGCTCTAATATATATATATATATATACACACACACACACACACACACACACACACACACACACACACACACGCACACACACCGGTATATAATAGCAACGCTTTTATTGTGATAATATTGCAACACTTAATATACAATATTGTTTGTATAGGCATTAAAAACTATTTATTCTTTTATTAAGCTTTACATACACAGGGAGCCAATAACAGCAGTACGATATGTTGAAACAAGACTTCACATTGTGCTCATTCCTGAATGTTATAAGTACAAGACATACATGTTGTACTGAATATGTAAATAGACATGTGAACAAATGAATACATAATGAATATATACATGTGAGGAAAGAGAAAAATAAATAAAATTAACTTGATAAAGAATGCATACAAATTAGGCATGTCATACCTATATATTGACACACATAAAGAGAAACTATATGTACAATTATTATTATACATATGTGCAATACTTAATATCTTATGATATTTTCACACAAAATTGCATGCATTTTTTGCTGCATAAAGTCATATAACAGCTATGTAGCAATTTACTCTGTTTGAAATGTTATTTTACGTTATTTTAACGCAATTAAAACATTTTAAATGGCATGTAAAAAGTATTTCTTACTGTAGGCAGTGGACATTAAACACTCCACAGTTAGTAAGAAATGTAGTGTTATATTCTGAGAATAGCAAAGCATTTAGTATCGTAAAACCATCACAGCTCATCAGGTTTAAAGTCAGCTCTTCTCCAAACTATAAAAGCAAGAGAATTATAATAATAAACATTAATATGGAGAAAAGAAGCAGAATTTAATCTGTGCTGTGAATAGCGTGTAATTAAAATACATTTGAGACATGTTATTCTGTATTATTATTGAGCTCTGCTAATTAGTTTTGGTTCCCTTGATGGTGTTTAGAGATTACAGTGAAAACCGTTTGTGGATTGTGAGACATTTCAGTGGCGTTGTTTTTATGAACATGACTGAATCACTGTCCTCCAGTGTCATTGCAACGTCGAAACGTGCCCGTCAGTTTCACCGAGGCCGGGAAGTGGATTATTCATGTTTGCAACAATTATGCATGTTATATAAGAATATATTTGCAATGATTTTGCTGTCAATTTATGCATTTTTTGTTTAAGAGGACCTGCATTGAAACAAGTGTTTTCTTTGTGTGTGTGATCAGGAGAGCCGTACCAGCTCAGTGCCCAGCGGAGGTTTCCGGGGGTGTTCATCCGTACTCGCCCACTGATGAAGGCCTCAAACTCAGCCTGTCTAAAGGAGTCTCCATGTCTCTGCCCTCGTCCCCTCTCCTGCCCCGACACAACTACGTGATGGCAGCTCGGCCAAGCAAGAAGTCTCCAGGTGAGATGTGTATTACAACGATCAGTTTAGATTCTCCTCATACATTTCTCTTCTCCTCTCACTCTTCTGAGACTATTAGGAGAGTAAACCCTGATATGACGTTAACAGTATATGAACAACATAATTGTATGCGACACCCCTAGTTCGTTCCGTTCTTTTGAATTTGTTTACTAAAATCATAGATAAAACAATTTATCATTTTAGAAGCATCAAAATGTTTGCAATCTGAGTTGCAGTTTGGTTTTGCTAGCAGTGCAGAAATTACACACTTGAATGGTGAATTTCTAACAAGAGCATGTAGGAAATTAAGAAATTATGTTTTTCATAAAGAGAAATTTTTCAGACTATTTATTTTTTGGGGGTTAACACTTTATGTATAATGCATTATAAAAGCATTCATAATGTACATCGTAATGTATTATATATTTCACAAATAATTATAACCAAAGTTGAAAATGCATTGTATTTGCAGGGTCCTTGTTGCATCTGAAATTGGTTGTTGTCATGTGTTTTAATTAGGGCTGGGAAAAGTTAATCGCGATTAATCACATCCAAAATAAAAGTTTGTGTTTACATAATATATGCGTGTGTAGTGTGTATAATTATTTTGTATATATAATACACATATATGGATGTATATATTTAAGAAAAATGTGTTATTAATATATCAAATATTTATATTTATTTATAATATTAATTTTGTATAAATGTATATAAAGTATATGCATGCAAACATTTCTTAAATGTTTACATGCATGTGTGTATTTATATATATAAAATAATTATACACACTACACACACATATATTATGTAAACACAAACTTTTATTTTGGATGCGATTAATCGCGATTAATCTTTTCCCGGCCCTAGTTTTAATGCATTATATTTTCTGTGTAACAATAAATAGATTACACAGAGAAGTATTATAGAGAAGTATTATAACTGTGGTTATACTTATTCATTATAAGATACGTTACAAGGCCAAGGCCAAGTAATGCATTGAAATTATATTTATAATGCATTATATAAAGGCTTACATTTTTTCTTTTACAAATTCCCATTAATGCATCTGGATGATTTACTATGTTTTGCTGCTATTTTGGGAGCGTCCTTTTTATTTTAAATCTGCAACAGTTAAAGCAGTACCATAAATAGATGTAATCAAACATATAATATATTTAATGTTGTAATGATTTTATTTTGGTTTCAATAATATAGAATTAGGATCAGAATTGGTGGGAAAAGGTGCTTAATTGTCACAAAAATAATGGTAATTTAAGTTAATATATTTGACTTTTTATCTGAGACTTTTAGATCGTTAATCCAGTTGTTAACTCTATTAATGTGTGCATTTGTGTCTTTATTTTTATAAATGTGTGGTAGAAGGTCAGATGAAGCATCTGTTAGTTCATATGCATCTTGATTGAGTTTGTATGTCAGTACATTCAAACACTAGTGTGTGTGTTTGTGTGTATGTAAACAGCCTGAGGTGGTTTCCACACCATCTCTGTGTTAAGGACAAGGTCATGAGCAGCTGAGATCTTCAAAAGGCTTTGCTGGTTGTTTTTGGAGGTTTTAGCATGGAGGATTGAAATCTTTCAGTGGTCACTTTGGCATCTCGCTCACATCTGGCCCTCATGTGTGTTTGCATCAGCACCTCTCTTTGAAAGGGGGATTGATCCTTTGAAGGCACCGGAAGCAGGCGACATGCTCGATTTGCCCTTTGCACATTTCATTAGTCTGACAATTAAAGAAAGATAAACGTCCAAATGAGATTCCCTGGAGGACGAGATCCTCAGCGATTCATTACAGACACCGAAACACGTGAGATTGAGCTTTTGTTTTTAGTCCACAGATCTTGAAAATGTTGGCTGGGACAGTGATATGCAGTTATAAATTATTATAGGAATAATCATATTTAATCTTTTTCATTCACACTATCGTTTTTTTTTTTTTTTCAAATAAATTAATTAGGGCTGGGCAATCGATTAATCACATCCAAAATTAAAGTTTGTTTACATAATATTTGTGTGCATAGTGTGTATAATTATTTTATATATATATAAATACACACACATGCATGTATATATTTAAGAAATATTTGCATGTATATACTTTATATTTATACAGTTAATATTATGTAAATATAACTGTTTTATATATTAAGAACACATTTTTCTTAAATATATAAGTGTGTGTGTATATTTATGTATACAAAATAATTATAAACACTACACACACATATATTATGTAAACACAAACTTTTATTTTGGATGTCGATTAATCGTTGCCCGGCCCTAAAATTAATATTATTATTTCGAAAGGATGCATTAAACTGATCAAAAAAAGACATTTATTATGTTATAAAAGATTTCTATTTCAAATAAATGCTGTTGTTTTGATCTTTCTATACATCAAAGAGTGTCAGTTTCCACAAAAATATCAAGCAGTTCAAGATGTTTCTAAGATTGATAATAATATTTAATGTTTTTTTTTTTGAGGATCAAATCGTCATATTAGAGTAATTTCTGAAGGATTCAAGTGGCACTGAAGACTGGAGAAAAGATGCTGAAAATTAAGCTTTAATCACAGGAATAAATAATATTTTAAAATATGTTCAAATAGAAAATAGGTATTTTAAATTATAATAATATTTCACAATATTACTGTTTTTACAGTATTTTTGTTCAAATAAACGCAGCCTCTGACGAGCAGAAGAGACTTCTTTAAAAAACATAAAGAATCTTGTTGACCCCAAAGCTTCTGAACAGAAGTGTATATTCACTAATATAACAATCTTAATCTAGATAATGCCATGGTTCTCCTTTTTTAAATAATTTATTTTTTAAATTAATTAATTAAATTAATTAATTAATTTATTATTTAATAATATTATAATAAATACATTTTAATTAATTGTAATAAAATTAAAGTTATTTAATTTTAACAAAAAAATGCCACTAAATGTAAATTAATTTAAACAAATCAAATACATTTTTTGTCATTTTGTGTTTAACCCATAATATTCCTTCATCACACATTAGTAGTGCAGAACTAATACTGTATGTCCTATTATAACATAAATGTTTATATCATGCTAATGTTTATCTGTTCAAGTAGAGGATTTTCTAAGAAAACTCACGGTGAAGAATTTAAAAATAACCAAAATTAGGTTCATATGGACTTTACACTCAAACACTGATGTTTAGATTGTGAAAGTAATAACATGGATAATGTGAGATATTATTGCTTAAACCCTGTATCGTCTTAAACCAAATAAACCTTTTTCAGGCTGTGCCGAAGGGAATCTTTGGCATTAGTTGCTGTTATTAGGAGCATCAAAGGCCGGCTCATGAGTTTCATGTGGACGAGGGTTTGTGTGCGGTTCGCTAGAAGTTAAAGGATTAGTTCACTTCAAAATTAAAATTTTGATTTACTCACCCTCAAGTTTTTTCAAACCGGTATGAATTTCTCTCTTCTGCTGAAGTTAACCCCATTTTCCCCATAATATGGAAGTCAATGTGGTTCATCAACTGTTTGGTTACCAACCTTCTTCAAAATATCTTCCTAAATTTTCATTTTGAAGCACTCTTAGACAGGTGTCCCGGGGTTTTAAAAGTATTAAAAAGTGATCAATCAAAATTGTCAAATTTAAGGCCATTAAAAGTGTTAAATTTAGTCTGAGACGTATTCTTTTTTTAAAAATTAGGTATTTTTTTTCAGACTATCAGGTGTCCTATTCCGTGTTTGTGTTAGTCCGTTTAAATATGGGCTTTAGCTTATCTGGGCACAATCAAAGATCTTTCATCTCTGTCTATGATTGATGCTGACGTTATTATTCAGTGGCTGGACGATATGACGATATATAGAGGCTATATAACCCTGATATAAGTGATTACTCTTAATTTAGACCTACCTATATTGTATTTATATAAAGCGTTCACAGGCAAATTTGCTTTAGCCTATGTAGGTCTATATATTGCTTTTGTTTCCCTGGTATTGAAATCAGGCAAACATAAATGTCAGGCGACACGATTCCTGGCTGCATGTCAATATCCATAGATCACTGGATCTTTAGTAAGTTGTAAGGAACACTACATTGAGTCCAACATTTAGTTTAAATTGATCAAATTGTTCGTCTTAGTCGCATTTCGCAGTTTCCCCTATTAAATCCAGTCACGCAGCAGATCTTTTGCCACTCAGTCAGGTTGAGGGGGTTGTACCAGCGGGAAGTGATGTCAATGCATTCCCTCTATTGTTTGGTGTGTAAAAAAACATCAATGTCAACTGGATGGGAGCTAATGCACTTCGGTCGCAAATGCAATCCACTAAACATAAAAATGGAATGCGTGCTTTAAATCTATTCATTTTTGTATGTTAGAAATGTCAAAATCTGTGTAATAGAAAGGTCGCTGGTTAACACTTGCAATTCAGTGTCGTGATGGTTTTAAAAAAATTCTGAAGGTAGTAAAAAGGTATTAAAAAGTAGTAAATTTAACTTAAGGATTACTGTATATACCGTTCAGAAGAAATGGTTCTATCTAGAACCAGAAATGGTTCCATCCCCCACTTCATATATAGAACTCCAAAATGATTCTATATAGAACCATTTTTTTCTTTTGGTAAAAGGTTCTATTGGTCAAGTATGGAAACCCCAGGGTTCTATACAGAACCCAGAGGAACCCCTTTTTAAGAGTGTATAGAACCTTTTAGTGGTTCCAAATACGTAGCGCTGATAGAACCTTTTAAGGTTCTATATAGAACCTTTTCTTCTAAGAGTGAGTGACCTATTCCTTTAAATGGGTTATATGATGCTATTTTAAACATTCATCATTTTGATTATTAGCTGTAATAGAATATGTTAACATGCTTTAATGTTCAAAAACACATAGTTTTTCACATACTATAAATCTCTTTTGTTCCCAGTCTGTCTAAAAAGCACTGATTTACACAAAGTCCCACCTTTTGAAAAGCGTTCTGATTGGCCAGCTGACCCAGTGTGTTGTGATCACCTCAAGCGTGTCAGAAAATGTATCCATAATCATGAGTTTCAGCTTCCAAGGCTTCGAAAGCGGTTGTAAACACAGTTAATAATGTCGTCAGTTTGACCGTATCAGTTCGAATGAAAATGTGGATGATCAAGCCGATCCATCAGAACCATCTGATTATCCTCGTTTTTGCTTTCACATCCAAACACAGTGTCTCTGTGACATGACGCCAACACTACAATTAACTGAACTTTGTCGTCTTATTCTTGTTTCACATTGTGACGTGGATGTTTGAGGGAGTGATATCGGACTTGAGATCAGAGGTGTTTTAGGCAGGTCTGGATCATTGTTCTCTGTTGGATAGAATAAATCCCCAAGCTTTGCAGATCTTATGCATGCACAGACAGATACATTACACCCTTAAGGAAAAGGAAGCATCATATGACCCCTTTAACTGTTCTTTTACTATTGGGTAGACATTTTAATTTTAAGCTGCCACATATGGTGTAAAAGCTGTGTGTGTGTGTGTGTGTGTGTAAGTGTGTTTATGAGAGAGGATGTTCAGATCTTCACAAGGAGGTGTTGAACAGCAGGACGGGAGGCAGAAATCTCTCTCTATACACACACACACGATATCTACCTGAGCTGCTGGAGTCCACGATCTCTGCCGGTCAGGTCCTGTTGCCACGCTTGATATGTCAGTACAGATATACCATGTCAGATGTGCAGAGACTGCATTACACTGCATGTTTTAAGTATGTTAGCAGTAAAAGTAAATGAGACATTGCATGTTTTCCAAACTACCACTTTTGAGGCAATCTGCCACAAACCATCACTTAAAACCCAGTAAATTGTGATTGGTGGAATCATGTCAGCTATCGGTTTCAGTAGTATAGATAGATCTTGGCCATGATAATATTCAATTCAACTCAGATTTATTTGTATAGCGCTTTTCATAATACACTTACTGTAGTTTCAAAGCAGCACATTGAACTTGTTTTCAAAAGTTCTTATTACAGTTTAGAGTGATTTGTTATCTGAGGAAACTAAGTTATGCATTTCAGAAATGTACATATACAAATCACAGTTATCTAAAAATTTATTTAATTAAACAATGCAATAATTTAAAGGATTAGTTCACTTTAAAAAAAAAACTTGCTGATAATTTGCTTACACCAATGTCATCCAAGATGTCCATGTCATTCTTTCTTCAGTCGAAAAGAAATTAAGGTTTTTGATGAAAACATTCCAGGATTTTCTCCATATAATGGACTTCAATGGGTTCAAACGGTTCAAGGTCCAAATGAGAGTTTCAGTACAAACTGTTCAAAGGGCTTTAAACGACACCAGACGATGAATAAGGGTCTTATCAGAGTGAAACGATCGCTGTTTAAAAAAAATAATAACAAAGTTTAAGTTTTATAAGCTCAAATGCTCGCCTTGCTCTGTTCTGTGATGAGCGTTCGTGACTCTCCTGTTCGAACTTGTTCATCAAAATGACAACATTTTTCCCGAGTCAACTTGTTCATTTTCAGGGTTTCGCGGGGTCTTAAAAAGTCTAAAATTTCAAAATCACAATTTTAAGGCCTTAAAAAGTCTTAAATTGGCTGAAGTATTGTGTTCTAGGTCTTAAATCTTTTTAAACAGGTCTTAATTTTCCTACGTCCATGTAAACGTCTCATTGAAATGCTTCCACAGCGCTTTGAAATGGGTTTTTTTTATTTATATTACATGGTTGTAGTTCTTAATTCGCTGTATTACGACTACAACATAGACCAACATGCAACAGCCTATCAGTTTTGAGGTTTTGTGTTAGCCAAATGTTCAGTTTGAATAAAATCAATTACTTTGCGAAATGATTTTTAAAACTTGAGTCGTTACGCATTTACCTTTGTACGTTTTTTTTTTTTTTCGTGATATAGTTCTTAAATTTCAATCATAATGGTCTCAAAAAGGTCTTAAAAAGTCTTAAATTTGACTTTGTGTAACCTGCAGAAACCCTGATTTTGTTCGTTGAATGACCCAAATGACCTGAACAAAGATTCGTTCATTTTGATAAAAGAGTTCGAACATGAGAGTCATGAACGCGCATCACAGAACAGAGCAAGGCGAGCATTTGAGCTTATAAAACTTAAACTTTGTTATTTATTTATTAAATGAGACGATCGTTTTGCTAGATAAGACCCTTATTCATCGTCTGGAATCATTTAAAGTCCTTTGAACAGTTTGCACTGAAACTCTCATTCGGACCTTGAACCGTTTGGTTCCCATTGAAGTCCATTATATGGAGAAAATCCTGGAATGTTTTCATCAAAAACCTTAATTTCTTTTCGAACTGAAAAAATAATGACATGGACATCTTGGATGACATGGGGTAAGTGAATTATCAGCAAAAGTTTTTTTAATAGTGAACTACTCCTTTAAGGCAGAAAAATGAGCTCATTGAAGTAATGAATACTTATGATTATAATTACATTTTCACAATCCAACACTCAACCACCATTTGCTTGCACTCACTGGGAGGTACAGTGATATCAAACTGCAGACTATATAAATGCCTTCAAATAGATCCTGAATTCAGCATCATTACCTCGGTCCTGGAGCTCATTTCCTCACAGCTGAAGTAATAAAGCTGAACTGTGGCGGCTCCCTTTTAAGCTAAACCGCTACTTTCCCCAAACCGAGCGAGTTATTGATCCTATTAAAGCCAGATCACATGAGGCTGGCACATATTATGTGCTGCTTTCATCAGGAGTTTCACTTCGCCTCATTACTGACCTCTGCTGGAGAGTTTGGGTCATTACTCCCTCACAGGACACTAAACCTCTGAAGGTCGAAGGTCAAGAATACTTCTTCTTCCTGGTCCAGTCCCTGTTGGATTTGTTTGAGCAGAAGCATGTCTTTTCAGTGATATAGTGAGTTGGGGTCGGGATAAATAGATTTAGCAGATGTTGAGAAGGTTTTCAGAGGAAATGGAGATGGAGGATCTCTTAGGAAGTCTGGTTGTGTGAGGATCTGTAAAAGACGTTTACTGCCTCCAAGATACACTTTCCTTTTACAGCTTATATTATTACAGCATGTTTGACTGTTAACCACGGATCTGATTCAGTGTTCAAGATATGTGTTTGTGTCTATTTGAGTGTCTATTACTGTTTATATATTTACTGTACTAAATACTCACAGTATATTTACAGTGGGTGCACTGGGAAAACAATCTATCTATCTATCTATCTATCTATCTATCTATCTATCTATCTATCTATTATATCTATCTATCTATCTATCTGTATCTATCTCTATCTGTATTTATCTATCTATCTGTCTGTCTGTCTGTCTGTCTGTCTGTCTGTCTGTCTGTCTGTCTGTCTGTCTGTCTGTCTGTTGTCTGTCTGTCTGTCTGTCTGTCTGTCTGTCTGTCTGTCTGTCTGTCTGTCTGTCTGTCTGTTTGTTTGTCTGTCTGTCTGTCTGTCTGTCTGTCTGTCTGTTCTGTCTGTCTGTCTGTCTGTCTGTCTGTCTGTCTGTCTGTCTGTCTGTCTGTCTGTCTGTCTGTCTGTCTGTTTGTCTGTCTGTTGTCTGTCTGTCTGTCTGTCTGTTTCTATCTATCTATCTATCTATCTGTCTATACTTGTCTGTCTGTCTGTCTGTCTGTGTCTGTCTGTCTGTCTGTCTGTCACTATCTATCTATCTATCTATCTATCTGTATCTATCTGTATCTATCTATCTGTGTCTGTCTGTCTGTCTGTCTGTCTGTCTGTCTGTCTGTTGTCTGTCTGTCTGTCTGTCTGTCTGTCTGTCTGTCTGTCTGTCTGTCTGTCTGTCTGTCTGTCTGTCTGTCACTTTCTATCTGTCTGTCTGTCTGTCTGTCTGTCTGTCTGTCTGTCTGTCACTTTCTATCTGTCTGTCTGTCTATCTATCTATACTATCTCTATCTTATCTATCTATCTATCTATCTATCTATCTATCTATCATCTATCTATCTATCTATCTATCTTATCTATCTATCTATCCATCTATCTATCTATCTATCTATCTATCTATCTATCTGAGTTAATGAGAATAATCTTTAGATTCACATCCTCATGTTTAAATGTGTGAGTTTGATCAGAACATTTGTCTTTTATAGAAACACTTCCTTAAAATGCAGCACTATCAGATGAAGATTTTGTTGAATGTTTGAGAGTTCAGGAAGTTCTGCAGAACCAGAATGATCCGGCTGATAACATGCTGGACTGGAGCTCACGTTGGCATCAGTGGCGTTGGTGTGCCGTTGACCGGCCAACGCAATAAAACAGCCTCAGAGCAGATCTGGAGAACAACCTCCTCTGTTCAATATACACTTCACAAAAGCCAACTTCCATCTGTGGACGTCACTTCAGTCTGAATACATGATTCACAGACAGGCGATATTTCACAGTAAAGAGGAGTATTGTCACATCGCTCTCTCTCTTCCGTGGCTTTTGTTGTCCGTACAGAAGATCTTGTGTCTTGGGAGAAGGACTCAAATGTGAATGTGTCATGAGGTCTTTGACTTTGCTCCATGTCTTTTAAGGTCTATGTGGATCTACCCACATGAGTAGAGCACAAAAGTTCAGCTCCAGAAATAAAAATCCTTTTCATTTTGTCCAATTTATTATTTAAAATTTCTTGACAAATAATGTTTTTTTATATTTGAATAGTTTGGCACGAATCCGTTCGACTGTAGGTTGTCGTGAGGTATCGTAAACGACAACGGCCGTCGCAGACACAAGATTCGATCGTATCATCTCGTATAGTGTGTCATAGTGAGCGACAACCTACTGTGATGCTTCACGACATCATGACAAAAAACTAGCATGTTTAATTTTTTTAACGGTCGTCTACAAGGGTTCGTCACATGTTTGAGGTTGACCAATAGGAGAACAGAAGCTTTTCCGAACACAACTTTCAAAATGGCGAAACGAAAGAGAGAGACGATGGTGCTAACGTTAAAACTAAAAGTAAAAATATATAAGAAAACAGTAAATCCAGGAACGTGTCCATTGTTGGGTTTTCTTTTTCTTGTTTGTTTACGTTCGTTTCCGGAAGTCACTCGCTGCTGAGTTTCGCCTTCTGATTAGAGACGGCACACGATTACTGGTCAGGAAGCAACGTGTAGTCTGACATGTTTCTCATCCACAACACAACAAGATTTTAGTCAAAAGTCATTTTCTTTTTTAGTCAAAATCGTGTAATCTGACACAGTGACTATCGATTAACAGAAAAAAAAATCTTGTAATCTGAACCAGGCATTAAAGAATTGACAGAAATAATTATATTGGGTTACTCTACAATTGTTTTAATGTCTCCATTAATTAAAAATACTACTACTAATAATAATGTGCGTGTTAAAGGTTGCTTATTTTCTATAAGCAATATTTCTCAATATCATCAATATTTTCATTTAAACAGCCTTACAATGCTTTCATAAATGTACCGTCATAAATAATAAAGTCATTGAATTTAATATTTTCTTCTAGTTAAATTACTTGGAAAAATACTTCAAACTGATTTGCTTTGGTACCAAATTGGTACCGAGAACCGTAAAATTTTAATGGGATCATTATCGTTACCGACTACTTGAATTTTGGTACCGTGACATCCCTAGAGAACATTATTGTAATAAAACATTGTGAATAATTTGGGTTTAGTTGCCATGGTTGTTAGGGAAGAGTGCGTCCACAACAGGAGTTACACACACTCAATAGCACGCACCTGAGACATTGTATTAGTCGTTATATTTAATAAGTAATTTCCCACCAGCTCTTTATTAGTTTTGAGCAGCATTTGCAGATTCAATGTGACCATCTTAGAAGACAGCATCATCACTGTGTTTCAGAACAGATTGATTTGTTGTTTTTCCTCTTTCTCTGGCTGTCTCTTGCTTTTCCCTCGTTTATATTCTTTCGCTCTTTATTTGCATGCATCTCAGATCTGCCGTTGGACCTCAGACTGAGTTAATACCTGTTTGTGATCTCCACCAGAGAGATGAGACTCATGCATTTTAATCACAGATGTGTGTGTGGATTTATTCTCTTTTCCCTGAAGCCTAAACTTTGGACCAGAATTATATATGAAGGGGGCGTTCAGGGAAAGTGTGTTCATTTATATTTGGTCTTGACAGGGGATATTACAATATCCAGGTGAATTTGTTTATAGCAGTGACATTTTTAATTCAACAGCAAAACTAATTAAAGTTAAAGCGACACCATATACAAGCTTCATATACAAGATGAACAAAGAAACAAATTGCAAGCAATACAAAATATTTTTTTTCGGAATCAAATATTCAAGTAAACATTCAAAGAAATTTGTAGAAGTAATCAAATATAAAATAAAACCTGTGCTTTGATATTTCCATTCTCAATATCTTTTCTTACTCTGTTTTATTTGTGGTAGAGGGATAGTTTACCCCAAAGGTGTTTGTTTGTTCATACAATAAAAGTCATGGGGTCCAAATTTGGACTTTAAAATGTCTTATTTGCGTCCATAATAAAAACTATTCATACAGGTTTGGTAAAGGATGACAGGAGTTTAATTTTTCTTAGCTAGATGAAGAAAAATATCAAAATGTCAGTGATAGTTTGAAGAAAAACAGAGCATATCGAGTTCCCACAGATAAACTGAGCCACTGACAGCGAGTTGAATAGGCTGGTTTTTGTTTACATGCATATCTTATGAATGAAAAACATACTGTTTATTCCAAAAGCAACAAACTGTGAAATGTTTGCATTTCAATGCAGGTGTCCATAGATGGCAGTGTAAATCATCATGAGAGCTGAAGAAGTGTGTGTGTGTGTGTGTGTGTGTTAACCCAAAAACCATATTCTGGACAAATGTGTGCAAAATAGTTTTGATTTATTTGTAAAAATACTTCCTTGATCTTAGCGGTACAAGACTTGGCTACTTTTCCTAAGTTTGCCTCCTGAACACACTTTTTTTTTGACTCAATTCTACAATGTTAAGTGTGTGAAAAAAAACTCCCTAATCTTGTATTTGGGTCATAAATGGGCACCCATAGAAATGAATGGGAAAAACTGTAATTTAGAGCATTCTAAAATAAGCCAAAATAAGACACCAGGTGACAGCAAAGTCACTTTATCTTTATGTTTTAGCTCTAAGAACTTATTGGAATAATATTTTAATGTAGTAAAAAAAAAACATAAATATAAGCATATTTTACATAGAAAATATGGTACTTTTTGAAGTAAATAAATTCAAAATACCCCAAAATTAAACAAAAACACCATAAATGGATAGAACAAACTTTATCGAAGACAGTGATATAACATTTATAATAAATAAAAATTATAGGTACACACCTGAGTCCAAAATTAGGGCTATAAAGTGAATATCGCTTTGAGGGCTACAGGGAAATTTACCCAAAAGATGTTTGTTTGTTTAAATGATAAAAGTCACTGGATACAGAAGAGTACAACTTCCCTTTACATTTCCCCTTAGATTATGTTAAAATATGAAGGGATATTGATATTAAATAACACTCTTAGTTGGTTTAAATATTTTAGGTTTTAAGTATAGTATGTTCGACTTTAATGCAACCTCAAAAATTAATTTTGACACTTAAGTCACACTTATTTTGGTTTATTTATTTATCTATGCATTTGTTTATACTTTTTATTTGTGATTTATTTATGTATGTGTTTTAGTTTTCATTCATTTTGACAATGATATGAATACAAATACAATACAATTATTTGTTGGTTTTAAAATCCGATATTCCGATATATCGGCCGATATTTTTATTTATTTATTTATTTTTATTACAGAAAACGTAACATCTTTATATTTCCCTAACATTCGTATATTTGTAGTTATTTATGAGTTTTAACAAAAATAATATGAAAAAAAATTTATTGTCACAACAGAACAGAGGAACATCAAAATATATGAAATTTCTGAAAAAATAAACTATGTGTGGCGCGCTATACACAAGTGTTGCCAACAGGGATGGTGTAGAGTGCCCTCTGGCTGGACAAACTATACAAGTCCAACACTCATGACATGGTTGAAGCATGTTTCATCCATTTTTATTTTTGAAAATATTCATTTATCGGCCATTATAACTGCAGATACCGATAGTTTGGAAAATGCCTAATATCGGCCGATAATATCGGCTGCCGGATCGGTCTGGCTCTATTTTCAACAAAACGCTGTCCTGTAGCTCAATCAGTAGAGTGTTCGGTGCTTGCAACACCAAGGTCATGGGTTTGATCCCCAGGGAAAAGCAAGAACCGATAATAATGTAAATGTGTACCTTTAAAAGTCACTTTGGATGAAAGCGTCCGCAAATGATTAAATGTCAATTTTTAATTGACTGAAAAATGAGTGTTGATTATCAGATTTGAGCCACGAGCGTATTCGTGAGGTCATTCCAAAAAAAGAAAAGAAAAGATGTTCCACAAAGATTATGAAGACCATTGTATCATATTGTTCACAATAAGTGCGGCAATGCACATGAAGAACGCAAATAGAGTCAATTATGATTTCATCTTGACTTTTACACATTCACTTGCATCATCAGGACATCTAACTCTGATTTATGGTAGTCTTTACACATATCGCTGTTTTCATTTGTCATCTCTGAGCGCTGTGTTTGCTTCCTGGAGGTCAAAGTCATGCAGGTGAATCTCTATAACTGAATCTCTGATGGATGTCTCCGGGAGATTTAAGGCTCCGATCACCAGTACTCCATGACTTTATTTGGTCAGATCGTACACGGGCTGCCGGGTCTTTGATCTCAGCAGGGTTTTCCATGATAAATAGAGGAACGTGTAAACCTACAAGCTTTATGGGGTCGAGCAGGATTTCTCTTTTATATGCTCAACAAAGAGGAATTTGCCCCTTTAGGATCGCATGACCTTCAGCGCCCTTTGTGTCAGATGTGAAGAGCTTCGACTTTCATCTCAAACCTGAAGCTGATTTTTAACACATTATCTTGGTTCAAACCGCTGCATGTTTGTGTAATACACATTAGGACCACCTTGGCAACTAGCGTATTAACTGGCCTTGTACACTACCATTCAAACGTTTTCAACTTTCTATTCATCAAAGAATCCTGGGAAAAAATGTAGCATGGTTTCTACAGAAATATGAAGACGTTTTCAACATTGATAATAGTAAGAAATGCTTCTTGAGCAGCAAATAAAGCAAGGATCATGTGACACTGAATATGGCAAGCCGCTTTAGCTTTGATTTATTTCCAGGATATGAATTCTTGATATCAACAATTAAATGTTTTGATATGAACAATTACATTTTTTGATATCTGTAATTGTATTTTCACTAGTGAAATTTCTCCATAGGCTGCCATTCAAAATTAATTGTTGATATCAAGAATAGATTTTTTATTAGTAGAAATATCATTTTTTATATCAATAATTACATTCTCACTTGTAAAAATGTGAATTTCTGATATAAATAATTAAATTATTACTAGTTGAAATGTCTATTCCTGATATTAACAATTCCACTGTAAAAAAAATGTTGGTTTAACTTAAAAAATAAGTAACCTGGCTGCCTTAATTTTAAGTTCATTGAACTGGAAAAAGTGAGTTAATACAATGAAGGAGATTAATTTAATCATCAGAAACTCAAAATAATAAGTTATCTGAACTAAATAAATGATTGAAGTTGATTTGACAAAAGAAAAAATGTTGTGATAACAAATCTTGAAAATATTTTTTTACAGTAAAGTAAAAATTATAAAATGGTAAAAATAGTAAAAATTTTCATTTTTGGTTTCTGAAAATGTATTTCTGATATCAATATTATTTCAGATATCTAAAATAGTAACAATCACATTCATGATACCAGAAATTAACATTGTCACTAGTAAAAATTTAATTATTTATATCAAAAATGAACATTGTTACTAGTAGCAATATATTGAAGAATAAACATTTTCAACTAGTAACAATTGAATTCTTGATATCAAAAATAAAGGTTTTTACTAGTAATAATTGTATTTCTGAAATATGAAATTGGAATTTAAACTAGTAAGAAATCAACAATTGGATTTGAATGGAAGCCTATGTAAGTGACATTTAACTAGTGAAAATACAATTGTTGATATCAAGAATTAATATCCTGGAAATTAATAAAAGTTAAAATGGCTTGCTATACACTGAAGACTGGAGTAAAGATGAAATAAAGTAAGCTTTAAATCACAGGAATAAAATTGTTTTGGAAAGCAAGTCTTTAAAGAGAGACTGACTCTTTTTTTAAGATACGTGCCAGTATGAGTAGATGGAGAAGCAGATTTGGTGGGAGCAACACACAGTATCTCTCAGAATCTCACACCTGTCTCCTAAGAGTTAATTGCGCTGTTTCCTGCTGTAGTTTACATTCCCAGAGCTGTTGAGATTGTAGATGCAGCTGGCAGCAGGCAGCCGGAGTCACAGAAGTCAAACGCTGGACCAGATTGATTATATATTTCTCTCTTTTCTGTTCTAAAGGACCCGTTAAGAAAGCCCAAGTATGTGGAGGGTCCTCGTGTTCCTGGAGATGCGCTCATGTTGTCGCTCAGGAAGGAGCCCGACGGTACGACTGGTGAGTGACGAAACATGCTCCACTCGCTCTATTCTTTTCAGATGTGTGTGTGTGTGTGTGTTGCTGTCAGAATCAAGTCTTTATTGGTTAGAGGAGAAGATCGTTGATGATGTCAGGGTTCCCACAGACACATGACGACCTGGAAACAGTTTATTGAGTCAGAAACTGAACGTGCATCTGTATACTGCTATCAGTGTAGACAGCATCAGTGATTATAATGACTTCTGTTTGCATTCTGAGTACAACGCTCACTTCCAGTGTAGGCAAATGTTGAGCCGATTCAGCAACTGACGCCACTGAGCGTTGGGTCATGGTGTGAAGATGTGTAACGTAACTATTCATTGATGTCTTGCTCTGCAGGGGCATATGCAAATTAGGGTTGTAACGGTATGAGATTTTCACGGTAT
Organism: Hybognathus amarus; assembly: GCA_030378365.1. Lineage (NCBI taxonomy): Eukaryota > Metazoa > Chordata > Actinopteri > Cypriniformes > Leuciscidae > Hybognathus > Hybognathus amarus. The sequence continues at coordinate 14,577 of JAQIUQ010002559.1, read as the reverse complement.
GAATGATCGTCTCAGAAATATCACGGTTTCACGATTATACGAATATTAAACTATCATCATTATTATAATCATCATCAGCTACAATGGCCCTTAAATTAATAAAAAAGATATGTTTTTTGGTTGAACATGGTTTATTGTAAGCAGTTTTTTTTAATAGAGTCTTTTTGAAATGTATATTTATTTCCTCAGAAATTTCTGGGTATGTCTGAAATAACTGGTCTGGATTCTGTGATTGAATATAAAATGTATTTTTTAAAAATGCAATCAGATAAAATGTAACAATTTTAGTTTGTCTACACAAGAGAGTTTACTAAATTAAAACATGGACAAAAAAATATACACAATAGTAATATATTTTAGTCATTATTTTAGTCATAGACTAAACCAAACTTTTTTACAGGTTGTACTGAACACCTATGAGTTTTCATTCAGTGTATTTGATGATTATTCTTTTAAAAAACAATTATAAAGTGCACATTAAGTGTTCTCTGTCTGTATATGTTCATGTGTTCACATCTTCACATAGTGGGTGAGACAGCTTTAAAAACCATGTGCGATGAGTGCGTACTTGAGAAGTGTACTAGATTTACGAAAACGGCGCTGCTCATTCATACAGGAGACGCGCTGAATATAGAAGGGGCTTGCACACGAGTCTTTTGCGTTGTATATTCACAGATACGCACATCATGCGATTTGATTTAGGCTACTGCAGCTATATTTTGATTTATTTATCCATCTATCTTTTAAAATTACGCATTTTACGTGGCATATCTGTATTGTAACACAGAAAGGACGGTGTGCGTCTTTGACAAGCCGGATTCCCTCAGCATGACAGAAATAATATGGCCTTAAGTTATAAAAGTTATGAATAACCTTTATCTTCACGGAGGGATGGTGTTCCTGAATATGGGAGAACATGTTCGACGTGTTTCCTGCTTTGCAGCCACTCTCGTCCACATATCTTTGCAAATTGGATATCCATCTTCAAGGACAACACCACGATCGTTTTCAGATATCCAAAATATTCCCGTACTGCAGATTTTATTTATTTTTCGCGGGAGATAGAGATTCGCAGCCTCTGTCTCTGACATTTTCAGCGCTGTACAGGTATGGAGTGATAAGCAGTAAGCTGAAAGAAGTTGCATGCGAGCAGTGCCAGGTGAATTCTGGTTTAATTTTTTTTTACGCGGATAAGTAAATGGCACGATAATGATAAATTGTACATGTCAATATCACGATAGAAACCGCCATACCGTGATAAACTGAAAGAACTGCATAAACTGAAAGAATTGCATTTTGATTAGTTAGAATAAGTTAAAATTAAACATTGGGTAACAAAATGCTTTCCATTTTGTTCTCTTTCAATGCAATGTTCAAATTTGACTGTATAATAAATTAAAACTGGCACTTCAAATTACCATCTAAACCAACCAAACAAACAAAAAACAAGAAAAAAAACAAAAAAAGAGTGCTTTGATGAGGCCTAGGCTTCACTCTAAAATGTAATACAGCTTTGATAAAAAAATAAATAAATAAAAAAATTAAATAAATTCTATTATGAAATTCAATGGGAAAAAATGGGTAATAATTATTGCATATACATATTAATTATAAATCATAAAATTATCTCAAAACACCAAAAAGAAAAGAAAACAAATTATAAAAACAAGTAAAAAAAATTTGGACCCAACACCCCAAGTTTGACTGTTAAACGAACAACCCAAGAGGGTTAATCGAAGCAGCATGCATTATTACATTTGCTTTATGCATTTTGAATTTAGATAATTGCATATGTGTGTATGTGCAGTAATGAGCACACATCACTCTATATAACATAAATTGCATGTGCATGCCTGTTGTCTCTGGCATGTGTTGCGTGAATTGGTGCAGTTTCAGTGCTGGGCTGGAATAGAGTTGGCAGTGTTGTCTTGTGTGTGTATCTTTAGCTTCATATCACTGGACACAGGGTTGTGTTGGTCAGAGGAGCATGTGAGACATCAGAGCTTTCCGAACAACTGTGTGCAACAGGGTGGCGCCCAGTCGGAATGCCATCTGTCTGTGGCTCACCACTGTATTGACACTGGTCACATGATGTCAGTCAGAAGGTGTCCGCACTGCAGGGCGTCAGAGATGGATGACTAGGCAGTGGACAGCTGATGCTGATGCTACTAAAATAGTGTATAATATAGGATTTGAACATATGTCTTTCAACATAAAGTTTAATTTAGTGATCGGCAACGTCTCAGTTGTAATTTGGCAAAAAAAAAAGATTATTTTATATTTTAAATAAGTTATTTAGGAAAAAAAGTCTTAATAAAAAGTTAATGTCACTTTCGGTTCACACTGGAAATATTAAATTAGATCAATTAAGCTCATTTTGCACACTTAGGGCCCCATTAAATCCGTTTTAATTTTTGCTGTGTTTTCCTTTGAATTTTTCTGAGTTCTGATTTATTGGTTTAGTTTTATAATCAAAAGGGATGTCTAAAAAATGGTTTCAAATATGATTTTACAATTTCTGGATTCTAATAAAATGTATTAAGAATGGTGGCGATCAAATTTATGCATACAACTTTAAACTTAAAATGTAATCAAATAAAATGTAACAATTCCTTTAATTGTTTGGCCAACAAAGTGCTGCACAACAGATGTTTATGGAAAAAAAGTGTGATTTTCCTAAAACTATTATTTTAAAAACTGCATTGTTATTATTACTTTAGAAGTACATTCTGGTGTACATTAGTAATATATTTCTGCATAACGTTGTAAAACCAAACTTTTATTTTGTAGTGATGACCTTGAGTGTCTGTGGGTATCTGATGATAGGTTTTTTTGATTCATTCATCCAAAATTTTAAAACATTTCCGTGATATTCTGTGTTCTTTAGCAAATTATTATGACTGAATTGCCATGTTTTCTGTGTTGTAGAAATCATAGGGCGCTTCATACTACTTCTTTTTCTTCTTTAGAAAATATTCTGTACACGCTCTTTGTGTTGTTTAATATTTAAAATGCTGAAATGCTTAATAGTTCTTAGGTTTGTTCAGGTTGTTGAAGTAGGATCAATATAACCTGGTTTATTTACTGCATATCTGTCATACCTCAATGACACACCCCAGTTAGCTCCAGACACATATAAGGGTCAACACTGTTTACATGGGCGACTGTCACATGTTATTTTAACCCTGAGAGAGTTTATATATAGCATCTCCAGACCTTCCCCAGGCTCCAGTTTAACATCGTCTTCAAGTCGTGTTGGAATGATCATATTCATGAGCTGAACCGTAGTATAGTCACCAGTGGAGGAAGGTGTTTTGTGAGCCATGACTTTCCCATTTGAGGCCGTGTCAATTTAAAAGGCAATATTATGCACTTTTAAAAGCCTTGATTTTGTTTTTGGGCTCTACTAGAATGTTTTCACGGTTGAATGTTAAAAAAGGACACATTATTTTCCTCATATTCTCCATTGTTGCAGCTCCTCTCTCCCGGTCTGTCAGTAACGCTCTGTTTAGTTCCTCGTCTCTATGAAGCCCCTCCTTCTGAAAAGCACACTGTGCTCTGATTGGTTCGGCTGGACTACGTGTTGTGATTTGGTCAGCTGGTGTTTGGGAAATTACTATCATTTTACTTAAATAATTCACTGTTGCTTATTTGTTTACCTGAGAAGAAGAAGGATAGAAATGTTCTTCTTGATTGAACAAAATGTACACTTACTCCAATATTTTTTATAATATTAATATTACATTTTTATTCAGTTTAATTTTTGCAAGTTTTAGCAGTGCATTAAGTTGCAATTTAGTTTTTCATGGACATATACACTACCGGTCAAAAGTTTAGGGTCGGTAAGATTTTTTATGTTTTTAAAAGAAGTCTCTTCTGCTCACCAAGGCTGCAATTTTTTGATAAAAAATACACAAAAAACACAGTAAATATTGTGAAATATTATGACAATTTAAAATGACTTTTTTATGTTAATATATATTAAAATGTAATTTATTCCTCTGAAAAAAAGCTGAATTTTCAGCATCATTACTCCAGTCTTCAGTGTCACATGATCCTTCACAAATCACTCTAATATGATGATTTTATGCTCCAAAAACATGTATGATTATTATCCATGTTGAAAACAGTTTTTTACATTTTTATTTCAGGATTCTTTGATGAATAGAAAGTTCAAAGAACAGCATTTATTTAATTAGAATCTTTCTAACATTATAAATGTCTTTACTGTAACTTTTGATCAATGTAACTCATCCTTGATAAATAGAAGTATTGATTTCTTATTTATTTTCCCCAAAAATAAATACAATTCTTACTGACCCCAAACTTTTTAAAGGGTAGTGTTTAATGTAACAAAAGCTTTCCATTTCAGATAAAAGCTGTTCTTTTGAACTTTCTATTCATCAAAGAATCCTGAAATAAAAATGTAAAAAACTGTTTTCAACATGGATAATAATCATACATGTTTTTGGAGCATAAAATCATCATATTAGAGTGATTTGTGAAGGATCATGTGACACTGAAGACTGGAGTAATGATGCTGAAAATGCAGCTTTTTTCAGAGGAATAAATTACATTTTAATATATATTAACATAAAAAAGTCATTTTAAATTGTCATAATATTTCACAATATTACTGTGTTTTTTGTGTATTTTTATCAAAAAATTGCAGCCTTGGTGAGCAGAAAGACTTCTTTTAAAAACATAAAAAATCTTACCGACCCTAAATTTTTGACCAGTGTGAGTCTATGTAGTATCTGTATATATCTGTAGATATCTGTCTATATGTTTTAGCTTCATATTTAATTGTAGTAATTAGAGATGGTTCATAAATATTTTCGAATGCATTTTAATCTAATATTTTAGTTATAGTTAAAAAAATCAGTTGAGGATAGTAATTTAGAAGTTACTCTGATTTTAAAGCCTTCTTTACCCCTTTAAATTGTGTTTCCACAATCTTGTAAAAGTACACAGACTTGTTAAATGTATTAATGTAATGTTCAACATTTCATAAGCTCAATGTACAGTATGTGTACGCCACCTTAACTTCTTCTCACACATGCACAGGTGAAATTGCTAGGTTGTTATATTAATATTTTATTTAGGATTAGTTTTACACCTTAACCATTTTTGTAATTTCGGCAAAAGTTGTCTTAGTTTTTCCCTCACTTGAATGCAGATCAACTCATAATGATGTTTCCGAACTTGCCAGTTGCACTCATAAAGGCATCACAGCGTCTGCGGTGGATCTACGGCCTACGGTCTCGATCTCTCGTAAGCGTAAGCGGATACGACTTCCTTTCCCACCTCAGAGAACAGCAGGACACAAAACAGCTCTCGGCATTCCCAAGACTTCCCAAACTTCCTGGGAATGTGGAGGCTATGTGTATACCTGTTCTCACGCCTCATCTCCCAAACATCCAGAAAAACTGTAGGAAGAAAGCAAACAGTGTCATGTGGAATTAGTCAGCATGCTTCACTAATAGCATTAATAATGCATAATTATCCCCAGTGTGTGTGTGTACTTCATAATGATGGTTAATTACTCTGTCCTGCTGCCAGACTTTCAGCTTTTTGACTGAAAAGTGTAGTAGGCGTTTGTTTAACACGCACTCGTTTCCTTCGTCACCTGAATCACAGCGCTTCAATGCGGTTTAGCAAAAGTTCAGAAAAAATGCTGCCAAGAGCAAATCTAATGTGGTTGATGGTTTTGTGTGATTTTAACTGTCACCGTCCCATATATACGGGATGCCTAAATTTACTTTGATTTATTACTATTAAATCCTAATCTAATTATGACAAACTATATATCGTTGGAAAGGTCTAAGACTCCTAAATAGATATTTGACTGCTGTTTTTTGCTACAAATTATGAAGGAAGAGTAACCAATAAATTTTTGACAAGAGTGCACCTCTAAAAAATCTGCCTCTTAACAGACCTTTGTCACAAAAAAGCCAATTGATCGACTTTTGTAATCATTGCAAATTCTGTTTTTATGCTAAAAGTTAATAATAAACACAAATATCTAATATTTTTCAATAAAAAATTATAGTATAATATTATTCTCTAAAAATTATAATATGTATATTATTCTCCTCTAAAATCTAATTTTATTTTTTATCGCCTTTTTTATTATATCACATATTTTAGTAGTTATCATAAATTAGGTATCATTTGAAAGCTTACGAACTCAGAATTCATCCTGTAAAAACTGTTTTGAAATTGGACGTTGCGTTACCATAGAAACGGTATTTTCTATTAGGCCCCTCCCCTTTTGGGCATCAACTTTCATAATTTATTATGAAAACCTTTTCTAATCTTGACAAAACACATATTGTCAGAAAGGTCTGAGTCTCAAGGTTCCATATTTAGTGACAGAAGTGATATTTGGATAGAAATTTATTCATTTGTTATGGCAGAATGCATACAATTAAATTCAATGGAATTCGATGGCACCCGGTAGCTATTTTTGGTATAACGCCTAAACAAAATCTCATGGGACTTCAAAATTTGTGATATCAATTTTAAATTTGGAACCCAACTTGTTTAGATATATAGCTTTCATTTTATAGTAATTTTATTGTAAAAAAAAAATAAAAATTGTAATTTTTTGAAGTGCTTTCACTTCAGTAATAATCTGCTGATTGTTTTCTTTAAAACAAGACCAAACTTAGGTCTATATTCCAAAGCATTCTTGAATTACAACCATTTAAGTTTGTATAGTGCATTTTAATGTAAATTATCAAAAAGGCGGGTGACAGGTAAGGGGTTAAAAAAACATCTTTGAATAATAGAGTTGATTATTTCATGTGCAGTGATATCCAGTTTTTCCAGAAATCAATGCAATTTTTTATTTTATTTCTTGATAACAGCTGTTTGCATTGATTAACTTATAGGTTGTTACCTGAAATATTTTCTTTCACTGCCATACCAATTGTTGGTAGACATGTTTATGCATTGCATTATTATGCATTGACTGATTTTTAACACATCAACTCAAAGGGCCATATTTTAACGATTCTAAAGCACATGGTGCAAGTGGACTAAGGTCGATGTCCGAAGCCACTTTTTTAACGTTTAACGATGGGAGTAATGGTCGACGCGCCTGATGCATGGTGCTAAACAAGTTGTCGCTATTCTCTTAATTGAGTAATGTGTGTGTTTTGGGTGTCAAAAATTCTCTCCCTTCAATCTGCATGTTTTCTGTAGGTTGTGAACTTCCTCCTGTAAAGCAGAGATCTGCATTCATCATGTGTTCATTAAATATCTTGCTGTGTGTGTGTGAGAGAGTTCAGCTCTTAATGAGAGCTTTTACACACACATTCTGTAGAATTGGTCTCTGTAAACACTCTCAGCAGATTGACACTACAACACACACACTCTCCTGCTTCCTCCGTATCGTCCTGTTCGGCTTTAATGGGCTGTAAAAATCTCTCATGATGGTGAGGATGTTGTTTTGGTTTTTGCCCTTCGGTCGTGACATATTTAAACTGCAGTTATTTCAGAGAGTAATTTTCTGTATATCCAGGGCGAACGGGAGATCTCTGCAGATGGAGAATATTTACCATGCATACGTGTTTCCAGTGAGTGATTTTTGAGATATTTGTTCCTGTGACACTGATATTACTTTGCTGTTTTTCATTATTTATGACCAACAGTGCAAGATACTCTCCATGAAACTGAACTTGTGATTCAAAATGTGAAGGCACATTGTGTGTTTATTCCTTAACTTTATTTAAATCACGTAATGTTCTATCTGTATGTCTATCTTTCTATATGTCTATCTATATCTATCTATATGTCTATCTATCTTTCTATGTCTGTCTATCTATCTATCTATCTATCTATCTATCTATCTATCTATCTATCTATCTATCTATCTATCTATTTATCTATCTATATCTATCTATCTATCTATCTATCTATCTCTATCTATCTATCTATCTGTCTGTCTGTCTGTCTGTCTGTCTGTCTGTCTGTCTGTCTATCTGTCTGTCTGTCTGTCTGTCTGTCTGTCTGTCTCTGTCTGTCTGTCTGTCTGTCTGTCTGTCTGTCTGTCTGTCTGTCTGTCTATCTATCTGTCTGTCTGTCTGTCTGTCTGTCTGTCTGTCTGTCTGTCTGTCTGTCTGTCTGTCTGTCTGTCTGTCTGTTGTCTGTCTGTTTGTCTGTCTGTCTGTTCTTGTCTGTCTGTCTGTCTGTCTGTCTGTCTGTTCTTGTTGTCTATCTGTCTGTCTCTCTATATCTATCTATCTATCTATCTATCTATCTATCTATCTATCTATCTATCTATCTATCTATCTATCTATCTATCTTATCTATCTATCTATCTGTCTGTATGTCTGTCTGTCTGTCTGTCTGTCTGTTCTGTCTGTCTGTTCTGTCTGTCTGTCTGTCTGTCTGTCTGTCTGTCTGTCTGTCTGTCTGTCTGTCTGTCTGTCTGTCTGTCTGTCTGTCTGTCTCTGTCTGTCTGTCTGTCTGTCTGTCTGTCTTGTCTGTCTGTCTGTCTGTCTGTCTGTCTGTCTGTCTGTCTGTCTGTCTGTCTGTCTGTCTGTCTGTCTGTCTGTCTGTCTGTCTGTTCTGTCTGTCTGTCTGTCTGTCTGTCTGTCTGTCTGTCTGTCTGTCTGTCTGTCTGTTCTTGTCTGTCTGTCTGTCTGTCTGTCTGTCTGTTTGTCTGTCTGTCTGTCTGTCTGTTCTGTCTGTCTGTCTGTTCTGTCTGTCTGTCTGCCTGCCTGCCTGCCTGCCTGCCTGCCTGCCTGCCTGCCTGTCTATCTCTATATATCTATCTATCTATCTATCTATCTATCTATCTATCTATTCTATCTATCTATCTATCATATCTATCTATCTATCTATCTATCTATCTATCTATTTATCTATCTATCTGATTGATCTATCTATCTATCTATCTATCTATCTATTTATCTATCTATCTATCTATCTGATCTATCTATCTATCTGATCTATCTATCTATCTATCTATCTGATTATCTGATCTATCTGTCTGTCTGTCTGTCTGTCTGTCTTGTCTGTCTGTCTGTCTGTTGTCTGTCTGTCTGTCTGTCTGTCTGTCTGTCTGTCTGTTCTGTCTGTCTGTCTGTTTATCTATTATATCTGATCCTCTTGTTTGTTACTGAATGAGGAACTGTAGTTCATGCGAGGCCAAGTGTGTTTGATAGTTCACAAACACTCACAGGTTATCTTGACCTGCACTTGCGGTCTCGTCATGTTTTTCCGAAAGAAAGTTTGGGTCGCTTTGATTTCTTCATATCCGTGGGAGAAACTTAATTTCATCCCAGTATTTGTGTCTCTTGTGTGTTCTGCTCTTGCGTCTGAAAAGCTTCTGAGGAAATAATTCACTTTGAGAGGTACACCATCAAGAAAATCCAACGAAGGACATAAATGTTGTGATTGCCTCTCGAGATCTCCAACTCAAACCTCTGAGGCTTCATGAGATGCTTTAAAACAACATTTAGCATTGAAACTCCTGTCCCGCAGGTAGACCTGGTTCTGAAAATCTGACACTGGCCCTTAGATGATGTCATATTTAGGTAATGACTTCAGACGTTAGATCATTAGACATTAGTTATGAATCTCTCAGTGTTTTAAGGCTGTTTGAAAATGGTTTCTTGCTGAAATGTGGACATGATTGAAACTTCCTCTAGTTTAAATGCTTATTTATGACTCATGACCAATACATAGGTGGCAGGTCTATTCATGGGTCACTGATCGTAGGGAAAAACAAATTATTTAATAATTTTATAGCAATATAATAAAACTTATTAACAGTGCAATGATTTATCTCCCGGTAAAAGCATGAAACTATTGACACTCAAAGGACTTATAATCCAAAATATATATTTTTCTGTTCAGTTCATGTCATGTTTATCAATTTGCTTGTTAATGGGTCAGTGCAGTTTATGTTAATGTTTATATTATTTGATTTCATTCTTGTTTAGGATATTCTGTTGACTTTTTCCACTGTTATCCTGAAAGCAAGAGTGGTTGAAGCGGTCACACTTCTCAATAGTTTTAAAATGGCATTGTTCTGAACATTTCTACACAAACAGAGCCGTGGTGTTATGAATTAATAGTCATACCTGCCACCCACCACTAACCTCTCACAGCTCGTTAATTAAGCACAGGATGTTGTTGATTGGACTTGATTGGCTGTGATGGATATCATGTGGGTGGTTGAGGCTCATAGGGACTAGTGTTGTCAAAAATATCGAAGTTCGGTACTGAAATGTAAAAAAATGTTACGTTTTGAGCGCTGTTGAGCGTAATCGAAAACACCTCTGATTGGCCGTTGTGTTCACGAGTTCACCGGATATGTCTGTGATTGGCTATGATCAACGCACAGGAGCGTCTGAGAGCGCATGAAAGTGTTTGAAAGTATTTAAAAACCAGACGCCTGCTTTCACATGCTCCCGTGTGTGTCTGTAGGCGCGTTTCCATTACAGATTTGCACAAAACTTTTGCAATATTTTCCAAATGTCGATAAAAAACTTTTGCGAAATGACGGTGTTTCCATTAACCGATGTTATGCGACTAAAACTTCTTTTTTTCCTCTTGCGATAAGTCATTCCAAAAATCATGGCAACGGACTTTGGTAGGTTTATAACCTATTTCACAGCCATGCACCGCACTCGACATTATTATTATTAATGGAAGGAGACGTGCAGTGTTATCCAAGCATTAATGGCAGGGAAAAACACGGAGTTCCTGGTGTTTCTCCCTTATTTCTGCTTCGATGTCTTGATGCCATTTTTTTAGGTTTAGAGAGGCTATTCCTGTAATTATTGATTCTTATTTTTTAAATGAATTTAATAAAGATCTCTCATATTATGTCCAAACGGTCGTTGCAAAAGGAAAAATTAACTGTTGTTGATGTTTAAAACGCAAAGTTGAACACCAACATTTTAGTTTGACCAGACCAATGCTGCGCTATATACATCTCAACGAATTTTCAGATATTTGTTTATGACTTTTTGTCCCTTTAAAACATTTAAAATATTCACAAATTAATATGGGAAAAATTTATGTTTACTGGTTTTCTAAGGCCGAATTAGAACCTGGAAATTTATGATATTTTTCCCACAGTGCTGTATAGCCTAGGTGAGTTACTATAAATGCAGAGCCGATCCGCCCTATACGCTCACTACGCAAGCTGCGTCAGGGCCCCGCAAATTGCTCAAGGCCCCGCCTCCCCCTCCTCGTGTCATAGCGCGTCAATTAATGTTGACAAAATGAAGTGAAAATATCCCTCTGGTCACGATAAGAGGAAGAAGAAAAAACATGAGAGTGAATTGCGGGAACAACATTCAGGTAAACTTGTGTTCTCTCCTCTCCAAATTTGATGTCAGTCAGCAAAGTAAACTTAAGTTTATGTGCATTTCTATTGTGTTTTTTCGGTTTTGCTAACCTAACTGGGCAGACAGGCAGTGCATCTCTTGCATCACTCCTCTTTGTGCCTGACTGACAAAAGTGAGAGTAAAATACAATTATGTATTACGTTTGTTTTTGATAAACAACAAAGTGCAAGTTGTGCAACGGTGTTTGTTTACTGCAGCTCGGAAAAGATAACCGCGTCGCGTGAGGCTATCATGCGTTCATATGCGCGTGCACGAAATGAAACGCGAAGTTTTTCAAGCAGAAATATATGTGGACATACTGTACAATATATGGGCGGGAAATGATGGCACTCCTCATCAAAGTACACATTATACATACATACTTTTAAAACAAGACACTGATTATCTAGTCTCAGTCAATGTGTAGTTAAACATTCTAAACAACTGCAGCAGCACTAATTATGCAAGATGGAAAGCAATATTGACAATTTGACATTGATTGACTATTGATATATAGGCTATATTGAATTTAAAATGTTGATTAGCTGGACATACTGGTCAATATGGATGCACATCCCTCAGTAAATAATAACCATAAATCAAGAATTGCCTCAACATGCATAATAATAATAATTAAAAAAAACTTTAAGATGCCATGGCAAGCGTTTTAGCTTTTATTCATTCACAGTTTATGTATTTTTGATATCAAGAATTCATTTTTTTTTACTATTTGCAATGTGAATTCTTGATTAGTTTTTACTAGTAAGGCCCCTTAGTTACATTTTTATCTACCAATGTCTATTTTTGATATCAGGAATTACATGTTCACTTGTACAAAAGTTAATTCTTGATATCAATGATGTCATCACTCACAGTGATTATTGATATCTGCATCACTAGTTGCATCACCTAATGCCCAGGCTGTAGAGAGAACAAAAGTTAATCCCAAAAACCAAAGCTCAGGGTTATAATTTATTATGTTATTCTTATTTATGTTTACGTTACTTTTCACTTACTTAATAATATTCACTTGTTATCTTAATATTCTATGGAAAATATTCTATTCAATAAATATTGTTTGTTTGAACCTCATTCTGTTCTTTGATTGTTTTGTTTAAAGGAGGGAGGGTTGTATTTGGAGCACTGAAGTGTCAGGTGTGACTGTGTAGCATTGGCAAATGGTTTACTTTACATAGCTCACGTCACGGCGTCACGGGTCAGGTAGAGGGCCCCTTAGCAGAATTTTGCTTAGGGCCCCAGGGAGGTCAGGATCGGCACTGTATAAATGCTGTAACTGAGCAGTGCGTGCTCCAAACTCCTACACACACTCTAGGATACTGGTCAAAATCAAGTGTTTATTTGTGGTAATCTTAGCCCTATTATTATTATTATTGTCCAACCTGTACTATGAATGAGATGTGACAAATTGCTTTGTTCCTTTTTTGGATAATAGCGTCTTCTACATATGTAGTCTAATAAATGTTATAATAGGCTAATGATGATAATTATTATTATTATTTGCGGACACGGACCTAAAACACACTCTGTCTTCTAAGTCAGGTGACTGTAAATGCGCAAAACCCGTTTCCATTGCAGTTTTGCGAAAAATCATTTTTCGAATTGCCTGAAAAACCTCCTCATGCGAGCGTAAAAACTTTTTTGCGATAAACGGGAGTTTTTGCGAAATTGACGTGTTTCCATTGAGCGTATTTTCATTTCGCAATTTCAATTGCGCAAATTGAAGGGTAATGGAAACGCAGCTTGTGTAAACACTCGGTGAAGAGCGTCATTGATGTATATTTACAACATGTTTTTGAAGCGCTCATCATACTAGCCAATCACAGACATATTTGATGAGTCTGTGAGAACAATGGCCAATCAGAGATGTTTATTATTCAGCTCAAAGCGGTCACATTTTTACAATTTGTAACACGTAATAGGGACTAATACATGGATGCCAACTTCAGCCGTTCCAGGATATGTTAGCAGCACTACCATCTTAACACTACCAGGAGACGTGTGTTCCGAAAGGCTGCTTTTGTGTAGAAACACACACATCATTTATTGTCTGGGTGGACGTCTGTGTGACACATTATTTTATTGAATTTTATTTGGAGCTTACATGCAAAACATTTTTATATAAGATGTGCATCTGTGTATTCACTTTCATGCATTTACAGGCAGATCTTGAGCTTTCGGACACACAGGCGTGTTATGGTAATCAGCTAAAGTTGTAAAGGCATATGTATATATTATTTTGTCTGGTGTGTGTTAGAGAGTTGCATCTGGTTCTTTGCATGTTAACGTGAGCTTTGCTCCTGTATATGAGAGGGACGCTGCCAATATCCTCCGTTTGTCCTCCCTGTACTACATCTATAAGTGTGATGTGGATAGATTCGGTTTATGTTCGCCTGCGGGCCGTTGGACATGCCTGATGTCATTGCTGTGTCACGTTCCCAAGGCCACGACTGGTACCTGCTCACGCGGTACACTTTCTCTGCCACACAATATACTATTTTTACCCCCGTCCTGAAACGTTCCAGGGGCCGGCGGAAGATAAAACATGTTTGGTTTGTTCATGACTCTCAGTTTTATGAGGTGTTCTGTATTATTAATGTTAAGCAATAGTCCCGTTTTATGAAGGTGTTTGTGTATTAAGTACGTCTGTTTGATGAAAGCTAGAGTTTTACAGCGGGTTCCCAGGAGCAAACAGAGGATTAAAGGAAAAGTTCTCTAAAAAATGCATTCACTCACCCTAATGTTGTTCCAAACCTGATTTAATTTAATTTGATAGTCAAGTGGACTACTTTTATCAGGGTTTCCGCGGGGTCTTAAAAAGTCTAAAAAAGTCTAAAATTTCAAAATCACAATTTAAGGCCTTAAAAAGTCTTACATTTGCTGAAGTATTGTGTCCTAGGTCTTAGATCTTTTAAACGGGTCTTAATTTTCCTATGTCCATGTAAATCTCATTGAAATGCTCCCTCAGCGCTTTAGAATGTTTTTTTTTTATTTATATTACGTAGTTTACGTTCTTAATTTGCTGTATTACGACTACATAATAGACCAACATGCACCAGCCAATCAGTTTTGAGGTTTTGTGTTATTGGGCGGGTATCTCTAGGAGACCACAGACAGACATTAAACAGATTTTATTCAGCTATGGAGACGTGGAAGTTTAGCGATACTTGGCTTGAAATATCTGAATTTAGGTTTCCTTCAGGTGCGG
>JAQIUQ010002558.1:0-193842 GCA_030378365.1 Hybognathus amarus | reverse complement strand
GTTTCAAAGATATCAAGAATCCATTCATAGGTCTTCATCTGCCGTGTATTTACATTATACAGATGAAGTTTGAAGCAAATCGGGTAAAAATAAGAGGGTGATTTCAAAGCATTTTGAAAGTGACACACTTCCTGCTGCCAGTTGGGGCGCTATAACTTTGAGTCACAATAGTCACATCCATGTGATCGTCCTCTTACAGCGACGCACTGCTGAAGTTTCATCCAGATCAGTTAATGTATGCTGAAGTTATGACACACTTCCTGTTTCACGTTTCTCGCCATAGTTTCGTTTCCTCGCCACGGCCAAACCGTTCGAGATATCAAAAATCCCCACGCAAACTTTCATCCTCAATGTCTTGACTTCACGCTGACCGAGTTTCGTCGAATTTGGATCAGAGCTCTAGGAGGAGTATTTAAAAGTTCATTGCGTGTGTTTCACAAAAAAACCTCAATAGCCGACTTCCTGTTGGGCTGGGGTAAAAGTAAGAACGCGAGGTATAGATGAAATTCTGCTATCGACATGTGTACCGAGTTTCATATTATTACATGCAAGTGTGTTTGAGTTATGGACCAGGTGTTCGGACCCCATTCCAGGGGGCGCTGACGAGCCGCCCTGCCACGCCCGGGTACCAGCTTCAGCCCGGCTCTGATGGCCGCGGGTTCTGACCCGTGTGCAAAGTTTCAAGAGTTTTCGAGCATGTTAAGGGCCCCAAAAGTGCCCGAATAGTCGCTAGAAAAAAAAAAAAATAAAAAAAAATGAAAAAAAATAATCGGAAGGAAAACAATAGGGCTCTGCGCCCTTTCAGGGCTTGGGCCCTAAATAGCTGCGAGCAGCGATCGCGGGCCCAAGCCGGTGGCACCGCAACCCCCGGTACCGCCGGCTTTGGCCCTCTCATCGCTGCTCGCAGCTATATTTATATATATATATATATATATATATATATATATATATATATATATTAGGGCCGGGATCTGTATTAAAAAAATTAATCTAATTAATTAGAGGCTTTGTAATTAATTAATCGAAATTAATCGCATTTTAATCGCATAAATATTTGGACTAAGAACAGTGAGAAGATTTTTTTTTCAAATGGATTTTTAGTAGGCCTATACTATTGAATAATGACTGAATACATAAGCTTAAGCAACAAAATATTGTTTATTTTTGTTCAACCAAGTCCAACAGGCCAGTGCAATTGTATGTTTTGCATTGAGGTGAAACTTGAGGGTCGATGTGATACGCGAATTCCTTGTTGCATAGCTTGCACACAACCCTGCTCTTAATGACGCTTCCATACAGCGCTTGACATTAACTTTTTTGCTCACTAGCCAATGTGGCTGGTTTTACAAAATTACTAGCCACACAGCACTTTTACTAGCCACATTTTAAATGGGGCTTTAAACGTACTAAAATTTAATAATTTTATCATTAGCTCTGGTTGTAAAGCTCATTTTTTGAAAACATGTTGTCTATTCTTAGATTCTATAGATTCTTATTGTATATAATAAAAGTGCTGCATCTTTTTTTTACAGCAGTAAATAATACAGAGTAGAACAATTATCTGCATTAGAAACAATGAGCAAATGTGATATGACGTGACATAAGGGGAGCCCTGCTAGTAGTTACACTGTGTACCTTAATCATGAAGATTATTATTTTTTTCTTTATATCGGCCACGCACTCACAAACTGACTGAACGCTGTGTTGATGTGTGTGCGCGCGTGACCAGTTGCGTGTGATGATCATTTGACAAGTCTGGAATGGATGTACATATTTGGCGTGCGCACCCTCGCACAGCGGCACTGCAGGAGAGCGAGACGCGCCTATGTTCTGGATTATCCTGCTATTAAAAAAGATCGCTATATCAAATTAAGTTGATAATTAAGGGCAGACTAAAACAGCCCTCAGTCCGACGGCCAGCCCGAGAGTTTAATCTCCACGTGTTTAATGTCGTGCAATTCGTTTGTTATGTCAGATGTCTTTTGACAAGACTACAATTTTTCAACATGCCAAAGTGGCTAGTGGGAGTGACTGTGTTACCCGCCACGCGTAAAATCCATCCGCATTTGGCGGGTGTTAATGTCAAACCCTGCATCCGTTCATTTTTATAACATAATTTCCCATCCACGGGACCAACCAAAGTGGTCTCATCAGCTTCTTCGTGTTCACTGTTTGTTGTTTAGTTGTCTGAAGCACTGTAAAAAAAGTCATGAACGCTAGCTGGTGCTCCAGTATAATCAGTCCGCCGAAACTAATCCAGAGAGAAATGTTCCGCGGTGGGAAAATACGTGCGATTAAAATGCGTTAATTTTTTTGTGTAATTAATTAATGCGTTAAAGTCTGTAATTAATTAATCGTAATTAACGCGTTAAAGTCCCGGCTGCAACACATATACACACACACACACACACACACACACACACACACACACACACACACACATATACACACACACGTATAAAGCCGGTGGCACCGCCACCTTGGTGCCTTTAGGGTTATTCTGCACGACGTGCAAAACGTAACCCCTGCTTTGGAATACATACTAGTATGTATTCCACAATTGGAATACATACTAACATACTAGTCAGAACTGAATAGTTGATATCTGAATGACATATCACCATAGAAGTCAATGGAAAAAATGTGACTAGTAACAAAAGAATAGTTACTAGTCACCATTGAAATAAGTACTAGTGTCTAATGAATAAGTACTAGTATCTATTTAATAGGTACTAGTATCTAATGAATAAGTACTAGTAAGTACTAGTACTTAATGGAATAGATACTAGTATCTAAAAAATAAGTACTAGTAGCATGAAAATAGAGACTAGTAGGTTAAAATGATTAAATGTTAAAACGGCTTGCCATACTCTATCTGTCGTTTCGACTAGTCACAATTACGTTACAGATATCTTAAATGATAATACAAACTATCCAAAATGTAATTACGACTAGAAAGACGTTGTTGATATCTACAATGTTAATTACGAATAGTCAAACTTAGCTTTTAAATGTTAAAAGGGCTTGCCATACAGAAGTGTAGGCTCAGAGAGACACTCAACATTTTCAAACCAAAATATCTGACTTTCTGTGGGTCCTAGCTCATGAGTGTAAATTAGAAAGTTGTCCGGCTTGAGGAGAATATATGAATATATGAAACGATGAGATCAACATGTGTACTGAGTTTCATATTATTACATGCAAGCGTGTTTGATTTATGGACCAAGTTTTTGGACCCCGTTCCAGGGGGCGCTGTCTAGCCCCCTTGCCACACCCGGGTACCATCTTCAGCCCGGCTCTGATGGCTGTGGGATCTGACCTGTGTGCAAAGCTTCAAGAGTTTTCAAACCCATTAAGGGCCCCAAAAGCCGCTAAGAGACTCAAAATCATCAAAAAAAGGAATGTTAAAGTTTGATGCGTTGCTATGGCAACATTATCTTAGATATTGAATAATGCTTTCACAGCTCTTCATCTGGCGTGTGTTTACATTATACAGATGAAGTTTGAAGCAAATCGGGTAAAAGTAAGAGTGTGATTTCAAAGCATTTTGAAAGTGAAACACTTTCTGCTGCCAGTTGGTGGCGCTATATATTTGGCTGCGTTTACACTTGGCATTAATATGCGACCTGTATCCGGATGTTGTCCACATACACATTGAAAAGACAAGTGTAAACGCGCTTCTGATCGGAATGTTATCCGATCGGCGTGTCCAGGTTCGGAGGTAGTCGAGGACGCTTTGTGATCGGATCTCAGTGTAATGTAAACGCAATCCAGCCATCGTGTCTGCATTCACAGGTGGACGTAATTTAAATCAGACTGGAATATCAGAAATAAGACAAGAAATAATCAGACTGAAATAAGACTAAGTGATTTATCTATCATTCAGATGTGAGTGGAAGTTGTGTTTGCTACTACTGTAGCAACAATACTCATCAATGGAAAAAAAAATAAGTAAAAACAAACAAAATATTTTTGTAAATATTTTGAATGAAAGACCAACAGGATAGACAGCAAAGATTTTTTTTTCACAGCTGTTTGCACATATTTACCAATGGTAGCAATATTAGTGGAGGGCACTTTATTGGACTTTGTGCTGATTTTATCGCTCAGCCCGCACCTATGTGCCACTGAGCAACGTGTTGGAGCACTTTAACTGTCTGCCTGGTCACATCTTGCTTCTATTTGTGTCTGTTTGTTATGAATGGTTGTTATAGATGTTCAGACTCTGGAGGAGCTGAGTTTATGTGTGCTGTCTCGACTGGAGGAAGTAGTAAAGGAAAAGCATCACTGGAGGGAGATCACTGAGGCCCACGTGCAGCTGCTCAGAGACTTTGCCTTCCAGGAGTGGCTTTGTTCCCATAGCCTGGAGCACTACTATCACACGTGAGTTCATACACATTATTGCTAATCAGGTTTTTTAATGTGTTTGAAAGTAGTCTCTTAATTTGGAAACTGACCGTCTTTGTTGAATAAAAAGTTTGAAATAACAGCATTCATTATAAATAGTTTTTTAAAATATTTATTAATTACAAAAATGTCTTTACTGTCTTTTTTGTCAATTTAATGTGCTTTTACTAAATAAAAATGTTCTTTTTTCTCTCTTTTTTTTAATCATACGTACCCCAAACGTTTGAATGGCAAAGTATCATGATTTCAAAATTAATAATAAAAAAAAATTAAGCAACTAAAACATAAGCTAAAAGATCATGTGACACTGAAGAATGAAGTAATGGCTGCTGAAAATTCAGCTTTGTCATCACAGGAATAAATTACATTTTAAATATATTACAACAGAAACCAGTTAATTTACGTAAATCGTAAAAATATTTCACAATATTACTGTTTTTACTGTATTTTGATCAGATAAATGCAACCTTGGTGAGATTAGGAGACTATTTTCAACAACATTTGTCATAACAACAAGTTGGTATGATTCCTTAGGGTCTTTATGTAAAGTTTGTAACATACTTTGGTTAAAATTCCTCAATGGTTGTGTAAAACAACACTCTTTTTTTACTTCCTCAAAACCAGCTCAAATTCGGTGCATGTCTCTTTAAATGATAATGAGCAACTGCTCAACCCACCCCTCTCTTCCAAGACACATAAAGTGCTGCCTTGGCGGACCGTGTACAAATGGCTGAGGAAATATGCTAAATGAGACAGTCCTTCAGCAGTCGTGGCCAAAGCATGAGCAATATGACAACATATTGCTCAGAAAATCCAAACGGCTTGATCATTGAGAGTGTTTAGGCCTTTTGAGGATAAAAAAAAGAAGTGAATGGATTTGTTTCATTGTATGGTGGTTGTTTCCACAGACTGCAAAGTCAAATGTACTGTATATGTAAACACCATATAAAAGTGAATTTTGCATCCGATGATGACCCGTTTAATGTTTCCAAACTTTTGACTCGGTATCAGGGTGTGGTTGCTAATAAGAACGCCACACAGAAGTCCGGGGAATATAAAGGAATGAGGACATTTCATTCTACTGGACTATCCGCAAGTGCTGAATTACTACTCGTAAAAGTCATGCACAATTTTCACACACCACACTGCGATTACGTCATTTTTGCCGCACACACATTCACACTCTTGCGGACACAGAAAGTATAAACCAGGCTTTTTAGGATCAGACGTCCTCCAAGTTGGAAAAAAAATAACAAACATCAAAGCCTTCCTAAAGCCTGACATGTTTGATAAATTTCAGGAACTTCTGGAGTTCTGCAAACATCCATTCACCTGTCTTTCCTATCTAATATATAATGGCACCCTTTTTTATATTTTGGCAGTTTAAAGACCCTGGGTTGCACTACCCTGGATGATCTAGCCCAGTTTGATAGCCAGCTTCAGCTCTCTCTGGCAGCGTGGGGCTACTACTACGAAGACTACATCAAACTGTCCACAGGCGTGAGGGTCCTTCAGGCATCTAAGGGAAGCAGAGATCAAGACTACGAGATTCAGCTGGTGCACAGCCTTGCTGAGAGGCGACTGAATGAGAAGTGGTCTTTTGGTATGTCATCATCATCATCATCACATCTTTATTCAGGACATGCATATAAAAATGGTCCATAGCACTATACATATACTATACTATAACAAAGTACTTAAAAAAAAATATATATAAAATGAATACTACACAGTCAATATTCCACAATACACACAAAAAAGTGTTCAAATATTGGCATACAAACGTATGTGACGTACTGTTGGAATTTATTCACATTTACATCAAGCTACTAAAAGAGGGAGCGGTATGGAAGTAAAATAATGCCAAATTATATTTTTGAAACAAAAAAACCTTGTTGAATGACACTAATTGAAAAAAAAAATGCAGCGCATGAACCGTGCTTGCATTTTAATGCATTCTTTTTAGGGCTTGATTTTTTTTTTTTATCTTAAATTCAACAAAGTTGAATATTTAAGCTCTGAATATTTCAACTCAAAACATTTCACACACATTTTTATTATTAAAAATTCTATAATAGTTCCTATAAAAATTCCATATTCACCTTTCAGAATTCACTTCATTCTGTTGTATTTTATTTCACTTTACATATTCGCTTCCACAAATTCGCAATTCTCAATTTCATAGCCTACATTCCTTATTGGGAATGTAGGCTATAGTACTATATAGGAACAGGGAAACAGATTAACTCAAAATATGAACGTAATATTTTCATGCTTAGTGTTTCCCAGTGATTATACTGGCATAAAGTTGGCTTGACATTGAACAAGTTTAGGGACATCTCTAAAGTTACATAAAACATTGATATACAGAATCACTGTGAACCACTGAATTTGTGGAAGCGGATTTGTAAAAAATAAAATGGACCGAAAATTGCCTGTCGAATATTATAGGTTGTATTTTTAAACAGAATTAACATTTTGGTAGTGGGATCTGAAAGGTGAATATGGATAATTGAATTTTAAATAATCAAATTTAATAATAAATGTGTGTGAAATGTTTTGAATTGAAATATCCACAGCTTAAATATTCAACCTTATTGAATTTCAGCTCATAAAAATGCAAGCCCTGAAAATACAATGCATTAAAATTAGGGCTGTCAGTTAAACGCGTTATTAACGGCGTTAGAGCAAACCCATTTTAACGCGTACATTTTTTTTATCATCTGATTAACAGTCTTTTTGGCCTAGCAAACTTTGTAGTTTTTTTTTTTTTCACTTTCTTTTGCAACAGGACGTGGCGCTGGGACAAAAAGAAATCAAGAGACATTTAGAACAGATTAAAATGTGCAATTAATCGCCACATTAATGCAATTAGTTGCGATTAAATATTTAAATTGTTTGACAGCACTAATTAAAATATAAGCACGGTTAATACAATGCTTTTTTTTTCAATTAATGCAATTCAACAAGCTTTTTTGTTTCAAAAACATTTGCCATTACTTTACTTCCATAGAGCGGGTTTAGCATTGGATCACATTCTAATCATCCAAATTTTCATCACTTTACAATCGAGCCTTCCAGCTACGCATTAACTGGAAGGCTCGAATAGTTATTATTCTGGAATAACTATTAACTGGAAGGCTTAATAGTTATTCCTATAAAACTGATGGTTATGCAAAGGTGACATTTTTCTGTCAACACTTTGACAACACTTTTTTGATGTATGATCACTTTTCGGAGCCTCAGTAAGAACATCGCATGAAATAGGCAAAAATGTCTGGATCTGGACAAACAGACTTTTGGATCGGTTTAACATCAACATTCTCAGAAAATGCATTTTTTTTTCAAACATCTCTGCAAAAGTAGACTCAACTAAATTTACTTCATTCTCGTTAGCCAGACTTTTCGCGCTGAGTGTGTGTTGTAACTGCACTAGAAGCAAAAACAGTTGGGAAATGTTGTGCAAGTGCATCGGGTTGTTGACCAGTGAACAGAGAATTAGTAACATGCACAACTGGCATTACTTTTTTCTCCAGCGAGATAATTTCCCATGATGAAATCGACACCTTTCACAGTTAGGGAAGAATGGACCGCTACATTAAAACATCCAGAGATTAAATCAGACGACATCCAGATGCGATGAAGATGTACAGTTAAAAAAAAAACTATGATAGTGCTGGTACCACATGCAGACTTCGCACAAAAAGGCAAAGTGTCGGTCAGTATAAAGGGCTGTGATCCCTCCGTATCTCGCAAGATATTCATAACCCTCTGATCCTCAACACGACCAGTCAATGATACATAACTGTCAAATACGAAAGGTTTAAAACACTTGTCAGTAACTACAGGAGTCATAGACTGCTGCTAAGATGCATTTACTAAAACTGAACCGCAAGGTTGAGTTGAAAAATCCTGACGCTCTTGCTTTCGTTTTAAAATTCGACACTCAGCAATAATATGTCCCATCTTATGACAGTAGCCACACTCTTTACGAGTGTTCGGGCTTGATGGATAAGGCCTGATTTTAAAGTCAGAAGAATTAACTTCATTTTCTCTTTGTGATGTGTATCCTAAATCACTAGAACGCTTTACAAACACAGGTTTATGAATTAATGCGCACTCGTCTGCCAAGACAGCTGCTTGTTGCACAGTTCTAACCTATTGTTCATTTAAGGACAAAGCAATATGCTAAGGAACACAATTCTTGAACTTCTCAATGAGCAAAAGTTCACACATAGATTGATAGTCTGTGACTTTACACGCTTTTATCCATTCGGTCAAAAAGTATACCCTTCTCATGGGCAAACTCGACATCTTTTGCAGCGATTTTTGTATGAGCATATCAGACCACTTGGTGAGTTTTACGTCTTTGTTAACTAAAGTGCAACCACAGAAACCGAAAATTCTCGGGACAGCAGCATGTGCTGAATTCTTAATCTTAACCGTTCTATTTCATCAGAAACCATCTTAAAACAGGGTTTTAAGTGTAAAATACCAAACTTGTCCTTTAAGAAAATCACTGGCAAGCACAAGGCACCATGGAGAAACACATCCGTAGTGCAATACATGAAAAGAAAATGCAGGAAATCTGAACACATGGGGTTTAAAACAAAGCTGAAAGTTCACTACAACGTCTGTAAAGAAGAGTGTCTTAAAGGGTACATATCATGCTTTTAAATCATTCATTTTTACTTATAAATCATACATTTGTGGTCTATATAAAGCATAACTGCAATGCTTGGGTCTGAATTACTCATTATTATAGCTCCACAGGCCCCTTTTCTACCCCATTTCTGATGTGTTTCTGTGAGCAAGTAATTTCAATGCGGCCCCTTTAAATAAAAATGCGTACCGTCTTACCCCGCCCGCTCTCCAGGTCGCTGAGTTCACGGTCAGTGCAACTCAGGTTCAACTCTCCGTGTCGGCCATTATTGTAGTTTGATAAGAGATACGATTACTATAGCTTCAAAGAACATTTTTATTCACACGTTAACAAAATGTCAACAACGGAAGACTTGTCCACCAAGCCTTACATATTCGAGCCAGAGCTAGCGATTTGAAAAAGATGACGACGACGAACCTGCAGAACAACGTCTTCATATGGAGGCATGTATGTAAGTTAACTATGTTGTGTTATTAGTGAAAGTCGACTATTTCTCTTGTTAAAACAAGCACACTGACAAGATAAATGACTGCGGTCTGATCTTACCACTAAAAATCTGTATTGATAATAATACGATAACTTACGTTTAGAAAGCATCAGGAAACACAGCAGCTAAATGATAGAAGGAATTTACCCGATCGGCAAACCCTTCTTTATACTGGCTGAGGTTGTTGAAGTGGGGATCCTTGAAGAGCTTCAGGTCACTACATCCAACAACCGAACATTTTGACTAGCCCTCTCGGTAACTTCTGCATCATTGAGCTTGGACTACAAAATTGGAGCGAGAAATAATAATGGCGGATTGCTCATAGTGTTGGACCGGTAGTCAATGTCCTTATTTGTCAGTTCCGCTGCAAATACGGTGACGTACTTGCTCAAAAAACGTCATAGATGGAAAAATCTGAACAGGTTGAAAAATATGACCAAAACAGAATATAAAGATATAAACGAAGCACCTGAAGAGAATAATTTCATCTTTTCTGTACTTATAAACACTCCAAATCTACAACAAAATGCATTTAAGGGCTAAAAAGTGGATTTTGCATGATATGTCCCCTTTAACACTTACATTTTTTTACTTGGACTTCACACTGCCAGGCAGGTCCGGAATCTTGGTGTTATTTGGAGTCTAATCTTCACTTTGAGAGGTATGTCAAAGCTATAACCAAATCTGCATACTACCATCTAAAAAACAGCACTAATCAGATCTCTGTCCAAGAAAAAAAAAAATGTTTAGAAGTTATCTGCAAAAATAGCCAGTTTTCATATCTCCTGACCACTAGGTAACACTGCACTAAAACGTTGGAGCACGGTTTTCATAACACACACCAAGTTTGATCAGAATACGCTGAAAACGTTCGCAGCCTCATGTTTTGCATGATCTTTACTGAACATCGTGTTATTCAAAAACGGTTTGACTAATCCACTTGAATTCCATAAATTTTGTCAGCATCATCTGAAGATGATCCGATTAAATTTCCATGAAAATTGAAGCAACGGTCTAGGACAAAAATTACAATTTTCTTTTTAGAAAAAAAAACATGATCTTCAAACATTAAACCGCATATAGATTGAAATTGCCTAATGCTACCGAATGAAATGTCGTCTCAGCACAAGGTATACAACTGTGCAAGCTTTGGTGGTGCTGATGGAAGAAATAAATTACGAATCATCATTATGAATCTGATCCGGACTTAGTCTTTGACAAAGATGCTATTTTCTCTGCTTTTTGTTCAAAATGTTGTTTTTTATTTATAAAACTTACCCACATTCAAGTGTTAATAAAACAAGAATAAATGAAGCGAGAATTATACGTTTGTGTAAAATACATATTAATTACCAGCCACACAACTCAAAATATAATATTATAAAAAATATAAACCAACAAACAAGTCTCAAGTCCCCAACAAACTCTCAACACTAAAGAAAAAGGAAATACTATGAACAAAGCAGAAATATTAACATCAGTAAAGTGTGTTTAATTGACCTATCACTCAGAACTGATACCCAGACAATCTCAAAGTATGTTACAAATTGTACCGGTTGTTCAGCACTAAAACACGGCCACCAGACCATAAAGGTAAAGTTGTTATAAAAATCGCTCTGCATTACTTCTCTGACCGCAAGTGAAAACGCTGTCAAACCACAACTACTCAAACGGAAAAAAAATAATTAAATAATATAGCTGCGAGCAGCGATTGCGGGTCCAAGCCGGTGGCACCGCAACCCTGGTGCCTTTAGTTACCTAGAGGCACCGGGATGAGCGGTACCGCCGGCTTTGGCCCTCCATCGCTGCTCGCAGCTATATATATATATATATATATGTATATATATATATATATATATATATATATATATATATATATATATATATATATATATATATATATATATATATAAAGCCGGTGGCACCGTCACCTTGGTGCCTTTAGGGTTATTCTGCAACCACAATTGGAATACATACTAACATACTAGTCAGAACTGAATAGTTGATATCTGAATGACAGATCACCATAGAAGTCAATGGAAAAAATGTGACTAGTAACAAAAGAATAGTTACTAGTCACCATTGAAATAAGTACTAGTGTCTAATGAATAAGTACTAGTATCTATTTAATAGGTACTAGTATCTAATGAATAAGTACTAGTAACTAATTAATAAGCATTGGTATGTAATGAATAAGGACTAGCATCTAATGAATAAGTACTAGTATCTAATAAATAAGGACTAGTGTCTAATGAATTAGTATCTTTAAAAAGGTACTAGTACCTAAAGAATAAACACTAGTATCTAAAGAAAAGGCACTAGTATCTAAAGAATAAGCAGTAGTAGCTAATGAATAAGTACTAGTACTTAATGGAATAGATACTAGTATCTAAAAATAAGTACTAGTAGCATGAAAATAGAGACTAGTAGGTTAAAATGATTAAATGTTAAAACGGCTTGCCATACTCTATCTGTCGTTTCGACTAGTCACAATTACGTTACAGATATCTTAAATGATAATACAAACTATCCAAAATGTAATTACGACTAGAAAGACGTTGTTGATATCTACAATGTTAATTACGAATAGTCAAACTTAGCTTTTAAATGTTAAAAGGGCTTGCCATACAGAAGTGTAGGCTCAGAGAGACACTCAACATTTTCAAACCAAAATATCTGACTTTCTGTGGGTCCTAGCTCATGAGTGTAAATTAGAAAGTTGTCCGGCTTGAGGAGAATATATGAATATATGAAACGATGAGATCAACATGTGTACTGAGTTTCATATTATTACATGCAAGCGTGTTTGATTTATGGACCAAGTTTTTGGACCCCGTTCCAGGGGGCGCTGTCTAGCCTCCTTGCCACACCCGGGTACCATCTTCAGCCCGGCTCTGATGGCTGTGGGATCTGACCTGTGTGCAAAGTTTCAAGAGTTTTCAAACCCGTTAAGGGCCCCAAAAGCCGCTAAGAGACTCAAAATCATAAAAAAAAGGAATGTTAAAGTTTGATGCATTGCTATGGCAACATTATCTTAGATATATGATGCGTTCAATAATGATATAGAATAATATAGAATATAGAATAATGCATAGATAATATAGATATAGAATAATGCGTTCACAGCTCTTCATCTGGCGTGTGTTTACATTATACAGATGAAGTTTGAAGCAAATCGGGTAAAAGTAAGAGTGCGATTTCAAAGCATTTTGAAAGTGAAACACTTTCTGCTGCCAGTTGGTGGCGCTATATATTTGACTCACAATAGTCACATCCATGTGATCGGCCTCTTACAACGAACACACTGCTGAAGTTTCATCAAGATCAGTTAATGTATGCAGAAGTTTTAACACACTTCCTTTTTGATTTATTTACTTACTTTTTTATTTATGGACCAAGTTAATTTAATTAATACACTAATTATATAAAACTATTGTCAATGCACTACAATTAAACGGGTTATATGCCTTTACTTATAAAAAAATAAAAATAAAAACTTATTTAAAAAATACCAGGCTTAAGAAATGTATTTACTTTAGCCAGCCAGACACACAGTGAAATGGTTAAGCCCCCTCCCCCTACACACACACACACACACACACACACACACACACACACACACACACACACACACACACACACACACACACAGACTGACAGACAGGCAAAGACAGGCCTAGGCTCAGAGAGAGCATGATCATATTCAAACTACAATATCTGACTTTCTGTGGGTTTGAGCTTATTATTGTTAATTAGAAAGTTGTTTGGCTTGAATAGAACAATATACACAGCAAGTTTTGTAACTGTCAGTAAAACTAACCAAGTTATAACACACTTTATGTGTCCTTTTTTAGACATAAAATTCATTTCCTCGCCGCCACGGCCAAACCGTTCGAGATATCACAAATCCGTCCGGAATTTAGCATCCTCAATGTCTTGACTTCATGCACACCAAGTTTGGTGGTGATTGGTAACAGCATGGGTTGTAATTTGATGTTTTTCTAGGACATTTATTAAAAAAAAAAACATAATTCCCGACTTCCGTTTGAACTGTCGTAAAACTTAGAGCACGAAAGTTGTTTGGCCTGATGTGATCTATGAGTGTACCGAGTTTCATATTAATCCATGCACGTGTGTTTGATTTATGGACAAATGTTCGAATCCCTAAAAGAATGCATCCTAAAAGAATGGTAAAGTTTGATGCATTGCCACGGCAACACTTTCAAAGATATCAAGAATCCATTCATAGGTCTTCATCTGCCGTGTATTTACATTATACAGATGAAGTTTGAAGCAAATCGGGTAAAAGTAATAGGGTGATTTCAAAGCATTTTGAAAGTGACACACTTCCTGCTGCCAGTTGGTGGCGCTATAACTTTGACTCACAATAGTCACATCCATGTGATCGTCCTCTTACAGCGAACGCACTGCTGAAGTTTTATCCAGATCAGTTAATGTATGCTGAAGTTATGACACACTTCCTGTTTCACGTTTCTCGCCATAGTTTCGTTTCCTCGCCACGGCCAAACCGTTCGAGATATCAAAAATCCCCACGCAAACTTTCATCCTCAATGTCTTGACTTCAGCGCTGACCGAGTTTCGTCGAATTTGGATCAGAGCTCTAGGAGGAGTATTTAAAAGTTCATTGCGTGTGTTTTACAAACCTGCCACGCCCGGGTACCAGCTTCAGCCCGGCTCTGATGGCCGCGGGTTCTGACCCGTGTGCAAAGTTTCAAGAGTTTTTGAGCATGTTAAGGGCCCCAAAAGTGCCTGAATAGTCGCTAGAAAATAAAAAAATAAAAAAATAATCGGAAGGAAAACAATAGGGCTCTGCGCCCTTTCAGGGCTTGGGCCCTAAAAATGCACAGAACACACCTACAGTACTTGTACGTGAAAGGTGAATACGCAACCACAACTTCTGTTGAAGCAGCTCTTATCTGAAACTTATCATTTGCTGTTTCAATCGTATTTAATAAACTTAATACTCCACAAAACCATGATCAGCCTCCAAATCAAGAAAAGCTTGATTTTTATTTTTATTTTTTATTATTATTATTTAAGAAGTTCCTGTTGATCACATCTTTGTCTATGGTGACTGACAATACCCTTCAACCTTTATCATGTTTTGCTTCTGTGATTTGTTCTCAAATAAATGTCTTGTTTGTTAAAACTGAGAGCAAATAAAAGTTGATTATTTCATTAAGATGTGATTTATATTAAAAAAAATTTATGTCTCACTTCTCAGCAGGAGCTCTGATATTTGGCTGTACCATTGCCCTGTGCTTTCTGATAAGGGACCTCATGTTTTACGTGATTGGTGAGTCAACTGCCTGACGCCATTACTTTAAAGTTTAATTAGTAGTTCAAAAATGTCTGTTAATGGCTTAGTTCATGCAAAAAAATGTATTCTGTCATTAATTACTCATGTCATTCCAAACCTGCAAGACCTTTGTTCATCTTCATAACACAAAGTAATATATTTTTAATGAAATCTGACAGCTTTTTGTCAGAGACTGACACAGAAGAGAAGAAATTCCTGAATAAAGTCGTCATTTTAGTTTTTATTCTCGGAGCTTCATAACATTAAGGTTAAACCAATGTATTCACATGGACTATTTCAACTATCAAATTTCATCAAACATATCTTCATTTTTGTCCTGAAGATGACCAAAGGTCTTATGGGTTTGGAGTGTGTGAGAGACCCGGGTTCTAATCCACTGTGAGACACCAGTGTGTCCCGAGCAAGACACTTAACCCCAAGTTGCTCCAGAGGCGTGCAACCTCTGACATATAGAAATTTTAAGTTGCTTTGGATAAAAGCGTCAGCTAAATGAATAAATGTAAAGTAACACTTTAACACAATTTTTTTTGTTTGTAAATGATTTGCATGATAACAATAAATATGCATAAATATGATCAGTAAGTCATGGCAGCTTAGGTTTATACATTAAATCAAGCAATTTCAACAATTTGTGTAGTTACATGATATTCAGCTTGATACTGATAAGTCAGTTTAATATAATTTAAGTTGAAATGAGGTAGTTGTTAATGACAACCAAGTAGATTCTACTTAAAAATGTAAAACAGCAACTGAACTGACAGTGTACTGTAATCACA
Source organism: Hybognathus amarus (assembly GCA_030378365.1). Lineage (NCBI taxonomy): Eukaryota > Metazoa > Chordata > Actinopteri > Cypriniformes > Leuciscidae > Hybognathus > Hybognathus amarus. The sequence goes on along the minus strand of JAQIUQ010002558.1, from coordinate 178,168 downwards.
ATAATCTCAAACAATTAGATGTTTTATTGTTTTTTTGTTTTTTTTAAGTGTTATCTTTTATTTTATTGTGCTAGTTGGAAAAATATATATTTTTTTTTAAATATAATTGTTTCCTTTAGTTGTAATGTATCTAATGTTTGCACAGCATTTTTGGTAAAGAATCTAATGTGCCTTAAAGTTTTACTAAGTACTGTGTGTGTGCGTGTGTGCGTTTGTGTGTGTGTGTGTGTGTCTATATGTATATATGTAAATGTATGTATGTATATATATATATATATATATATATATATATATATATATATTCTTGCTTTTTCTTTTATTAGTTTTATTACTGTTTTCTTGGTTCATTGCATTAATGGATCATTACATCAAAGGGCCAATTCACCATTTATTTACTGTTATTGTATTTTTTTCCAAACTTGTATAACTTTTTTTTTTCATAAAACACAAAAAGTAAAAATGTTGAACAATATTCATTTCTATCCAGCATACACATTCACGGACCGCGGCTGTTAAGTTTCATTCATTAATGTTAATGATTGATGCTCAGTCACAAAAGTTTGCAACCATTTAAATGGCTATTTGTTTAAAGTCAGGAATTTCGCCTGCTTATTAAAAGTTATGTTCTCTTTCATAGGTTCACTCAACGCTGCGGATAGCGCAGTGGGATATTCTCCGAATGTGCCGATTGTCTGAAGCCCAATAGAATCACGCCAATTCATTGGCTGATGCCGCTCACGCAATCTGGCCCCGCCCTCGACGCAATCACGTCGCACAATCAAATACGCGCGCGCGCCATCTCCTCCTCAGATTTCTCTGCCTTCACGAAGCGATCACATCGCCCTTCGTCTCGGTTTTTCTAAGCCTATAAACGGATTACGGATTCAACGATTCTTCCTTCTTGCACTTCAGCGACTGCTTAAGTGGAACTCAGTTCTCCTTCCAGTGAAGCTGCAATGGAGTATCGACGTTGTCTCCGCCATGTGCTCGCTTCATCGCAAGCGACGACCCTCACAGTAAGTGCATCAGGTGTTTGGGTTTTTCACATGCGCGTGAGGCCGTTCTAGGATCTTCTCATTGTAAATTCTGTGATAATTTACTTCTAAAAACTCTTCGCTCTCGGCTCGCGGTTTTTGAGAAGGATCCTAATTCGCCTCCCCGTCGCGCTCCCGAGGCCTCTCGAGGATCTGCAACCTGGGGTTCGGATGTTGAGCTCGAGGATGTGGAGTATGAGCAGACGGACGCCGCTCTTTCTCTCCCTCCATCTCCCGAGCTCCGCTCACATGCCAGTAGAGTTCGCTCACGACTATTTGTGCCCCAGCCCGGGAGCACGCGACTCTGTTTCTTTCGGGCTGGAGGACGGAATTTCACCGCGGCTTCCGACTCTGAGGATTTCGGGCCTACTACTGTCGATGACGTTATCCTGCCTAGCGGCCAGGAAGCGCGGCCTACCGCGGCCTACTCTGAGCTCGTGGAAGTGCTTTCGCGCGCTACGGAGAAACTTGCGATCGACTGGCCTGATGAGCCCCGCGAATCTCAGTCGTCCAAACTCGACGAGAGGTTTCTCAGTGGCCCTAATTCTAGGCCTCAACGGAGAAAACTGCCGTTTTTCAACGATCTGCATCGTGAGATTTCCAGATCCTGGAAGCAGCCTTTCTCTGCGTGTCTCACTAATGCGGCAGCTGCTGATTTCACCAACCTTGTGGGTTCTGTGGAACAGGGCTACTCTGCCATTCCAGCGATTGAGGATACTTTGGCCAGCCATCTTGCTCCGTCGTCGGCGCCATCTTGGAAAGCACGTCCTCTCCTTCCATCCAAAGCATGTAGACCTTCTTCCTCTCTCATCGGAAAATCCTACATGGCGGCTGGTCAAGCACGCATGACCCTTCACACTATGGCCGTCCTTCAGGCCTACCAGGCCGATATCCTTAAAGAGATGGATGAGGGTAGTGGTGTCACTCCTGAGGCTGTGAAAGAGCTTCGTATGGCCACGGATTTGGCCTTGAGGGCCACCAAACATACCGCACGTGCGGTGGGCCGCTCTATGGCTGGCGCGGCTGCGGCGGAACGCCACTTATGGCTTAACCTCACGGAAATCCGCGTCAAGGAGAAGGTTTTCCTCCTTGATGCCCCTATCTCTCAGTCAGGGCTGTTCAGAGAGGCGGTCAACACAGTGGTCGAGAAATTCCGTTCCTCCAAGTCTCAATCTGCCGCTTTTAAGCAGTTCATTCCCAGGAGAGTTAGGGAACCCCCTCTCCCTCCCCTGCCCGTAGACCTAGAGAACGTCTTTCTCAGAGAGCGGAGTTCTCTTCCAGGAGAAGTGACCCAGCGCATCCCCCACCTCCCACGGTTTGGGGAGCCAGCGGTCGCCCGTTCCCCCGTCAACGACCTCACAAGCGTGTGCAGCTGAAGCGATCTGACAAGCCGTCCGCCCCAGCTGCCTCGTCCCGCTCCTGACCCTTTGGTCAGGAAAAGGAGAGCTCCTCCGCATGCACGAGGTTGGGACGGACCGCGGCAAGCGTTTCTGTCCACCTCCAACCAGCTCTCCTTTCCTTACCCTGTCTCCTTCGCCACCCAGGGTGTTCCGAAGAGCAGGCGCTATTTCACCGCTTCTACTCAGCCTGGTGCGAGAGGAAGGAGACACCCTTGGTTTTCTCCCTCTCCTCCGACACACTCTTTTAACTGCCGGTCGCGTTCTCAGAAACACTCCTCCTTTTTTTCTGGAGCAGGAAGGCCCGGTCACTCAGAACCCAGCTTTGTTACCTCCCATCGCGTGTCAGGACACCAAGTGCTCTCCTACACGGACAACCTCCCTATCTCCACGATCTTCATTGCGACACCCTCACTCAGGTATGTCATCTGCATTGCAACACCCCTCTTCCTCTTTCTCACTTCTTTCCAGAATGGGAGCGCTTACCAGGGGTATCGCCGTGGATTCTTCGCACAGTTTGGTTCGGCTACACTTTCCAGTTTTGCCGCAACCCCCCCTGCTTCAACGGGATTTTTCCTACTGTAGTCGACAGCGCCACCCAGGCTTCTGTGCTACAGCGGGAGATTTCTTCCCTCCTTCTCAAGGGTGCGATAGAGGAGGTTCCTGCGGAGGAAACCGAACAAGGCTTCTACAGCCGTTATTTCCTGGTTCCGAAGAAAGGCGGCGGTCTGCGTCCCATTCTAGACCTCCGCCGTCTGAATTTCGCTCTTTTCAGGGGGAAGTTCAAGATGTTGACGTTGAAAGCCATCATTTCTCAGATACGGCCAGGAGATTGGTTCGTGACAATAGACCTCAAGGATGCCTATTTTCACATCCAGGTCGTGCGGCGTCACAGAAAGTTCCTCAGGTTCGCCTTTGGAGGAAGGGCGTTCCAGTACAGGGTCCTCCCCTTTGGCCTCGCCCTGGCACCAAGGACGTTCACGAAATGCGTGGATGCAGCGCTGGCCCCCTTGCGGCTCCAGGGCATCCGCATTCTCAATTATCTGGACGACTGGCTCATTCTAGCCCAGTCCAGGGAGTTGGCTACCCACCACAGAGACACTGTTCTGCGCCATATTCAGTCTCTCGGTCTGAGGTTGAACGTGGAGATGAGTGTTCTTACTCCAGCTCAGCACACAGTTTTCTTGGGTGTGCACATGGATTCCGTTCGTATGCAGGCCCGTTTGGCTCCTGCATGGATTTGCAGTTTGATGACATGTTTGGCCCGTTTTTCGCTAGGCCATCGTGTTTCTGTGGGCACTTGCCGCAGGCTTCTGGGCTTAATGGCCGCAGCCTCCCCTGTGCTACCATCTGGGTCTGCTCCACATGCGGCCCTTTCTGTGGTGGATGAAGCTCTCAGGGATCCAGCCCACTGGGCCAGCCTTTCGCCTGTTGAGGGTGTCGGGCAGTTGCTCTCGCGCCCTGTCAATTTGGCGGGACCCTCTTTTTCTTCAGAAAGGGGTCAGCATGGGAACGGTATTCCGTCGCCAGATGATTACAACGGATGCCTCTCTAACCGGCTGGGGAGCAGTTTTCGAGGGCAGACCAGTGTGTGGGGTCTGGACGGGCGAGACCCTCGCTTGGCACATAAACTGCTTGGAGCTGAGAGCTGTCTTCCTGGCTTTGCGTCATTTTCTCCCTTTTCTAAAGGGTCACCATGTCATTGTCAGGACGGACAACATGGCGGTGGTTTCCCATGTAAACCGGCAAGGAGGTTCTCGACTCTCGCACCCTGGACAGGCATGCGCGTCATCTTCTCTTATGGTCTCAGAGCAAGTTCCTTTCTCTGAGAGCGGTCCATGTCCCAGGGATTCTGAACCTCGCAGCGGATTTCCTATCGAGGCAGAAACTCCAGTCGGGGAATGGATGTTGAACCGTCAGACAGTGTCTCTGATCTGGGAGGTGTTCGGGAAAGCGGAAGTGGACCTCTTTGCCTCGCAGGAGTCATCCCAATGCCCGCTTTGGTTCTCCCTGAATCCTCCAGCTCCGTTGGGGATAGATGCATTCGCCCACCCTTGGCCAATGCAGAAACTCTACGCCTTCCCGCCCATCAAACTGATCCAGGCGGTTTTGGCCAGAGTGAGGGAGAGCGGTGTCCGCCTCCTTCTAGTAGCCCCGTTCTGGCCGTCTCAGCCTTGGTTTTCGGAGTTGATCCCTTTGTTGGAATCGCCCCCTGGAGGATTCCAGTCAGAGAGGATCTGCTTTCCCAATTTCAGGGCAGGATTTGGCATCCTCGCCCAGACATGTGGAAGCTGTACGTTTGGCCGATCAGAGGCCGTCGGCATTAGGCTTGGATCTTCCAACTGATGTTCAGGAGACCATCGCTAGTGCCAGAGCCCCTTCTACGAGGAGACTGTATTCCTCCAAATGGAAGGTTTTCGTATCATGGTGCTTGGCGCATGATAGGAACCCAGTTGACTGCCCTGTCGCTTCAGTTTTGGAGTTCCTGCAGGAGAAGTTCACCTCCGGGGCGGCGGCTACCACCCTCAGAGTCTATGTTGCAGCCATTGCAGCACATAGAGAATCAGACGAGATTCCATTGGGTAGACTGAGGTTAGTTTCGGCCTTCATGCGTGGGGTTAGGCGCCTGAATCCAGTTCGCCCCCCAGAGTTCCCTCTTGGGACCTTTCTGTCATCTTGGAGGGTTTAAAGGAGGCCCCCTTTGAGCCCTTGGAGTCAGCTCCGGATCGGATTCTGACTCTTAAGGTTTCGCTTTTGTTGGCTTTATCTTCTTCTGAAGCGGGTAGGGGACTTGCAAGCTCTTTCTGTTAGCGAGTCATGCTTGGACTTCGCTCCCGGTTTAGTCAAAGTTTCCTTGAGACCTAGGCCGGGCTATGTTCCTAAGGTTCTCTCCACAGCGTTCCGATCTCAGGTTGTCAGTCTTAATGCTTTCCACCCTCCTCCTTTTTCTTCTGAGGAGGAAAGGAAGCTTAATTTGATCTGCCCAGTTTGGTCTTTGAAATTGTATGTAGACCGCTCCAGCAGTTGGAGGAAATCTAACCAGCTTCTGGTTTGTTTTGGTGCTGGCCGCCGGGGCTTGCTGCGTCAAAACAGAGGATTTCTCATTGGGTCACAGAAGCAATATCTATGGCCTACGAGGCGCGTGGTTTGCCTTCGCCTCTTGGCATTAGAGCACATTCCACTAGGAGTGTGGCATCCTCTCAAGCTCTTTTTAGAGGAGCTCTCTTAGAGGACATTTGTGTTGCGGCCAGCTGGTCTTCTCCGCACACTTTTGTACGTTTCTACAATTTGGATCTTGATATGACTCCGGGTTCCCAGATTCTTTCTGTTTGAACCGTTTATAGTCATTATCTTATTCGATACCAGTCATTACTAGGGGTAGGCGTCCGAATCCGATATTTTGTATCGATACTTAGTCCAGTACTGGCCAAAATCACTGGGATCGGATATTGTATGAACGCGTGAACATATTCCGATCTCGATACGACCACGGACCTAGTCCTGAAACTGTCAAAACAAATGCTTAACAACACCTGAAGAGACATGCCGTAAAGAGAGATGAGACAACATGCGTCACGCTGCAGCTGCATGCAGGGTCGCCATATTTTCACAACAAAACCCGCACAATTACATTTTTTAACGTAGCCAATCGCGCTTCCGGGTGTGAAGAGGGAGCACTGGCAACACTGGCGTCACGTGAACAGTAGCTAGAATGAGACTGAGTAAAGGTGCGTTCCATTCGAACAGGATCCCTATCGCAGTGTTCACTGCTCCCTACTCCCTGAACACGGTATATCAGTTGAAGTGGACTTCACTGACTTTCTGTGAAGTGATGTATTGATGTTCCCTTATTCCCTATGCCGTTTGCAGTGCCCTTCGAACTTGAACATGTTCGCTTCCTTTCGAATAGGAATTTCACTTAAGATGGTGAAATACCCTGTGAAGTCCACTTCGCAGTCCTTTTACGGTCGAATGGAACGCACCTTAAGGTGAGACCTGTCAGCAATTATCATGTCAGCTGTGTGGAGTTATATTTAAAAAGTGTGCATTTTGTTTTGTGAGTCTCTGCAACGGCGATAGATTGGAGCGCGTCCGAGCTGAAAAGATTGTGCGCGCGCCACAAGAGAACACTGTATCCGTGCAACTGATAGCAGCGGCGACGAGCGCTCAGCTTGATTTAAAAAAACAAACACATTTTAGCGCTAGGTCTAACTATGTTAATTAATGCTCTGTTAAATGGAGATGTTTTATTCATTTGTATTACATCTGTGCCTCATAATGTTTCAAAAGTGGTGGGGGGCAATATTGATCCTGAGAAAAAGTGGCTGGGACATGTCCACTCTCAAATTACACCTATGATCCCCAGATGTTACATGTGAAAAACTTTAGAGCTTGGACTGTCTACCCAAAATGTGTTTCCCCTTTATCAGGTGTAATGGCCAAGTAGAGTTTAATTTGTAGTGCCTTATTGTACTATTCTGTTCTATTGTACATTTTATAATGGAGATACCATTATTTTTATGGTAGATTAATACTTATTTAAGTTATGACTACATAGGAGTTTCTGTGTTACATCCAGTATTTGGCACTGGAATTATATATTTTTTTTATTTGCACAGTTGGACTTTAAATTTAAATTAATTGAATGGTGCTGAATAATTAAAAATGCTGCTACAAGTTCTGTTTAAAAATTATTTTAATAAAAATTAAGCAGCAGTAGATGTTGTGGGCTACGCATTTCTTCCTTTAGGGGAGTAGAACATTTATTGCACTATTTGAGCAAGATGCTTTTTAGATGGCTAGGTTAATCACAGTGCATCCTCCTGACAAACGTGTTATTAACAGCTTAATTAAGAGGGAGAAAAATATGATATGGTATTGTATCAGTATCGGTATCGGCAGATACTCAAGTTTGTGGTATCGGTATCGGACATGAAAAAGAGGTATCCAGCCAACCCCTAGTCATTAGACAGCGCTCTTTGCTTGGCCGAGTTTGGTATCCCGTTTCCCACTGCGCTATCCGCAGCTTTGAGTGAACCTATGAAAGAGAACGCCTCTGGTTACTTACGTAACCTATGTTCTCTGAATAGGGAACGAGACGCTGCGTTCAGCGGCCAAGCTCCTCGCACTGCTGACAGTCTTCTTTTTCGGCAGAGAAATCTGAGGAGGAGATGGCGCGCGCACGTATTTGATTGTGCGACGTGATTGCGTCGGGGCGGGGCCAGATTGCGCGAGCGCCATCAGCCAATGAATTGGCGTGATTCTATTGGGCTTCAGACAGATCGGCACATTCGGAGAATAGTCCCACTGCGCTCATCCGCAGCGCCGTCTCCTATTCAGAGAACATAGGTTACGTAAGTAACCAGAGACGTTCTTTTCAAACCCCAGCGTGACACTACTAGTGTCTATAAATACTTATATTTTTAAATAATACATATATATATGAACATTTATATATATGAACAATTGCCAATATATATATATATATATATAAAAGAGTGTTTAATTGGCATTAAAAAAATGCAAATTGTCCAAAATTTGGTCCAAAAACAATACAAAACAATTAAATTAGTTTTTCATTAAATTTGTATTGATATGTAACCCCAAAAAGGTTTTGTGAGCTTCCCCTGTAAAATCTATTAATATCCTATTTGTTTATGTGTGTTCTCCATATTTTTTTTATTTTTACTCTCGAGGGCTCAGGAAATATAGCCTCAAGTAAACACTTAGAGCATGTTTTCTGTTATTCTTGTGGTGCCCATGTTGCTTTGAATTGGTGCTGTTTTTGCATCCCTGAGGCTTGTATGTCAGCAGCCATCTTACTGTCCCCAAAAAATGAGGTTGTTCCCCCATTCACTGGATGACTTTACCCACGGCTAGAAGCTCTAATCTACACCAGAGATTAGATTTCTTGGACAAGCTTCTGTTGATGCATTTCGCCAGTAAACAATTTTGGTCCATATGTGTATTGTAATTTATCAACATGGCTGTCTAGAGACAAGACAGACAGGTCATTTGCTCTTCGGGTTTAGTGTTTCGCTCACAGACAGTCATCCTGTAGCGGTATGAATTGCCTTTAGGAGGTTACTGGAGCTGTAGATATCTAGAGTTCAACCATGTTGTTGAGAGCTTACAAATATTTGAGGATAGATGAAAATAAATTCTTTCCCCAAGGAGAAATTCAGGTGCACAATAACAGCATGCATCAAGCGTAAAGGTCACAGAAAACATCACATTCGGAGATATAGTGTAATCAAACAAGACATTTTAAAATATAAATTCATTGTCTGATAATAAAGAGTTTTCTTTTGACATTTCGTGTAGAATCAGTCATCGCACGAACAGAATTTTGAATATCAGCACGTATTGTCCACTTTGCATCTTTTTCTGGAACAAAAACCCACACTTAGACAGAAAGAGACCATCTAATTGACATGCAAAGTGACCCATCATACTTAAATTAGGTTTTAATGCTGTTTTCGGGGTGAGGAATTAAAAGGAAACACATTTCTGGTCTGGACCGGATGAAGAAATTTTCATAAAATTGTGTAACTTTGAGGTTACATAAAAGTACATAACATTTATAGAAAAAAAGGTTTTTCTATCTAAAAGAAATAAATACTGATAGTTTTACAGCTACACTACCATTCAGAAGTTTGGGTTGGTAAGGTTTTTGAATGTTTTTGAAAGAAGAACAAACATTTTTTGATCAAAAATTCACTAAAAACTGTAAAATTGTGAAATATTATTACAGTTTGAAATAACTGTTTTCATTTCATTATATAAATGCATTTGTTTTTCTTTGATGGCAAAACTGAATTTTCAGCATCATTACTCCAGTCTTCAGTGTCACATGATTCTTCAGAAATCATTCTCTATTAGCTGCTCAAGAAAAGTATTATTATTATCAATGTTGAAAACAGTCGTGCTGCTTAATTTTTTTGGAAACCGTGATTAAATAACCATTTTCCAGGATTCTTTGATGGATAGAAACTTCAACAAAATAGCTTCTAGTATCTCCTTCTAAATTTCTCAAACAAAACTGTTCAGATGGTTAAGAGATCTGATTCAAGTAACCTCACAAAGTTCATCAAAACATGTGGTTTCTCTGCAGGATGAGTATCTGAACGAAGATGTGGATGCTCGAGATAATTCAATATGAAGATAACCGGCCGCTGCTGGACCTGTTCCTTCAGAAGCCCATGGGAATGTTATCGCTGCTGGACGAGGAGAGAGTCGCTTTCCTCAGGCAACCGACTCAGACCCTCTGTCGGCAAGTTCCCCTCCTAAAACATAGAACTTACGGACCCATTTTAACACTCTAAAGGCCCGTTCACACCAAGCATTATAACTATAAAGATAACTATAAAGATATAACTCTAAAAATCGTTCTCTCATATTAAAGAATAACAGAGTTCACACCACAGCTATAACGATAAAGATATGAGGAACGATATCGTTGGATCAGCTTTCAGAACCGATTTTTTCCCAGCTGTCCAACAATAAAACACTGACAACCAATCAGAATCATGCATTTAACATGGCAGATGACATTGCAGAGAAGTTAATTGTCAAGGTACAAAAAAAGTCCACTTCACTGTTTGACAAGTCAAACCCACTTTTCAATGATAAGTTAAACAAAAATGGATATATGGAAAGCATCCTGGGAATAAACGGTGAAGAAGTATGCCCAATGAGATTATGCAGTTTAGCATAGTGTTGCAAAATTACCTCAGGTAGGCTATTGCCAGCGCTGAGTTGACAACATTGCTGAAGTACTAGGTGATGTTTTTATCCCATCATTGAATTCGTCAGCTAAATCCAGATATTAAACTAGACATGCTAGATTCACTGTTTAGATGCACTCCCAACACCTTCGTCTTTTAAGGATATCAATAGTGTAACAAAAAGCGCCTGTTTTTCCTTTTTTAAAATTCAAGTTTGTAACGATAAAGCAGCAACAGGTCATTAGCGCGCGCGCGCACCTCTGAAACCGCAGCATGCATGCTTAGAATAAAAAGAACGTTACTTCGGTCGTTGGTGTGGACGCATATATAGTTATCTTTATAGTTATCGTGCTTAGTGTGAATGGGCCTTAATGCTGAGTTCAGACTGCACGATTTTCAAAGTAGTCGGGGTCGCTGTTCTTTTCACACTGCATGACTATCTTGGCTAGCATTCAGTCGCTGCTGTGTTCACACTGCACGAATGGGTCGGCGACAGAAGGTTTCACACTGCATGAATTTACAATAGGAAGAATCGACGACAACTCTGTCTAGCACGCTGCGCACAATCTATGTACTTTTCACAACAAACACACGCTAGATGTGACGAGGAAACAACGCAACATCACACGTGCAAGACCGGAGTTCTCACGTGAGACTTTTTCTTGTGGTACAGCTCAGATGAAACGTCAAATAGACAGAGTGCTCCTGCCAAATTTCTACTCATTTTTCTTCCATTTCTTGGGTCCAAATAGAACAAGAACAAGCCTTTTTCTGAAACAATGGCATGCTTGTTGATATGTGATCTATAACTCCTCCCTGAACTCCCCGCTGCTCTGTATCTTGCTCTCTCACTGGCTGTCAGTAATTGCCGATGTATTTTTCAGTCAGAACACTTTTCACACTGCAGGTTTTTGAAACGCTGACAGGTCCAGATATTTGAGCATGCCAAATATCTCACAGGCGTCGGCGACTTGTCGGCGATTCTCTCAGATTGCTTATTTAATAGTTTAAAAATAGGTTTAAAGACCACGTTTTTAGACCAGGACGACATTAATGGCGCAAATGCATTTGCTATTTAAACAATGTGGTGAAGGATGATAACTGTGTTGGGCTGAAAATATCAACAAAAAAAAAATTGTGTGTATGATAGGGCTCTTAATCTTTAGCTGTGCTTAGTGGGTTATGACCCAGGTTAACACTTGCTCACTCTCACACACACACTTCAGACGTATGGTCAGACCCACAAGAACAAGGGGAGAGTCATCAAACATTTACTTGCATGCTAAGGTCTCATCTGCTTTCTCCCTGAGGACTCTCTCAATGGAGTCTTTAACTGACAGATTAATAATTCAATATCCAAAGACTGAGACGCTTAGCTGGTTTTCCATGAGCTAGCTTTTGATGGAGGAATTCATTCACGCGTATGTCATGATATCATGAATGGATCAATGAATTAATGAATGAGTGTGGTTCAGGTCGGTGAATGAGCAAATGTATGAATCGAGCTGAGTGAATGAATGAACTGATGTCAATGAGGGGATCAATGAACAGTTAAATGAATAAATAAATGAATGATCTATTGAACAAATGAACTAGTGAATGGATGGATGAGTAAATTTATTAATTGTAGTGAACACATCTTTTGTTTAATCAGAGAAATTTGAGGTACAACTTAAAATCGAAAAACTTTCTGGAGAACCAAAGAGAGTTGATCTGGGCTTTGGAATCCACCACTACGCGGGCAAGGTAGGAATATTTGATATTTTATCGATATTTAAGCTTGTTTTAGACATTAGATAATTTTAGGTATACAGTAGTTGACCCAAAAATGAAAAATTCTGTCATCATTTACTCATGTCATTGCAAACCTGTATGACTTGTTTTCTTGTGTGCAACATAAAAGAAGAAACATTTGAAAGAATTTTGGAAACAAAACATTTGACTTCTATTGTACGTATCTTTCTTTTATGTATGTGTGGGTGGTGAATGATGAGATGATCTCTTTAAGTGAAGATAATATCCTGTTGGATGTAAATACATCTTGTTTCTCATATGATTAGGTGATCTATAATGCCAGCGGCTTCCTGAGTAAGAACAGAGATGCTCTGCCTGCTGATATTGTTCTTCTGCTGAGGTCGTCAGAAAATGAACTGATCCGTAAACTGGTTACTCACCCCGCTCACTAAAACAGGTTTGCTTTGACTTTTTACTCTGTGGAAACATTTAAAGACTTCGATTCATCATGCTTCAGTTTCTGTCCTTTTGAATACAGATATTGTACTTTATGTTGCTTGGGAGCCCACAAATCCAACACACATTCATCCTAAACAACGCATTCTCATCCTTCTATCGCTCATATAGAACGCTATATGACAAAACGGCGCTATACTACGCACATGGGCATCCGTTATCATTAATATAACATGTGCTGTGATGGTTAGGTTTAGGTGTGGGGTAGGGTAGGGTAGTCTCATATTATGCTAAAGGATTTATTGGATTTATTACGCGTTGGGTTTCGCGTGTTATATTAACGATAAAGGGTGCCATGTGCGTAGTATAGCGCCGTTTTTTCCATATGGCGTTCTATATGACGACAAAGGATGAAGAACGGGCTCTCCTAAACTACATTTTTAAAGCCAAATAGGTGTGTGTGTGTGTGTGTTTGTACCAAATATGAAAATCCTTGTCCTTGAAGGGACTAAATCATAGTAAGTAATGTTTTTTTTGAAAATGTAAAAATACAGAAAGTTTTCTGTGATGGGTAGGTTTAGCGGTAGGGTTAGTTAAAAGGGATAGATACTGTATACAGTTTGGACAGCATATAATCATTGTCAGTGGAAAGTCCCCATAAAACATGAAAACATAGTGTGTGTGTATTTTTAATTCTCCCTGTCCGTGTGAGATAGATCTTCTAAACAGTGACCTCTATTAATGTGTCAGTCAGTCCTATCATTGCGTAATTGCCTGGTTCAAGGACTTGGTTTTCCATTGTGCTGCCAGAGAACAAAGGAAAATGGGGACATTTTGTTGCTTCCAGTACATCCACCATTTCCCATGACTTTTGAGTCCTGCAGTTTGATTGCTTTTTATTGTCAAAGCAAAAAACATGGGCTGAGGCTTTAATCAAATCTGACATTATTGGATTGAGTACATATAATGTAGGATATTACATATAATGTGCATATATTGATATTAATCAGAAATACAAATCCAGGATAATGATAATAAACACTTAAAGCAATTTACATATGTAGCTCACACATTCCATGTGTCTCTGTGTGAATGAACAGTGCAGTTTTGTCTTCTACACCTTCTCAATTTTATGGGGTTTTTGGCATCTACTGTCTCAAATTTATATGAGTTACTCCACCTGAACAACATCTTCAACTTTATCTTGACATCCTCAGCAGAGGCGGACAGAGTACACAGCTTTATTACTTGAGTAAAAGTACAGATACCCCTTGCTAAATTTTACTCAAGTACAAGTAAAAGTACTACAGTCAGATGTCTACTTGAGTAAAAGTACTGAAGTACGTGTTTTAAAAGTACTTGAGTATCAAGAGTACAGGAGTACATTTTATAAATATTGCAATACTACTGCCACAGTGCTTACATTTATGAACATACATCTGACATGGACTTATGAAAATGTTAATGTCGAATACCTTGGAGAATGTAAAAGGAATTTAAGTAGAATCAAGTCATATTCATATTCATTTCAAGGCAATAAAAACATTACGTGTTTAATAAGTAAGTTCTTTATACACCACTGAAAACATAGTTATGGATGTCATATTTATTTTTGTTAATAGATACTCAACTTTTTACACACATTGCACCTTTAACATTTAAGAAAATTTCAGAATATTCAGAAAATTGAAATAGTTGGGCGAGGTGGGGCCACTGGTCGGCACATTCCGGGATAGACCTGCTGCGTCTTCATCCATTGTTTCGTCTCTTATCTAAATCTGACCATGCGTTGACTTCTGGTCGAAAAGCTGAAGGTGACTGCCGATAGGCTGTTCCAATCAGTGGCACCTGCACAATCCAATCACGTTTGAGAGCGAAACAACAAATTGAGGATTTCTGAGATTTTCTCATTCATTTCTTTTTTACGTAGTTATCTTTTTACTCACGGTTATGAATAGAAATGTAGTGAGAAAGTAGACAATATTTCCTCTCAAATCTACTTGAGTAAAGTCATGAGTACTCCCCAAAAATTATACTTGAGTAAAGTACAGATCCCTCAAAATTGTACTTAAGTACTGTACTCAAGTAAATGTACTCCAATACTGTCCGGCTCTGCATCCTCAGTTTTTAATAGCAACTTTGATAAAAGCTATCAGCAACAGTAGCGGAGTGGCAATCGGGAGAGTCAGGAGTTTTCCCGGTGGGCCGGTAGTGTTTCGAGGCCGCGAGGTTCTGGTCTGATAAAAATGTATTTATTGCAAGTTCGCCATGCGCACCTGGGGCTCAATTAAGTCGAATGGAAGAAAACATTTTTTTTTACATTTTCTATAACGGAGCATATATTTGAATAGCTAAAGTATTAATAGAATAGCTACAGTGGCGTACGTGGTAGGGCGAAAGCCTATGAAAGCAGCTTTTGATGTGTCTCTTACTGCGAAGTTCCAAATCCGGCTTTTGCCGAACTCTCTCTTCTCCCTTTTCCCAAAACATATGTAAAGATGTCAAATGTATAACCTAACATTAAGGTCTCTAGCGTTATATTTTGCCAACAAACTAAAAACTGAAACCATGATATGGCTTTGTGAATTAATAAAACAGCACAAAGACTTTAAGAATAGCATCCTGTTTGTGCTGCATGATTACTTTGCTCACGCGATCATCATGGTCATCTGATGTTTTCTCCTAAATAAAAGCTGAAGGGGTTTTTTTCTTGCAAGTGAAGAAATTTAGGACAAAAGTATTTTAATTTTCCTATATTATAGTGTAATGTAGGCTAAATATATACTTTTGAAATACGTATTTTCATTTATATATACATTTATTGGCTAAATGGATTTTACATCATAGGAATAATTATATAATAAATTACATTATTACATTATGATAATTGTTTGGCATCCTAAAACACCATTGATAATGTAATGTAGACTGAGACGCTCATAACTAAAAAAGATGCTTGAGCCCTCTTTATTGTCCTGGTACAATGCTTTTTCTTTGTTCAACGAGCAGTTTATGGGTTGAAGCTCTTAATTTTGATCTCTCAGAGAGCACGAGATTGGTGCATATAACCTTAAAATATACAAAATGTTCTTGCGGGGAGCATGCCCCCGAACCCCCCTAGGCACAGAGGTGCACCCAACATAGTTTTACAAAGTCCTATGGAAAGAGCGACCATTTATGAACTTTACTCTCAGCATAGTACAACAAAGTTCCTTTTTGATCAGTAAAACTGTAAATGCTATATAAATCCTGCCGCGACGAGGGCCAGTGGTCTACGAAATTTCCCGGTAGATTTTTTGGTCCCACTCCGCCCTCGATCAGCAATACATAAAAAATACAAATACTGAAACTCAAAGGTCTTCACTACAACCAAAAAAAAAAAAAAAAAAAAAGTTAACTTAAAGATATTGATATTGTATATTTTACTATTATTTATTTTAAAACGGTATTTCTTATGAGTAGTAGTAATTATTATATTGTATTAATTATATTATGAACAGATTATTATTATTATTTTAATGAATATCATATACAATCAATATATTTTAGCCCATTATTTATTTGACAAAAAATGCTATGTTTTGTTGCCATTATTTTTTGTTATATTTTCATTTGATAACATTTTTAAAAGATTAGATTAGAGTGTAAATAATTAATTTCATTAGACTATAATAACTATTAGACTATTAGAATAAAGTAGTGAAAAAACAGCTTGAACAACACTTTTTTATTGTTGGAAAGAATTTAAGTTAATGTTTTAATAAAAAAGAAAATAATAAAAAAGGTGTACATATTTAATCAAGTAAACCTCTCCAGTCAACATGCCCCAAAGTCTTTCATGATAAGCACATTTGTCCTTTAGACTGATCGGACAATTGACATGGTTGCTAACAACATGACACAGATTCTGTTAATAGATCTTTGCCGGTTTCACAGATAAGCCTTAAACCTAGTCCCAGATTAAACTAATTTCTTCAACTATGCCATTTGTTTCAAGATCTTTCTAATATAAATGTATTAACTAAGGCCTAATCCTGGCTTAATCTAAGCACTGTCTGTGAAACTAGGCTATTAAAACAAATATTCTTCTAACTGGTGCTCCTTTACGTTATTCACTAGAGAAAGCAATACTAGCTTGTGTGAGCTCCCAAATTGTAAGTACAGTATAGTCACATTCTATTTACAGATATACTGCATTATAGGTCACACCACAATCACACAGACTGGAAATGACAGTGCAAACACCATCCTGTCTTAAAACATTAAGCAGGGATGTTCATCCTATTGGATCTCAACGAATGCAGGCCATTGTAGCTCTTTTCTCTAGAAAGAAAATGTGCTCACTCCCATGTGGTCTAACGTGATGAATGAGGTTGTCCTGACTGACACAGTCGATTACATCCAATGAGATTCACTGGGGATTGTTTCCAGGAAGTCTGCTGGGATTTTGAAACTGGACTTCATTCATAAGTCTTTGTTAGCTACTTGACCATTGTGAAGCTTATTTATCTGTCACAGCACTGACCTCAAAAGACCATATATCTCTATACCTTTGAAATGGTTAACCTTGAAATAAATGCTAGATTATCTTCTGAACAACGTGTGACTTATCTAACAAAGGATCAACAGCAGATTTGCAATGTGTGTGGTTATCGCAGTGAGAGTAGCTATTTCCCCTGACCTTTCTCTTTGTGCAGGTAACCTGGCTCACACTAAAGGCAAGGCGACGGGCTCTGCTCGTATGGGAAACGCAACAATCACAGCGCACCATTAACTTTGCCAAGGTACCTTGTTTTGCCCTATTTTCCTCTCTGGTCTGTTAATGCCACTGTGCCTTTAAGATTTCCAAATACATTCTGTTTTGATTGGCTAGTTTTATGGGGGTGGTTTTATACAGGGGTGGTGATGGCGCAGTGGATGAGACACATGCCTTTGGTGTGAGAGACCCGGGTTCGAATCCACTGTGAGACACCAATGTGTCCCTGAGCGAGACACTTAACCCCTGAGTTGCTCCATAGGCGCGCGACCTCTGACATATATAGCAATTGTAATTCCGCTTTGGATAAAAGCGTCTGCTAATTGAATAAATGTAAATGTATGGAAATGAAAGGAGCGACAATAAGTTGCTGAAACCTGATATTGAAATGTACATTTGGACATTCATATGTAGTATGATCATGGTTGTGCTGTTTTTATCTGAAAGGAACTCCGATGCTTTCACTTTACTAATTTTCTTTCTCACTCTATTTTGTCTTTCCATCTCTTCTACTTTTCCATCAATGAAATGTCCACTCCTTCTTTCTATAATGTCCTCTGTCTAGTTGGAGGGTCTTATGTTGTTCAGTACTGTATCAGTCGGTGAGGTAATGATCTTGTTGTGTGTGTGCTGTACAGTAGAGAAGTGTTCTTAAAGGACTCAGCTCTTTTGCCAGCCGACATGCGCTCACTGTTTTGGGCTGTCTGTTTGTGTACATGTGTGTCTTTCTCAGGAAATGGTGCTTTTTTATTGTTTAATTTTAAAAAGCATTTATCTTTTATCATAACAAAATGTTTTATTCTAGCTCAGTAACATTTAAAATGTTTCATTTATATATATATATATATATATATATATATATATATATATATATATATATATGAAGAGTTCAGATGCAAAAGCCTCCTAAGTGTCATTTGAAATTTTCTTCTAAAATGATCATTTTTATCAAGCTTGTATATTTAAGTTCAGTAATTTCACTTAAATGGCAATGAAGATTACCTATTAATTGTCATTTAAGTGAAATTACTGAACTAAATATACAAGCTCGATAAAAATGGTCATTTTAGAAGAATATTCAAATGGCATTTAGAGGCTTTTGCATCTGAACTCTTCAGATATATATACACTCACTGGCCACTTTATTTGGTACCCCATGCTAGTAACGGGTTGCACCCCCTTTTCCTTCAGAACTGCCTCAATTCTTCGTGGCATAGATTCAACAAGGTGCTGGAAGCATTCCTCAGGGAGTTTGGTCCATATTGACATGATGGCATCACACAGTTGCCGCAGATTTGTCGGCTGCACATCCATGATGCGAATCTCCCGTTCCACCACATCCCAAAGATGCTCTATTGGATTGAGATCTGGTGACTGGTGGAGGCCATTTGAGTTCAGCGAACTCATTGTCATGTTCAAGAAACCAGTCTGAGATGATTCCAGCTTTATGACATGGCGCATTATCCTGCTGAAAGTAGCCATCAGAAGTTGGGTACATTGTGGTCATAAAGGGATGGACATGGTCAGCAACAATACTCAGGTAGGCTGTGGCGTTGCAACGAAGCTCATTTGGTACCAAGGGGCCCAAAGAGTGCCAAGAAAATATTCCCCACACCATGACACCACCACCACCAGCCTGAACCTGTTGATACAAGGCAGGATGGATCCATGCTTTCATGTTGTAGACGCCGAATTCTGACCCTACCATCCGAATTTCGCAGCAGAAATCGAGAGACTCATCAGACCAGGCAACGTTTTTCCAATCTTCTATTGTCCAATTTCGATGAGCTTGTGCAAATTGTAGCCTCAGTTTCCTGTTCTTAACTGAAAGGAGTAGCACCCGGTGTGGTCTTCTGCTGCTGTAGCCCATCTGCCTCAAAGTTCGACGTACTGTGCCGTTCAAGAGATGCTCTTCTGCCCACCTTGGTTGTAACGGGTGGTTATTTGAGTCACTGTTGCCCTTCTATCAGCTCGAACCAGTCTGGCCATTCTCCTCTGACCTCTGGCATCAACAAGGCATTTCCGCCCACAGAACTGCCGCTCACTGTATGTTTTTCTTTCGGACCATTCTCTGTAAACCCTAGAGATGGTTGTGCGTGAAAATCCCAGTAGATTAGCAGTTTCTGAAATACTCAGACCAGCCCTTCTGGCACCAACAATCATGCCACGTTCAAAGTCACTCAAATCACCTTTCTTCCACATACTGATGCTCGGTTTGAACTGCAGGAGATTGTCTTGACCATGTCTACATGCCTAAATGCACTGAGTTGCCGCCATGTGATTGGCTGCTTAGAAATTAAGTGTTAACGAGCAGTTGGACAGATGTACCTAATAAAGTGGCCGGTGAGTGTATATATATATTCAAGGGACAAACGTAAAGAGAAACTCATCATGGGGTCCAATAAAACATGATTTTTAAAAGAAATGAAAAGGGGAACTGTCTAAATACCCATGGTGTGTATTAATTAATGGGTCATCCACATAACTTTTAAGAGAATCGAACATTTAACAAGTAAAATTCAGTTTAATTGTAAAAGTTCTTTTATATTATCTATACTGTAACACTTTACTTGAAGGGGTGTGCATAAGACTGGCATGACACCTTCATAACCATGACATATGGCATGAATATGAAAATAGGGTTCATGGCATGTTTATGACAACTGTCTTTAAGTGTCATTTGCTCAAGAATGACATTTCGAATGCAAATATGACATTGTTTAAGATATCTTTGTTATGACATCTTGACATAAACCAATACATCATAACCTGTCAGTGTCTTTGTCATGACAACTGTTAAACTGTCATGTGGTTGGTTTTTTGACATTGGCTGTCATGAGGCCATAACATTTTAATATTCATGACACAGCTATAATGGCTTCATGACACACCCAATGTCAAAACCAACCACCTGATAGTTTAATGTAATGTTAACCAATAAGGCTAGTTGGTTTATGTTTATGACAGGTTGTGTTGTCTCAGTAATGTCAAGTTGTCATGACAAATACACTGACAGGTTATGAAGTGTTGGTTTATGTCAAGTTGTCATAAACAAGACATCTCAAACAATGTCATATTTGCATTCAAAATTTCATAATTGAGCGAATGAACACGTACTGACAGTTGTCACAAGCATGCATAAAACTTCCTTCATATTCATAACATGTGTCATGTCATGAAGGTGTCATGTTAGTCTTATGCACACCCCTTCAAGTAAAGTGTTACCATATATAAATAACTCAAATAATGCACTAAAAGTCTATTAATTGCGACAGTAGTTATGGAGACACCATTTCTTGGAAATGACTCATGTCTGTGAGAATGAAAGAGTATCTTCTCATGTCATGTTACCCTACCAGCTCCCTAATAGCTAATGCTTTTGTAGATTTGGCTGATTTGCAGCTTGATTAGTTTTTATAATTCTCATTAGAATTAAGTGTCCCTGTGGAATTAGGAGAATTGTGAATTGTTTCTGTGCAGTTGTGTGTTTGTTAAAAACATCTACTTTTTCGTAGATGTTCCAAGTTGTGTTTTTTAGCATTACCTTCATTATTCCTAAGAGAATTATTAAGAGAACATTTGAGCTACTTAGAGCCATCATTCAGGTTGTACTCTGAAATGAATGAGGGTTTTAAACATATTGAAATGATGTCTTTGATGAAGACCTGCATACATTACCATTCATTTGCATATTTCAGCATGCTGTCTTTAGAAAATTTCACATGAAAGATTCCATCCATTTTAGCCCACGTAAATAAAAGCACCCTTTTGTTAGTGTGTGATTTTGCTTTGTGTTCAATATCGAAAACACCTTGATAATATGGCCTGGTGAAAAATTCATGGCCGTCATATGGAAATTTGGTCTTATTGATGATTGGTAAAAGTTCCACCTAAATGAATGCTTGTTAGATTGCTTTGCAAATGAACCATGTCGTTAATTTCATGTATATTATTATTCTTTTTACTATTTTTAACAAACAGTTTTATACATTTTCTTGGATTCAAATCAGACTGTCTTATCACAATCTTTACCCATTTCTTTTTCAGTCTTCCTCTTGGAAATTAACTCCCAACCATGACAAATCAATCCTTGCCTTGCCTGTTGCCACTGTGCAAATGGTGATTTGTTGTATGACTTGTCTCCAAGATGCATACATGTATTATAAACACAGATTTATATTAAAAAAGACCACTTTTTTTGTTCACAAAGAAACCCATTGTCCCTTTTGTAGATTTTCGTGTTCAGCTAGCTGAATATTTTGTGTTTGTATAGGCGGAGGGCACAGGGGAAAGCACACATCACCCCAGAGAGACCACCAACATGAAGACTCAAACTGTTGCCTCTTACTTCAGAGTAAGACTTGAAAAAATGATAAGAACCAATAAAATGGTCCCACTCGTGTTCACAATCTTGATTTTTCACTAAACTTTTGCAGTACTCTCTAATGGACCTGTTATCAAAGATGGTGGCTGGCCAGCCTCACTTTGTCCGTTGCATAAAACCCAGATAATGATCGTCAAGCCCACAAGTTCGACAGGGAGAAGGTTCTGATACAACTACGCTACACTGGAATTCTAGAGACGGCCAAAATCCGCAGACAGGGTTACTCTTATTCATTCTCTTCAACAACTTCTATTGAGAGGTTGAATACTTGATACAATCATATACATTTTGCATAAACCCCTTTTCCACCTAAATGGTGTCTGTGTTGGTGCTGGAGCCAATACCCTGCCAAGGGACCTCTTAACTAGGCTGTGTTCCTTGAGGACTGAACAATGACGTAATTTGACTACACTCTTAGGCCCCATCCACACTACTGCGTTTTCGTTTAAAAACGGAGAATTAAAACGAATACGATCTCCGTCCACACCAGCATTTTATCTGCGTATTAGAATTGATTCTAAAACGACTGAAAACGCGGATCACGTGACCATTCACTAACACTGGGCATGCACATGCCGGTATAAACAGTGGCTGATGACACCCGATCATAGAGCCGATCGTGAGCCTCTGCGTCATCGCTTCTAAAGTCCTCCGCTTCTGTCCCGTCTGACACTAAAACGTCTCTCGGAGATAAAAAAAAAACGCAATACGGTGCTGCCGCGTTTCTAAACTTCTCAATTTTCAGGTCTCTTCTTTTCCGTTTTAGTCTGGATGGGAGGTGCAAACGTAGCAAATGGTCTCTCGTTTTTAAACGACAACGCAGTAGTGTGGATGGGGCCTTATAAATAAAAGGTTCTTAATTGGCATTGATGGTTCCATGAAGACCCTTTAACATCCACGGAACCTTTCCATTGCATACGCTTTTTTTTTTTATGTTCTTATTACGAAAAACTCATTATGAAATCCATTATAGCCTATGATGATCTTTGATCGTGGTTTTGAAAACTTATTTTAACATCCAACTAATTTAATTAAGAATCCATTATGCCATCACAAACTGGCTTTGATTCAACAATCAAAAATTTATAAAATGTATGGCAAATAAAATACAAAGACAAGGAAACAGTGGACCACCAGTTCCTGTACCAGCACTAGCACATTGCCGGTGAAAAAGAGATTGTCTTTTCTAGAATTTCTGTTATGTTCAACGTTTTACTAACCATTGGGATTTTTCAGGTACTCTATATTAGCATTTAGAGCCAATGAAGAGCCAGCAATGAGTCCAGAGACATGTGCTATTATTTTGGAGAAAGCCAAACTAGAGAACTGGGTTCTGGGCAAAACAAAGGTTTGTTTAAGAAAAGCATTGACAACTACTGCAGTTGATGTTCAACAAAGCTCACAAGTATAATCATTATTTGTTCAGGTCTTTCTCAAGTACTATCACGCGGAGCAGCTGAATCTAATGGTGAGACAAACCACAGACCGGATTGTCTGAATCCAGGCATGTGTACGGGGCTGGCTGGCATTCAGACGATATCGTTTGATGCTGGAAAGAGAGAACAAAGTGCCGTGGTGTTACAATCAGGTGAGCTCAAGTTGTTGACCGGATGTTAAAATGCAAAAAGTCCAATAATCTGTTGAACCAGCTCTAAAATCTTCTTTCTTCTAGCATACAGAGGACACAAAGTTCGGAAAACAGTGGCTGATGACAAAAGCAAAGCAAAGTCTGAAGTTGTTTTAACCCAATTTCAAGCTTGTAAGACAAAAAATCCTAAAAAGTATCTGAAAGAGACTATAAAGTGCCCCTATTATGCTATTTTAAAGTCACCTAATGTTGTTTTGGAGTCTCCTACAACAGGTTTACATGCATTGAAGGTCAAAGAACTGTTTCAGTTTCTCATAATATACAAAGATTACAATGATTCTCTAAATGTACTCCATGGTTGAATCAATCTCTATAAATCCCTCCTTTTTGCGAGCTACTCTGCTCTGATTGGCCAGACAGCTCAGTCTGTTGTGATTGGTCCACTGCATACAGCACGTGTCGAAAACATAAATGCCCATTGCTCCATCCGAGGCTTCCTACAGCTCTGCGATTGTACATCGTAAACTAAAGACAGTAAAAAACAATGACATTGATTTTACCATATCAATCCGAACATGAGTCCAAAGATGAAACAGAACTAGTTATTGAATCTCCATCGCAAGGACGACTTGAGCAGCTGTAATTCCTCTCCATCATTATACTATTTGGGATTATACTGCTGTGGTATCATGGTAAAGATTAATTTTAACCACTGATTCTTCACAGCCCCATCCAAAATAAACCGAATTTACTTTCACAGTGGAGAGCACAGCGTCTTGAAGACATGATGTTCACACGAACGAGCTACAGCAAGATGTCCTGTCCATGCAGAATGTAGGCGGGCATGCAAATGTAGTAAGTTGTGACGTGTGAACTTCGCGAAAAAAGATTCAAACTCCAAAGAACTCGTTTGGGCGGTTCAGAGACGACTATTTGAGTGTTTACATTCACATACAGCTAAATCCATAATAGGGGCACTTTAAATGGGTTTAGAAGTCATACATGATGACTAAATCACACCTTTTCCATGCAGTGTGCAGAGGATATCTGGCAAGGCAGAAATACAAGGAGTTGCTAGAGGAGAAGAACAAAGCTGCTGCAAAGATCCAGGCCCATTACAGGGGACACAAAGAGAGGAAGAGCTTTAAGAGGAAAAGTAAGACCTATTCTTATTCCTTCTGATTTGTATTGTCTTGGAGATTTCCTTAAAGAATCTGCTAACAAACAAAATCAGTAATATTTGAGTCCATCGGCCCATGAAAGGTCATTTTAAATTCTCTTTTTTCAAGCTCTTTTTCTTGCTGCTTCACTGTGCTTCTAAGCTATTTCTTTATATTCTTGCTTTAACTGGGGACTCAAGCTATCTAACAAAAGATATATGGTGGCCATTAAAATTAATTAGTAAAATGGCCTTACTACATTAGCAAGATGAGGTTGATTACAGTAGCTATTCCAACTTGTGTTGGTATGAAATGAGAGAAGGGAAGTGATATGAGAGACACCAGTAACATCATTATGTTGACATACTGTGGAGAGAGTGGGATTAAATAAGTTTGTTTTTTTCTTCCCACTACTTTTCGAATATGTATCATTATCATTTTGATTTGTCTACTTGATTTTCATATTTTTGTCAGATGTTCTTTTTTTTACATAAATTTGATATAAACTATGAAATAAAAAGCTACTAAACAGAGATTTAAAAATGAAAAAGATTTTTACTTAACCTATATTCATTAACATAGCCAGTTAGAGTTCAGTGTTGTCATGGGTTTCCTCTGGGTGCTCCAGTTTCCCTCACAATCCATGAAGATATGTGGGATAAGTGAACTTGACACACTAAATTTGTCCATAGGTGTAAGTGTGAATGTGTATCCGTCTGTGTGCTTGCTTTGCCGTGGACTGGCCATCCTTCTAGGATGTTGCCCTGTCTATGGCCCAAGATACTGGGATAGGCTTCAGCTTCCCTGGATCCTACGTCTGACAACCATTTTTTGAAGATGTATGGATGGATAAACTAAAATCGTAGGCCCCGTCCACACTACTGCATTGTCGTTTAAAACGGAGACCTTTTGCTACATTTGCACCTCCCCGTTAAGACCTAAAACGGAGAAGTTTAGAAAACGCTGCAGCTCCGTTTTGCGTTTTGAATCTCTAGGAGTTTAGAAATGATGACGCAAAGGGTCACGTCTCGGCTCTATGATTGGGTCTCATCAGTCATGACGTGTCCTTCTCTGATTCGTCAGCCACTGTTCACACATTGGTGCATGCCCAGTGTTGGTGAATGGTCACATGATCTGCGTTTTCAGTCGTTTTAACGTGGACGGAGATCAATTCTAATACGCAAATAAAACGCTGGTGTGGACGGAGATCGTATTCGTTTAATTCTCCGTTTTTAAACGAAAACGCAGCAGTGTGGACGGGGCCTTAGACACTTAGGGCCAGATTTACGAACAGCTTGGCCAGCACAAACCCTCTTTTGACGTTAAAAAAATACTGTCAGGATTCATAATAGACACCCAGTGAAAAAATAGTGCTGGAAGGCATGGATAGAATTATTTATGCAGCTGACCTTAATGCATATGCATTTGTAGGAGTTTACCTTTCAGACTCAAAATTTACGTGAGGAGAGTATTTAAATGTGTCATGCAAGGTGATTTACTAAGGTTTGCGCTTATCAATTTACTGGTATTTTTGCCATTATTTAACACCCAAGAAAAGCATGTCTTAAACCAGACGTTAAAGGGATAGTTCGCCCCAAATTGAAAATTCTGTCAGTAATTTCTCACCCTCATGTTGTTCCAACCCCGTAAGAGTTTTGTTCATCTTCGGAACACAAATTAAGATATTTTTGATGAAATCTGAGAGCTGAATCACTCCTCCATAGGCCTTCTAGGGGATCAAAACTGGCAAGCCCAAAAGTTATGAAAGACATTGTTAAAGTAGTCAGAGTGACTAAAGTGGCTCAATATTAAGCTTATCAAGCGACGAGAGTACGTTTTGTGCACAAAAAAAAAATAACGACTGTATTCAACTATTCATTTCCCTTCTCTGTTGGCCTCACATAGTGAAACTACACAAAGCTTCTAGGTTGTACGTCAAAATCATCAGACAATTGACCACCGTCGGCCAATAGTGAGCCTACGTGTGACGTGTAACACAGAAGCTTTGTGCAATATCACTATGTGAAATCTCTAGGCCAACAGAGATTTGCTCTGTTCTTGGTAGATTGCATTGGTTAGTATGGAATTTATCTGACTGTGTCTGTGTTTTATAATTTAGAAAAACTTAGATCACGCAAAGAACATTCCACTACCATCTGTTCTTTTTTGGAATTGCGTTCTCACGCTAATTTGCCCTGTTTAGTAAATCTGGCTCCTTCATGCTGCAATTGATCAGTTAGATACTCATTGAAATCAAATATTTGACAATGATGTGGTTGTCTAAACTGATTTATTTTACACAGAGAAGCCATGGAGATGGAAAAGACTGAGAAAACAGAGGAAGGGACTGAGGTCCCATTCTGAAGCAGATATTCCAGATTCAGAGGAGCAGCCACAGGAAGGAGGTGAAATGGAAACGGATGATGCTGATGAAAAGGCTGCTGTGGTCCTCCAGAGCAACTACCGAGGGATACAAAGAAGGAAGAAATACAAGGAGCGTCTGGGAACGCAATAAGACCTTGACCGGGGATGAGCTGAACGTTTCCTCATCCAGCGCTGAAAAAGATACTTCTGTAGAAGATTTGGATGATATACAAAAGGAAGGGCAGGAGAATATAGAGGAAGAAAAGGAGACTGAGGAAGAGGCTGCAGATGGAGGAGTTGAGGACTCTGAACAGGAAGCCAAGGCAGCCACTGTTCTACAAAGCAACTTCAGAGGTCATAAAGAACGTAAAAAACTTCAGGAGGAGGGGAAGATGGCCGGTTAGAGGGAAGAAGGAGACACAGAGTCCTTTAGTTGAGGAGGAGCTTCCTATTCCAGATCCACCACCTCCTGAAGAACTGAGAGAATTTACAGAGGAAATGGAACAGGAAGATGAGACTCCAGCTGAACCCTCAGGAGATGATGAAGAGGCTAAAGCCGCTGTGGTCCTTCAGAGCAACTTCCGTGGCCACAAAGAGCGTAAAAGACTCCAGGATGAAGGCAAAATACCAAGGAAAAAAACTACAGAGGATCTGGCTAATCCAGAAGCTTCAGAACCAGACATTCTGACTGAGGAATTTCCACCTCCTCCAGTAGAACTTGAGCTAGACCAAGACCTAGATTCCAGTCCATTCAGGGGCAGATGAAGAACATGCCGCAACTGTTTTACAAAGCAATTTCAGAGGCCACAAGGAGAGAAAGAGATTGAGAGCTGAGAGAGAAGGAGCCACTGGAAGCAAGCAAGAGAAATGTCAGAAGAGGTGGAGGGGCAGGAGAATGAGGAAGGTCTGGATATTACAGATGTTCAGCTAGAACATAAGGAGGTTGAGGAAGAGGAGGACACTCAGAATGAGGAATACGATGAGCAGCAGGCAGCCATTAAAATCCAGAGCAATTTTAGAGGTTACAAAGACAGAAAGAACCTGAAAGCTACATCACAAAAACAGGACGAGGAAGTGGAGTCGCTCTTCAAAGAGGTGTTGATAATTTTTTTTTTATTTTAGTTTGATTTTTATTCTGTTCTCATTTACCCACCCTGATGTCAATCCAAACCTGTATTTCAGAAATGTTACAAATAAGTCTTTTACACAAAATTCATATGTTCTCATATTTCTCATATAATACTCTTATTTCTTTGTAACCTGCTCAGGTAAACAAGGCTTCTGAAGATTACCTTTCCCTGCAGAAGAAGTTAAACGAAATCATCCTTGCCCATCAGCTCAACCCCAGCAAAAATGGGATGTTTGTGAAAGGACAAGCCATGAATGGCTACATGAGCAGCTATCAGCCACCAGGTAAACATCTCTAAATCATGTCTCTCTGTACTTTTAGCTGCTCTCTCCCCAACCACCTCGCCCAAACTGACTGGTAGACCAAAGCTTGGAAGCAAAATTAAAAATAAATAAATAAAATCAATAAATAATAATACTAATAAAATAAATTTTTTTGTTAAATTTAATATTATATATTTTTTTATCACCATAAATGCTTGTCAGTACATTTTAACAATATTTCAAAGACAATAGAAGTAACTATGAAATTACATATAAAGACATACACTGACCTAAAGGATTATTAGGAACGCCTGTTCAATTTCTTATTAATGCAATTATCTGATCAACCAATCACATGGCAGTTGCTTCAATGCCTTTAGGGGTGTGGTTCTGGTCAAGACAATCTCCTGAACTCCGAACTGAATGTCAGAATTGGAAAGAAAGGTGATTTAAGCAATTTTGAGCGTGGCATGGTTTTTGGTGCCAGACGGGCCGGGTCTGAGTATTTCACAATCTGCTCAGTTACTATAAAAAATGGTATGAAAAGGGAAAAAGATCCAGTATGTTGCAGTCCTGTGGGCAAAAATGCCTTGTTGATGCTAGAGGTCAGAGGAGAATGAGCCGACTGAGTCAAGCTGATAGAAGAGCAACTTTGACTGAAAATAACCACTCGTTACAACCGAGGTATGCAGCAAAGCATTTGTGAAGCCACAACACGCACAACCTTTAGGTGGATGGGCTACAACAGCAGAAGACCCCGACCGGCTACCCACTCATCTCCACTACAAACAGGAAAAAGAGGCTACAATTTGCAAAAGCTCACCAAAATTGGACAGTTGAAAACTGGAAAAATGTTGCCTGGGCTGATGAGTCTCGATTTCTATTGAGACATTCAGATGGTAGAGTCAGAATTTGGCATAAACAGAACATGAGAACATGGATCCATCATGCCATGTTACCACTGTGCAGGATGGTGGTAGTGGTGTAATGGTGTGGGGGATGTTTTCTTGGCAAACTTTAGGCCCCTTAGTGCCAATTGGGCATCGTTTTAATGCCACGGCCTACCTGAGCATTGTTTCTGACCATGTCTATCCCTTCATGGCCACCATGTACCCATCTCTCTGATGGCTACTTCCAACAGAAAAATGTACCATGTCATGAAGCTTGAATCAATTCAAATTGGTTTCTTGAACATGACAATGAGTTTTCTGTACTAAAATGGCCCCCACAGTCATCAGATGTGCCCTGGATGTGCATCCCACAAATCTCTATCAACTGCAAGATGCTATCCTATCAATATAGGCCAACATTTCTAAAGAATGGTTTCAGCACCTGTGTTTAATCAATGCCACGTAGAATAAAGGCAGTTCTGAAGGAACAGTATTAGTATGGTGTTCCTAATAATCCTTTAGGTGAGTGTAGATGCCCTACTTAAATAGTTCAACTAACTGTATTTCTTGTTCATTTTAAAGGGATAGTTCACCAAAAAATGGAAATTACGTCTGTCTGTCTGAAGCTAGTTATTTTAGTCTGATAAAGTTTTAAAAATGGAAATTTTTCTTACACAAACACATCGCTTTGCTTCAGAAGACCTTTATTAACCCCCAGAGACGTGTGGAGCACTTTAACCATGAATAGATGCGCTCCTGATGGACTTCCCATTCACTCTCATTATCAAGTTTTGAAGAACCAGGGCATTTTTTAATATAACTCTATTTGTATTCATCTGAAAGAAGAATGTTATATACACATATGATGGATTCAGGGTGAGTAAATCATGGGCTAATTTATATTTTTTGGGTGAACTATCCCTTTAAGCTAAACAAGACATGCAAGTGTCCTAAAACATGACTAAACATTGCTAGTAATATAAAATCTTATTAGTTACTAGTTAATAGTGAGAATTGGTCATCAAACTAAAGTGTTACCATTTTTTTACTTAGGTATCTTTTTACATTTTTTAAAATGTACTTCTTTTTCACAAGGACTTTGGTTATTTGCACAGAAACGAAACGTTTTTTTCCAAAGATGCTAAAATATAGCAAAAGTTTTCAGTAATCCTAACGCACTATCCAAAACTGCTTCTGATAGAGATTAAAATAGCTGTAGGAAAGCTCTACCTTAATTATATTTGCTTGCTATTGATTTTATCAGTATGTGAAGTTTCCTTTTTCAAACGGTGACTGTCTGATCATATCAAAAAATGGATGCCACAACAGGCAAATTGAGCTCAACAAGATGTGTCATCAGAAAATTCCTCCGCCTGCACAGATTTACTCTTCATTTGATTTCTGTTGCGATATATCTAATTGCTTTTGGAAGGATAATTCTTGCAGATTCTATTATTCTTGTTATGTCTAAATGAATCTGGATTATTCTGTCAACAGTGATTATGGTTTGTTTATGACAGATGTGGTTTTCTTCTCTCACACAGTCTCAATGTCTGTGAAAGCTGAAAACAAAAATCTAGATTTTACTTTGTTTTGTAAATACTGTGGTCATCTGTCACAACTCACAAGTTTATCAATGATTTATTGCCATTGCAAAATCTATTTGTGAGCTCCACAATCATAATAAATTATTGTAACCAGAGTCATTCTGTGTAGAAACAATTATTATTGTGCAATTATTATTGTTTCCACATAGAAGTGCCCTTTGAATGCCAGTCACATTTACGTGTTCATGAAAGATTTTTAAATGCTAATTGCATTACCTCGGCAATTATAGCAAGCATTAATATAAGAGCTGCAAATTGGCTTTATACCTCTGAGCAATCAAGAATTGCTGATGACCTTTCCAAGAGACACATTCAATAAATATGACACACTCTCCAGCCTGTTCCCACTGGTCCTGCTGGACATTGATTAATTTTCAAACCTGACTTTTCTACATGATAAACAGTGCTTGAGTTAGCACAGATATTCAAATACATCAAAGGTCATTATTGTATCTTTTGTTGTTGATCTCTGAGATCATATTTCATAAAAAAGGATTCTCTATCATACCTGACTTTTCTAAATGATAAATAGGGCTTGAGTTACCAGATATTTAAATACATCAAAGGTCATTTTTGTATCTTTTGTTATTGATCTCCAAGATCATATTTCATAAAAACTGTATTCCCTATCAAAGACATTCCAGTGTATAACACTCTGAAACTCTGTTTCAAAACCTAGCCAGCCTACATTTACAGCATTTTAGGCATCATAGGTGTGCTCCGTACATGAAGGCTGTTTCAAAACACTAAGCATGTCAAATCATTCTTCATACTTATCACTTTTTGGTGAAAATTGCATGTATACTTCATGGCGAAAGTACACGCGGAACTCTTTGCAACAGAACAAGATAAAGAAAATCATAAAAAAATTCAACAGAAATGAGAGAAAGTATGGTAGTACTTTACAATAAGGTTTTATTTGTTAACTTTTACATTACTTATGAAATAACAATGAACAATTACTCTTCAGCATTTATTCATCTTAGTTAATGTAAGTATTACTTACTAGCATTATCAATGGTTAAAAAATGCTGTAAAATAATTTGCCTATTGTTAGTTAAATTTAGTTAATTTTAACAAATTATTTACTAAAATTCACAAATTAGATCTTATTGTAAAATGGTATCAAAATTATAAATGTATTTACTTTAGTAATGAAACATACTGTATTAATACAAAAAAGTCTGTTTTTATTTTATATTGGATGGTGCTTAAAACATTCTGTTGACTATTGCACATACATGTCTACTAACTCTCACTAGAGTGTTAGTAGAGTATTAGTAGACTGGTAGGGTTATGGTTAGAATAAGTTGACATGTAGTTACATGACAAGTTAGTTACTTATAATCAGTGGAATGTCCGTTGGAGGATCATCACAATAAGGAGTTCGCACATATTAAGCAGACAGTCCACTAATATAAAGCTGCATATAAACTCTATAAAGAGTTTTTTGGGGGGTTAAAAATGATCCAAAATGCATATTTGAGAAAATACATAACCAGCCAGTGTTTAAAACTATCTGGCTTGCCTTAGCTCGATTCAAAGCAGAAAGCTTGTAATAATGTTTTTAATTCCAGTGGTATTGGTGGACATCCGTGGAGATTCGAGCATGTGTTTGAGTCATTACGTCACATCTGTACACGTAAAGAAGTCGTCTCGGCTAGTAGGCTATATTGCGTGTGAGGATGCTGGAGGTGGAGATTTAAAGCCTTTTCTCACAGCACTTGATATAATTAAACTTCTCAATTTAATGGTGGATCCAGAAAGGTTCAAATGACAATCACCAGTGAGAACAGATTCACTCATTGTAAAATGCAAAAGTCTTTGTTGGGACTTCTTAGTGGCTACAGAAAAAAGGGACAGCAACCGGACCCATACGAAAACAAGGATAATATCGGAAGGACATTACATGTAGTCATCCAATGCTGGCGTTGTTAACATTAACAATTTGAGAACAAAGTATAATTTGCATGGTTTTGCATGATATGATTTTATTAGCGCGATTTACTGCAATGTCAGAACCAGAAAGAAAGTGGATGTTTCTTACTTGTTCAGATGACATTTTCCAGTGAAAATTTTTATGTTGGTCATACTTCTAAAAATAATAATCTGTGATTCTGAATGCCAGTATCCACACCGGCGTGGTGACAGACAGCAACACACTCCTCAATCATTGTGTTCATTCGCACTGTGTCGTGTCGAGGGTGTTGAAGTTCAACTCACGTAAAGTTGATAATTCCACGAATACCTGCAATTGCAAATTTTGAACAGAGATGGCGACAAAGAGGAAAAACACTGTACTGCAGCTTTAATGAGAGTTAGTTGACATCTAGTTGTATACATAGGGTGCTTCTCAATATCCCTCCTCATCTCCTCGCTCCTCTGTCCTCCCTTCTATGACCCGGAAACCGATTCAGAGCTCAGCCATCTTGAAGGACATCTCAATTCTCTAAATTCACTGTGAGGAGTCGAGGATCGAGGAGGCTTTGTGAGGAGTCATAAGCGAGGAAACACAGGTGCATCCTATACAGAACTGTTTTGTTCACTACACGTGAAGCATGTATCAATTCTCCTCCCCCTTCACATCGGTCACAATGATTTTAATTTATACTTTACCTTTCCAGTTGATATAAACCACACATCCAACATATTTGAACTGTGTAGACTGTCTTTATTATTATTTATTATGAATTTATTAAATAACCAAACTTCTTTAACATAAGGACAGATCCTTTTAGCGCTGCTGCGACACTGTGTAGAGACGCTCGAATGATAAAGTATTCCAATGAATGTATATATAAAAACTTTTATTCGATTCCTCCGTCCTCGCTTTCCTTTCCTCGCTTCCTTCCCTCGCATCCCTACAGGGGGTGGAGCTGAGACGCGAGGAAAGGAAACGAGGATGCACAAATAAGAAATGAGAAGCACCCATAGACAGTATAAGAAGTGGCCAGTGAAGCCCGTTTTTAACGATTTTTTTTAGGACTTCCGTTCCTGACGCGCAGACTCAAACCAACTCAAACACAGCTTGACGACGTAGATGTGACGAGAGCAACCCGTCTCTCTTCAAGTGTCTGTGGCAGGAGAAATCTGAATCATTCCCTTCCGAAACATGCAGAGGTGGAGAGTGTGAGTAGGAGCTGTCCATGAGCTAGGAGCAGGAGAAACTTTTGCTAGGTATTCTGATTAATTATTTTGTCATTTTGCCTCCACGTTTCCCGATTGCCCGCAAGCTTCTCCTCCTGTCCATACGGTAATCTCTCTACTGTGCAAAAGAGAGTCACATGGTTATGACCCTATCGTTTAGCCGACTTTTACAAAAAAAAACTGCTTCTACGGGGCCATAACATAAGCTACAAGGTAATAGAGCATTTTATACATTGTCGTTTTTCTTTAGAAATAAATGATGGACAAATGGAGTCAAATGGAGATGTAAAGTTTTTTGCTGTCAAAATGACGCCAAAATGAGTCAATGGAAATGCTAACTCAAGTGAAGTTCTGCTACAAGATGGCGGCACCCCCGGCTGGCTTCAACTTCCGGTCGATGGATTACCCCCTTGGTTGTATACAACTAGATTACTGTCAACTAACTCTCATTACTGTGCGTTCACACCAGACGCTAATAGAACGTAAAATTTGCGCCTGACGTGTCTAGTTTGACGTTTGACCACTTTGTGTTAATTCGCGTGTCAAGAGTGAAACTGATGCGCATAAAAACAAAAGTTTGAAGCGAAATTTACGCGCATGACGCGCATCAGAATCAAAATCCTTTGCCGGCCATTGTTTTTATGTCGACCGAGCATTCATCAAGAGAGTTTTCCGCTCTGTATTACTCTGGAGAGCAGAACAGCGGCGTGGGGATCATCGTTGCTATATATTTGTGTCCACCGGACCCTTTGGAGGCGAACCGTTTGGAGAGATTCACCATTTGCTCGCTCCAGGAGCTGAGCTGGATGACGGCCGCTGTCAGCGGTACTTTCCCCTGTCACGCTGCCAGTGTGATGACCTGTTGTCCTGCATCGGCGTGAGGATCACCCTCGCCCTCATCCATCTAATCTAGCTGTCATTTATTTTTGTTTTGATGATAAATAGAGCCAGCCTTCAAAAGTTATTAACCTGTCCTATGATTATTTTCTCTCTCACATCCTGACACGAACTTATGAACATGTATGTTGGTTGTCTTTACTTCATAATACTATTTCATAGGCCTAATCTAGAAATGGAATGAATAATATTCAATACAAAATTAATGTGTCTTGTATATAGAAATAAAGTTTTAAGTAATAAAATATTTGCTTTGTTGTGCATAATCCCACCATGCATTTAGTCATATTACAAAATAATTTATTGAAGCATCCAGATACTTCACCACGTGAGCAAGCAGCTAGGCTCCTGATTGGTTAATGCAGTGCAAATTGACACCAAAGTTTAGATTTTTCAACTCGGGCGGCAGACGCGAATTTGCGTCAAACCCGTGAATGCACAAATAGCACTAACTAAATCATTTGCGCGTAACTCGCTTAATGGGCCTTTCACACAGGACGCGGTATGTGCTGTGCTATGAAACCCATTCATTTCAATTCATTCAATTCATTCCCATGCGCTCTGTGACGATTATCAGCGCGGCCAATAGAAACGGGGCATAGAAACAAACAAAATCAAAATTGGAAATCAAAATGGATGAACGGCTACTACTGTCGGAATTTTCTGAGCTGTACGATACAATTTTGACATCGTCAGAAAAGCTGTGTCATGGAGACATATCTCTATTCAAGTTGGCTTGTCAGGTGTGTTTTAATATATGCATAATGTCTTCCTTTGTTGTCAGATTTAATGTTTGAATAAATGTTTTATGCTAAAAAAGAACTGAGCTCATGATTCGTGTGTTGATTTCGATGTTATATGTGTAACGTTACACGCACACACATATATACATATAGCGCTATATATAATATCATATGGCATAGCGCAGCGCAAATCACGTTGTAAGGGCAACGCTCAGACCCAGCGGCCAGCGCAGCGCATACCGCGTCCTGTGTGAAAGCCCCTTAACGTGGCAGACGCTCAATTCGCGCGAACTTGATGCGCGAATGAGGCCGTATTCGCATCTTCCGCGCCGTGCTCTACGCCTCATTGGCGCCGCAGGAATTTTTATGCGTGTAACGCGTCTTTGCATTGACTTAACATTGATATCATTCGCGCCTGACGTGCTATTTGCGTCCGGTGTGAACGCATATTAAAGCTGCAGTACGCCGTTTTTTTTCCTCTTTGTCGCTATATCAACATCTTTGTTATCTCTGTTATCGCCATCTCTGTTATCAACTTTACGTGAGTTGTACTTCAACATCCTCGACACGGCACAGCGCGGAAGAACACAATGATTGAGGAGTGAGCAGCTGTCAGTCACCGTGCCGGTGTGGATACTGCCATTCAGAATCACAGATTATTTTTAGAAGTATGACCAACATAAGAATTTTTACCGGAAAATGTCATCTGAACTAGTAAGAAACATCCACTTTTGTTCTGGTTCTGACATTGCAGTTAATTGCGCTGATTCAATCTAACAGTCGAAGTTGCTTATAGTCAAGAGAATGTTCAAAAGAGTAGGTGTCAAAATAAGGTGTTACCAAAAGTCTAAGTTTACTATTTTTATGCTCATTAAAGTGTTGCACAGCTAGCAACAATCAGCTCTCTTGCAATCAATTGTGAAATAAATAGCCTATTTTAAGTGTTTCAAGTCAGTCACTTATGAGGCTCCATTTAAGTTATGATTCTGCCTTAGAAGAGAGCTGCCTATGTAGGCCGTTTACAGAAAGAGTAGAGTTTGTAACAGAGCTTCTGTGTCTGTGTCAGTCTGTAGGAACATGTTGTGACTGGTAGGGCTTTTCTGATTGATTGTTAGTGGATAATTACAAATAGCGACACCCGGGGGTTAAATCGTGCCACATGGTTTGTTCGATAAGAACAAAGGGGTCAAAGGTCAGCTGGATGTTGTGTGCTGATCCTATTCTTCAGTTTGTCTCAATGGGGCTCCCACCAGGGAATTATTTGTTGTATTCTCTTTGTTCACCGTGCACACGGGACCATAATAAAATATCCAGACAGGGTTCAAAAAGCTCCAAAGTCAAATATCACTAGGCACCCTTTAATTGTTGATTGGTTTTTCCTGTTCCATTTTCACCTTTTATTTTTCTGATGTGATTTGAACCAACAGCCGACATGAAGCAGTCCCGAACGCCTCGTCGCACACAACCACCAAAGACCCTGAACACACCAGAGGACTCCACGTACTACACACTCATTCATGTGAGTCTACATCACACAAATGGCACTCACTTTATCTGGGGATTATCTGGGCTTCTGCTTTAATGATCTTTCTCATGCTGGGTCTTTTCCAGAGGTCTGTCCAGGACGATAAAAGGAGGCCGAGAAAACAAAGGTAAATCAGTTAGCAGAAGCGAATAAGAGCTCTCTCTAGATGCAGACAAAGAGAAAACACATGGTTTGGAGTGGAATAAGGTGTACAGCATATTGCGTATGATACACTGCATACAACATTTTTTTATAGTATATGAAACCGTGTATGATGTGGAATAAAACAATACACTACATTGTTGTCACATGACCTCAATGTATTAAATATCTATTGTCTCAGAAATACACTACCGTTCAAGTTTGGGGTCAGAATGACTTCTTAAAGGAGAACTCCGCGAACAATGAACCTTTGGTCTAATAAAACATCGGTACCAAATCAATCGTTCTCTTAGTTTTGTTTTCATGATAATCGAATGTAAAGAGTTTTATCTATAAAAACTGTTTAGCGTATAATGCTATAGCACTGGGGGCATTGACTAAGTAAAAAGAAATCGCTAGTTTATACCACTAACAAGGCTCAATATAGCCCCACACTACCGCAGTAACATAATGAGTGTCCATACATGCAAAACGAAGCATTGAGAACTTTGTAAGTGTACAGACCGTTTAATAAGAAGATACATTATAAAGACAGTTCACTTCATGTATACACAGCAGGAGCCATCTTAGAATATAGTATCGATAAGTCGATCCCTGAACGCCGTTCATATAGTTCAGAAGTTCGCTGAACTTCATACAGTTCAGATCACTCAGCACGATGTTCGTGGTTCGTCTTATCGAGACTATATTCTAAGATGGCTCCTGTCTGTATACATGAAGTGAACTGTCTTTATAATGCATCTTCTTATTAAACGGTCTGTACACTTACAAAGTTCTCAATGCTTCGATTTTGCATGTATAGTCACTCATTATGTTAGTGTGGGGCTATTTTGAGCCTTGTTAGTGGTATAAACTGAGCGATTTCGTTTTACTTAGTCAGATGCCCCCAGTGCTAGCATTATACACTAAACAGTTCATTTCTCAACATTCAATTATCATGAAAACAAATCTCAGAGAACGATTGACTAGGTACCGATGTTTTATTAGACCAAAGGTTCATTGTTCGCCGGAGTTCTCCTTTAAAGTCTTTGAAAGAAACTTTGCTCATCAAAGCTGCATTTATTTGATCAAAATATCAAAAATACAATAAAAACTGTAATCTTAATTACAATTTAAAATAACTTAATTCTATTCAAAGCTGAATTTTCAGCATCATTACTCCGACTGTGTCAGTGTCACATGATCCTTCAGAAATCAGTCTAATATGCTGATTTACTGCTCAAGAAACATTTCGTATTGTTATCAGATAATGAATAGAATGTTTTTTTAAGCATTTATTTGAAACCGAAATTGCTAAAGAAAAGTTTTAATTTCTTTATTATAAATAAATACTGACCCCAAAGTAAATCTGGTCATTTTGCATTATTTAAATTGTGCATTTTAATTTAGTTAAATCCAATAGCATGTAACTAATTTAGAGGGAAGATACGTTACAAAGGTCAAAATGTAATGCACAAATTAAAAATGTTATGGGGCATCATGGGTAAGAAAATTTGCATACTGGCACTAATACTTAGTACAGGTATTACTAGTATCCTGTTCCAAACGCAGCAAAGTAATCCATAATAAAACACTGGATATAAAGCTAAATCCTAACACACATGACTGAAATCAGTTTACCTAAAAACAAAACAAAAATTTGTGTGAATAAAAAATATGTTGCCAGGCCACTTCTTAATAGGTTCATATCTTTATTGCTCTTAAAAATTCTCAGTATAACCACTTACACTTATTCCAGTGATACGTGTTCTCATGCCAGACATACAGTAATAAAGCATTTAGGATACGTACTTAATTAATAAAAGCTAAATTATAGACAATGCTCAGATTGGGTCAAATTATTTAAAGGGCAACAACGCGGATGCTAATAGCTGACATATTACGGCTAGTTCCTGTAGCGTTTCCCTGTCAGGACTGAGGCCAGCATGACATATCTGCAGTGTCACAGCATGTGTGAAATATTGTGTGTGTGAACATGAATCTGGACCTCCACGAGTGCAGCTGACAGGAGATTTCACAGGCCAGTCGAGTGACGAACAGCTCTGACAGACAGACACCGGTGCTGGACGCTTTATAACAGCACTGACAGACACACAACACCAAGTTTTAGCAAATGAGCGATGGCTAAAGTCAATATGGGCAGCTGACAGTATTCATGAAATCAACATCCATAATACATATTCCTGGTCTTGTTGTGAACAATACATCAGTATTTATCACTATATAAATCAGTAATAGTGTAGGCTATATTTTTCTCACTGAATATCCTGTTTCACTTGTAAATGCTGTACGTCACACAAGGAGTTAAAATGGTTTCGTGTTGACTTGAAGAGTGAGAAGGTCAGTAGGACGGACAAATCTCTGGCTCTGTCTGATAACTGGCCCATGTTGTGTCAGAGAGAAACCGAGGAAGTGGAAAGAGAGAAACAGAGAGAGATAGTGGGGGGAATAAGAGCAGGCTGAGGATATGCAGGGACTGAGGGAGTCCTGCGGTACAAATGTGCACTACTGGAGAGACAAAGCACAAAGATGTAGCAGAACACTCTTTCTACTGCCATATGAATGAATCTAACCGTGTCCAGGTCACATTTCACTGTAAATTTCAAAGAAAACAAAAATTAACTAAATTTTTCATTAAGAAAATGAAGCAGAATTTTATGAACATTATAATTAGATATTTTCCACAGAACCTTTTCTTACACAAATGCCATATAATAATAAATTAGCATAAAGGTTGAACAATAAATTTTAAATACAATTAATAATTATTTACAGTATCATATGATAAAGTGTTAAATTATTATTATCTGTATGTTATGTTAACTTTTTAAATTATTATATGTTTTATATATTTTTTATGTGAATGTAATTTTAATACTTTTTTGTAATTTTGATAATTTCAATTAATTACATGACGTTTTCCACTAAAATTCTGCTTACATAGATGTAATGATTCATTTAAAAACAAAAATAAATCCAGCATTATGGCAGAACAAAAAATCTTAACTACTTTATTATTTTAAGTATCATAATGCATTCAATTTTGATATTTAATATGTTCTTAAACCATGTTTTGTGTCAATTATATATATGTTTAATACAAAATTGTAGCCATAGCATATATACTGTATAAAAGCATCATATAATGTATACAATTATTATAAATATAATTTTTATGGCAATAAAAATATACAAATTATATATTTTTTCTATTTTATATTAATACTTTATTATTATAAGTATCATATTTTAAAAGATTACATTCTTTACAATAAGGTTTTATTTGTTAACATTAGAACTAACAAAACATATATTTCTAAAGCATTTATTACCAGTAATCTCAGTTAATGATAATCTCAATATTTACTAATACGTGATTAGAATCAAAAGTTGTATCTGTTAACATAGTTAATAAACCAGCTGAACTAACAATGAACAGTCGTGTTTGTATTAATTAATGTTTACAAAGATAAGTACTTTAACGAATATATTGTTGTTAGTTAATGCATTAACTATGCTAACCTTAATGTTACCAATACATGTTAATATAATAATAATATATATATTTTTTAATGCTAATGATGTGTATATTCAGTTGTTTGTTGGATATCAGCACGTCAGTAGGCCAGTGGTGCTGTGTAATCGCATCAGTGGTCTGGCAGGCCGTAGGCTTTTGGCTTCATTGGTTTCATAGATGGCTGTTTTCATTATATAAGCCTTGAGACAATGGTAAAGTATACTAAAAGAACATTCCCATTTGAGTCTGCTGAGGAGCCATGAATCAGAGGCTGTCCTGAAGGCCATCGCTTACAATCTGCAGAACAGCCATGAAATGCACCCAATACAGCATAATGGACAACTAATAGCAGCCTGCTGACAAAATAGATGTTATTTATGATCGTGAACAACAAACTTGGGCTAACTGCAAGGAGGATTTTCTGAAGCAAAGAATTATAAATACAGCATTGTAAATAGGAATAGTTCTGTCATGATCACTCCAACTTATGTCATTAAAAAAATGGAAAAAAGCAACAACATAAAAATAGTCCAAATGACACATTACTATTCCAAACCTTTTGGAGAAACAAATCAATGACTTATGAATAAATTAGAAAATAACTTAATTTTATTGTGTGATGAATAAATGATTGTGTGAACTATCCTTGAAAAACTGATTTCAAAGATAAAGGTTCTGAAGGGGGATTTTTGCTGCAATGCTATAGAAGAACCATTTCTGGATGCCCAAAGAACTTAAGTGAACAGTTCTTAAAGTCCCCCTGTGGTAGAAATCAAGCATTTAATGTTGTTTGTCAGGTGTTTTTAATATGCGCAAATTGATTAGTCAGCACCATTGCTGAGTATTTTCTCCTTAAAACTACAGTGAAAGACACATTCTCATCCTAGAGCGTCATCTAACTGACGCTTTTGACCATGCGTCTAAGTTCGACGCACATGAAAACCTTTAGTGTCAGTTGACGCGGGTAGGTTTAGGTATAGGGTAGGGTTAAGGCCATTGCACACTGAGTACGAAATTTTCGGATGCGTTTTTTCGTGTTCGTCAGCCTTAAAATTCGTCACGCATAGAAACCTTGCACACCGAGTCCGATGCGTATTTATTAAATCTTTGCGGAAAAAAACCGCAAAAATACCAAATGGATTCGTCAAGCATTGAGGATGATTTTGTTGCCCTCTCTCTTATTGAAAAGAGAAGAAAGAGAAAATGTTATGTCCATCCAATCCTGAAATTGCGCCGAGAGGAAGGAGAGTTTCACCTCCTTATCAAGGAGTTGCGATATGCGCACCCGCGCGCGACCCGGTTGAAGCGCTGGGCAGACAAAACAACCAGGCTGTGATATATTGTGGCCAAATAATACATTAGTTATCGAATTGGCTGCTCAATCACATCTTATTCGATCCTATAAATTTCAATCTGATTGAAAGGGGAGGTTTATTAATTTCATAATCCAATATAGAGAAGAGAACATAAACACTTGATCGAACTGAAAACCGAAACTGAAAGCACGGCACAGATGTGCAATGATTTGAGGACGAGCTCCCCCCGGCCCTGAATTGTCAAAAGACCTCTCAAAATGCAGGCTCTGGATGCGAAAACGCAGAAAATTCGAACCCGATCCGATTAATTTTATGACGGACGAAAGTTTCGGAGGCGGTGTGCAAGCATGATTGACATAACGTGAGGCCGATTTTTGTTTTTAATGTGCGAAAATTTCGGATGCGAATTTCGGACTCAGTGTGCAATGGCCTTTAGACTACTAGGAGGCGCGTCTCATATTGGCGCAAAAGGGTGCAATGTGCGTCGGATGTTGACGCATGGTCAAAAGTGTCAGTTAGATGACGCCTTGGGATGAGACTGGGCTGTGAAAGACCAAAGAAAATGCATTTTGAAATCGCCTGTGTTTCTGACGTCATAAACTACCTTTTAACCAATCAGGTCAACGTGCCGGCAAGCTTTAGCATATCATTAACTACGC
Source organism: Hybognathus amarus (assembly GCA_030378365.1). Taxonomy (NCBI): domain Eukaryota; kingdom Metazoa; phylum Chordata; class Actinopteri; order Cypriniformes; family Leuciscidae; genus Hybognathus; species Hybognathus amarus. The sequence continues at coordinate 135,713 of JAQIUQ010002558.1, read as the reverse complement.
TCTGAAGCAGGGTCTCAAGAAGTTACGTTATCCCAATATATGTTTCTGTTGATATAAAAAATCAGGAACATTTAGCAATATAATGGGTGAATTATGTACATTATGTATATTATGATGTTATAATTAACTATATGCCTTTGAAGCATTTGTAAGGATGCTGATTTTTAGTAGGCAGACTGAGATATGAACAGGGTAATATTAGCAACACATTATTAGTCGTTTGATAACATAGTCAAGCAAAGGCCAATCATATTAATGTCCGTTATGTGCCCGACGTTGTAAAGACCAGTGTGCAACGTTTACTACAGTAAGCAGTAAATCTGTGAGCTTGTGTAAGTGGAGGTAGGGCTAATTTGCTTATTCATCATCCACGTATACTAAATGAAGCAAGGGTGAAGAGTTTCATTCAAGCTATTTTAAAGGGTTAGTTCACCCAAAAATGAAAATTAAGTCATTAATTACTCACCCCCATGCTGTACCAACCCCGTACGACCTTCGTTCATCTTCGGAACACAAATAAAGATATTTTTTATTTAATCTGAGAGCTGGATCACTCCTTCATAGACTGCCTAAGGGACTAGCTCTTGACGCCCAATAAAGTCATTAAAGAAAATGTTTAAATATTCCATGTGCCTACAGTGGCTCAATTATAAGTTTATCAAGCGACGAGAATACTTTTTGTGTGAAAAAAACTGAGATGAGGACGTTCTTCCTCGACTACTTCTTGTTACCGGCTGCTCACCGCTTAGGAGTATTACCGCCCCTACCGTATAAGATGATGTGCTGATATAGCTGGAAGCGCAAAACTTTCTGTTTACAAGCAGAGGAAGATCTGCCCTGTATATGCTTTTCAATTACTGTATTTTCCGCAATATAAGGTGCACTTAAAAGCCTTTAATCTTCTCAAAAAACGACAGTGTGCCTTATAATCCGGAGCGCCTTATATATGGATCATCATCTTATACGGTAGGCGGCGGTAATACTCCTAAGCGGTGAGCAGCCGGTAACAAGAAGTAGTCGAAGAAGAACGTCGTCATCTCAGTTCTCGCACATGCGCCCATAAGGAAGTAATGGAATAGTCGAATAAAGTCGTTATTTAAGTTTTTTCGAAGACTGAACGAAGGTCTTATGGGGTTGGTACAGCCAACCCCATAAGTACATTGTTGGTACAGTCCTGTACAGTTGGTACAGGAAAACAACAGTAACACTTTACTTGACATGACACCATACTCATGACACTGAGTCTTGAATATTGTAAGGAATAATTGACGACAGGCCGTTGAATTATTAGAAAAATAATGCACACCCGAGGTGGTAATGCGGTCACGGCACGAAGCGGCATGGCCGTTACACCTTGGGTGTGCATTATTTTCCGGATAATTCAACGGCCTGTCGTCAATTATTGAATTATTAATTCAACGGCCTGTCGTCAACTGTCGTACAGTTACCACACCTCAAAACATTGTTCAGATGACTCATATCAAGACGTTTGTCAAGTTTTTGAAATTAAAGCGCTCTTGTATGTAGGACTAATTTCTTTTGCATCTACAGGTAAGCCCATGCCTCCGTTGCTAATTCCAAAACGTCATTTTAGAGGTAGTAGTAACGGAGGTTTGAGCCACTGATAGCAGACTAATGTAATGATGGGGAACACACTTACAATTCGCTGAAATATTCGAAGACCAACTGTTTCCATCGACTGTAGTAGCAGGTCTTACCATCTGAGTGAACACAGACTGAACGCGCTGCTGTGCTGAACGCGTGTTGGGCATGATCAGTCAGAAGTATTAAATTACATTCATAACTGGCGTAGGCCTAAACTAGTCTGTCCCGGCTTTATGCAGTTATTAGTGCAGTTATTAGAGAGAGAGAGAGAGAGAGAGAGAGAGACGTTGAAATAATGAGACAGAAAAGCATGTGCGTCAATATTAATATTATTATTTATTTATTTATTAACTTCATTTTAATTAATTCGTTCATTATTGTTTTCTATAATTGACATTGGGTACCCAAAAAATGAAAAACACAAAGCCCTTTTAACAAGTAAGCCTATCAATAATTATTTATTTGTTATATTATCTGGAATAATTACGAAAATCCGTGCTGCAGGACTATTAATTTATTTATATATTCAGTTTAATTTTCTATTTAGCCTATTATAGATAGTACTATACTTTATTTATTAAAATTAAACTGTATGTGTCAGTTGATTGTGAAGTTAGACATCGAATATTTCAGATCATGCCCATGGGGCTGCATGTCTTCTCTTGTTATGAATTGAATCCTATTTTCCGTTAACTATGCGCAGTGATATGGAACTGTAATGTGGTTCAAACTTGCCTGAAACTACTTTAGTTGTGCGTTTCCCTGAAAATAATTGCACACCTTTAGAACGTTCTCAACCAATCAGAATCAAGCATTCAACAGCCCTGTAGTATAAGAAGGTTTTATGCATGTTTATGCATTAAGTGTCATTCACTAATATGACATTGTTTGAGATGTCTTTGTAATGACAACTTGACATAAACCAATACATCATAACCTGTCAGTGTCTTTGTCATGACAACTTGACATTACTAAGACAACACAACCTGTCATAAACATGACATAGCAGATTAATTATCAAACCAGTCAGGTGTGGTTTTGACCTTGGCTGTAATGAGACCATTATAACATTTCAATGACAAATTCAATGTGTACCACTGTAGTTGAGGTTAAAACCAACCACATGACAGTTTAATGTAATGTTAACCCATAAAGCTATGTGGTTTCTTCAGTTTGATAATGAATCTGCAATGTCATGTTTATGACATATGTATGACAATTTATGTTGACTTGGTAATGTCAAATTATGTCACATCATAAAGTCACAGGTTATGATGTTTTGGTATATGTCCAGTAGTAATAACCAAAAAAATTGTCATATTTGCATAAACAATGTTATTATTGATCATATTACACTTAATGACAGTTGTCATAAACATGCATAAAACCGTCTTCATATTCAAGACATATGTCACTTCATGATCATGAAAGTGTCATGTCAGTTTTATACACACCCCTTCAAGTAAAGTGTTACCAAATAATGTTTTTTATTAGTGTGAAGCTCATTTCTTAATAATCTATAGAACCATTTTCTATGATAAAGAACCGTTTGTGAATTGAAAAAGTTCAGTGGATCCTCACTGATCTTCCTCTGTTTTCTCTGCACCCATCAGCCCCAAAAAACTGGACAATGATGACCAGTACTACCAGGGTTTGAGCAGCAGTAAATCCACAAGCCTTCCCAGTGTCCGACGGCGCTCCAGCAAACGCAGGGCTTCCACTGAGAGAAGACGTTCTTCTGAGACACCTCTGTCCAATGTCCCGAAATCTGATATCCCTAAAGATCCAAAGGAGAAGAGGTGAGAGAACACAGTGTGTTTAACAAACGCACTCCTCAAGACGTTGACCTCACACTGCTATACACTGAGCGGCAGACATGATGAATGTGTTGAAGCAGAAGATGCACATATCCACGCTTTCTTTCCCTTCTGTGTGAAGTCATGCTTTATCTGCCCCTCTCTGTCCACAGGCACTCGTTCTCTAGAATGCCCTCTACAGAGACTCAAAGTGAGGACAACCCCTATGACTATAGAAAGATACTGAGGAAGACCTCCCAGAGAAGAAGGCTTATAACACCATAACCCTCAACAACAGGGCTAATGTTAATATTGTCCAAGACTAATGTGGTCAGCACAGAATGCTGTTTGTCTTTAAAGAAGGAGTTCACCTAAAAATGACAATTCTGGCATCATTTACTCACCGCCATGTCATTCCCAACCTAAATGATTTTCTTTTTTGCAACGCGAAAGAAGACAATTTGAATAATGTTACAGCCGCTCTTTTCCATGCGATTACAATAATGAAGAACTGAAGCTTTTACAAAGTAATGATTTATTAATCAAAGAATCATTTGTTTGAGTCAGAGCTGAATCAATTGAAATGATTTGTTCAGAAACCAGACTGATCTGGTTGCAGTGGTTAACAGATTATCTCTTTTGAGTGACCTGTTTCTTTAAGTAAATCAGTTCACTTGGTTAGTTTCTCAAAGAAATGGAAGTTGTGATAGTCTTTTTTTCCCCTATTGTGACGTATGGCTTCTCAGATTAGTAGGACGGGACTTGATTTTGTCTTTTTTGAGTTGATTGGATGGTTGTGGTTTGCTATTGGTGGATCTGGTGTGAGTGACAGGAAGAGATGTTGCTGCAAGAGGGGGAGTTATTTTAATTATAGAGGGTGCATGAATTATAATTTTTTTTATACTTTTTTTCTTTGGTACTTTTTTTTTCTTTAAATATTTTTTTTTAAAGAGAAATGTGCATGGAGAATAAATTCTGCAATTTAGCTTTAGTTTAAATGGTTACGAAAATAGTGACCAATTATTGTTTTTTGCTACACATATGTAACAATAATTAGCTAATCATTAATGTTTTCATGGATGGAGCCTAACAGCTGACAGAGTAACTGGACATTGGACATTAGTGCTGCCCTTGCTTGATTTTTAACTCAGGTTTAGCAGTTGATGTTTGTTGATGCATTCTGTTCAAGTCTCTTTGTGAATTGAGATTCGTCTTCAAAGACATTCATAAAATGACCTTCATGTTTCCACCAATATATTTGAATTACTGTCTCTAATGGATCCTGGATGGTTTAGTGAGTCAGACTTGTTGTATAATTTCTGCATAAACATCAGCAGGATGTAAAAATATAGATTACATTTATACATTTCCAGATGCATGTACAGTATGCACTTGTATCTTTTGCACATAACGCAAACACATGGATATATGTATTCTCGAAATGTCACTTATTTGTAAATATGATTTTATAAATATTTAATTATTCTGTAATTAGTCAAATGAAATGATAAAATGCATACAATAGTGTACATAATGTGTACAAGTTTCATTTTCTTATGCCCTTTTCCGGTTATCCTATCTAAAGTATGTTTTATTTATTTTTTAATCTAATCCTAGTTCATGTGAAATACATATCTTGTAATAAATGGTTTTGGATTTCATGTTTAGTCATGTTTAGTCCTAATAAATTACGATTGTATTTAATCATAATTGTTAGTTTATTTTGATGTTCACTGACTCACCATGATTATTGCTCATTGGATTGACATTGAGTATTTTCCCCCGATGTAACTCTCTTGACCAGCTTTACTATGGGATTTTTCTCGATTAAACAAGGTCTACACACCAACATCAACATGGTTAAGCTGTTATTTTCTACATCTTATGACTGTAGTTTATTTCTGTATTATTTAGGGTTTCGTCTTATTATAAACATAAAGAAAAAATAGAGCGTGCACCATTGCGCACGATCACCGCAAACAACACACACTGACATTGATGATTATAAATAAATTCAGAGTAGGCCTAATGTTTTGACTAATTCTAGGCTATCCCGATCATGTTTGAAATTGGGTCTTCAATTTTCACATAGAACATTGTTTGATGATTTAAAAGGGGGCAGGGATATGGACCACAGATCTGAATGTCATGGTCCATAGCAGCCCGGCTGCTCCTCCTTCCTCTGGTGAGGTCTGTTCAATATTAGAGTAAAGCAATTACAGAGTCTAAAAAAAAACCGGTTGTGCCTTCAGCACAGATGCGGTGGTGCGCAAGGGGGTTCATAAACTAGTGTGTGTGTGGGCAAGATTAACGACGCAAAATAGTGTCGTCATGAGCCGAATCGCGTCGGAATTTCTCTGGTGACGTGAGGCGGATTATCTTTACGCAACAAGAAGCTTTTATTACCACTAAAGTTGCAAGTTTGCATGTTGGAGAGCCCGCGCTACTAATTGCTACGAGTGCGTTTTTGTAAATGTACTGTGCATCCTCAACTTGCATTTGCAGCCGAGCCACGTGAAGAGAATGAGAGTCAGTGGATGCATGTGTCTCCATCAGTGCCAGTGTTTCTCCGTGAGTTCAGTGACGGCTGCTCCAAATCATTGCGCACGGCGCACCAATTGAATATAGACACTCTGTCTCGGCTGTTCTCCATCAGAGGGGTTTGAACATCTTTTTACGAGCACCTTAGAAAGTAAGGTAGCCTAATTTGACGCGTTTGTACAGGTGTGATTGTGAATACGCAGCTGTATTTTCTGCGCATTGGGCAGGATTGAGCTCCCGTTCCCCCGTGACGGGCGTCTGGATGGCTGCTGCTCGCGTCTCTCGGTTCTGCTCTGATCCGCTCTGTTCGCGATGGCATCACACGGGTTTTGGTTTATGGGTGCTGAAAACCCGGCTGGAGACGGCAGTCAAAGTCCGAACACTCGTAAGTGGCGTGGCGTCAAAGGGAATCCTGAAATAGTTTTTTATTTATTAGTGGCTATGAGACAAAGAAATGCGACATTTATTGTGTCTTGAATGCTCAAGGTTATTTTAAACCTTGAAATGTCATGTCAAGTGTGTCGTGTGATAAACAACCGAATTTAGTTCGATGTTTTATGGCAAATTCCATGCCATGGATAATTGATGGTCTTAATGGAAGTTTTGTGACGGATTTGTTGTTTAAATCGCGCACTTGATCGTTTCAGCCAGAGCATGGTGTCAGGCGGCGGCCCAGAAATTCTCCGGAGGGATCGGCTCCAAATTATGTGGTAGGCTACGTTTATTTTTAACATGAAGTCTATAGCCTATTTAACATCTGTATTTGTGCATGCCTATATTCCTAAAATGTAAATCATTTATAAAAGCATATTTCGTTTTTGGAGTCTATAGATTCTGAAAACTCTTAGACGAATTATAGGTGCCGTTAATAAAAGTAACCCTTTGCTACAATTTGAGGTGCTGTTTTTTATTCAGTTAATAGAGTAAGGGTTTCTCCTGTAGCTCTGTTAAATGTCGGGGAGGCTGAGAAAGCAGCTCAAGCCTCAGTTAAAGCCGAAGATGAGTCTACAGCCGAGAGCTGCGCCTGTAATAAACCCTGTAACTGCTCCAAAGCCACCGTGGGTTTCTCTGATCTCTATTCAACAGGTAAATATCACATCTCTATCACACGGTAGATCACACCCGAATAAAGGGACACATCGTCTAGAAATCATGGTTATATTGGTTGTTCGATATATGGTGTCAGTAGGCTTTGTTTGTGGTATGTTCATCCAGGCGGCGATTTTCGTTAAAACTCTTTTATTATTAGATATTTTTAAATAGGCTATAATAGGCTATTTATTGATTTCCGTCTGTTTCAAAGGCTATTTATTTTAATATGCCATTTTTAAATGTCATTATTGTGAATTAATACAATTGTATAGCCTATATAAAAATAGAAAAATAAAGAATAGGCTAAATTAAAATATTGCCTGTGCATTGTGTAAATTATTGAATAAAAAGGGTAGCTAGGCTATAGCTATCGATGAATGCTGATTGTCCTTTTTTTATTCAAGGTTAAATGAAGCGATTTCACTTTTGCTCTTTGCACTAAACACCATAATCTGTTTTTGTAATGCAGCCCTATTATTATTATTTACAGATCTTTTACCTGCATTGGACGGGGACGCGAAGACTCTGAATTTTCTGCAGGAGGTTGTTGATATATTGCTGGCTTATATAGTGGAATCTTTTGACAGATCAACGAAAGTGATTGATTTTCACTATCCAAATGAATTGCTCCAAAGGAATAATTGCGGAGCTTCGGACGAACCCGAGACTTTGGATGATATTCTGATCAGCTGTCGCGCTACGCTAAAATACGCCATCAAAACTGGTGAGTGTTTTAATTAGAAAACAATAGGGTTCATATAGATAGGTATTAAAATATATCTTTTTTATATATTATGGTATATATATTTTATATTCAATCAAACATATCTATATATCACCTAGCTTAGCCTATACATTATAACAATTGTTTTATTGATTGCCTCGCTTGTAAAACAGATTATTTCAGACCGCATAAGCACGAGCGCCAGTGTGCGCCTGAAGGCGAATCGAATCAGATCGGAACATGACGTGATATTAAATGAATGCGCCAAGGGACGATTTTATTTTATCTGGTGGCATTTTAACTAAGAGAAATTATTTTGAAAAGTGGATTTCGCTTTGGGAATTATATGAATGACCAGAAAGATTGATTGATTTATGGCTGTCTGCGCTGGTCTGAGATTCTAAATAAATAGTGGACTATTAGTTGGGCATAAATATATTAAGTATATTAACTATAAAATTAACATTAATACAAATATATTAACATTAAATTTACTAATTTTGTATTTTCTCTGTGTGTTGTGTCAATCTTCAGCACATCCCAGGTATTTCAATCAGCTCTCTACTGGGTTAGACATGGTTGGCTTGGCTGCAGATTGGCTCACATCCACTGCCAACACCAATATGTGAGTGTGTGTGTCTCCTTACATTAAAATACAAAGCAGGTTGAGATCATTTCCGTTTTCTCTGCCTTTATAAGCATTCTTTTGACCTGGTCTTTGTGGTGGCTGCCTTAACCTCATAGATATCAGTTGAAAGGAATAAAATGAAAGGCACAGATGAAATCAGAGCAGCAAATATAACATCCCCTCTCTCATCTTGTGCTCAGATTCATTCTAAGAGAGAAAATAATATTGAATTTCATATTCAGGCTGATAAAATAAAAATGTATTTTATGTTGGTAGTCAAAGTTTAAATTTAACAGATGCAATGTAATAACGATGTAATAACAATGTAACAGTTTTTGAAAGGGTACAACAGGTTTTTCAGTTTGTTTAATTGGTTATTTTAGAAATCAAATGTATTATTTTAGAAAATATGTTTAAAGAAATCTAAATATTATAAATATAATCATGTCTTGTCAGAATTTTATTTCCATCATTGTTTTAAGCTGACAATGACACACGGCTGTAAAACCTGCAGACTCTTGCACAATCCCCTCAAACATCAGTTGCGAAACAGGTTGTCGTGACGTTGGCTTGTAGTTGACTTTTCTGGCTTGTGTAACTGGGTCATGTGATCTCTGTGCAAACAGGTTCACCTATGAGGTGGCTCCAGTCTTCGTGCTGTTGGAGTACGTCACGCTGAAGAAGATGAGGGAGATCATTGGCTGGCAGGACGGTCGCGGTGATGGGATATTCTCTCCGGGTAAGAAGCTGTCAATCTGAGTGACCTGCCTAATTCTGCGCTGAGTGCTTCTGCTGCCACGGGAGCACAAGCGCAGGAATTGGCTAACAGTCTGAAGTATTTAGGACATTATTCTTTGAGGATCTTGAAAAGAAGAATCTCAGTTATGTGTGCTGTTGGGTTGTAAAATTGTTATCTAACAATGAATGTAATTCCAACCACACAAATTAAGGAATAAAAATGTGAAACTGATGCACATGATTGTAATTTCTGCACCGTTTTTCTTTGCCCCACTTTTGCAAAAAAAGAAATAAGCCTTCTGATTGACTCAGATTTTAGGCACTGATAAACAAATCACAATTGGAATGTGGAGAATTAGAGCAGAGGCTTCAAGTAAGAACTTGACAGGAGTCAAGCTTTGCCTGAGTGATGGAATGGAAGGATTGCTTTATTGTTCTATAGGTGGCGCCATTTCCAACATGTATGCCATGCTACTGGCTCGGCTATGAAAATGTTCCCTGAGGTGAAGGAGAAAGGAATGTCATCCGTACCCAGACTGGTGGCCTTCACATCTGAACATGTACGTCCATTTTTATTTAGCTCTCCTCCTGTATTTTTAATAATCGACAAAAACCTGTAGTAAAGATGTTTCTCCTAAAATGCAATAGGTCTATTACTGTATTTTTTTCTTGACTCCTTAACAGCAGTCTACTTATTTTGGGTAGTATTTTAAAGAACACAGAGAAGTTAATCAATTACAAATAAATGTTGTCAGTCACTGCACATGACTCAATCATTGGTGTGCAAATAGTAGCCCTTTTTGTTTGAATGAAATACAGTATTTATGGCCGTTATTATATGACCAGTTATTTGTTAATATCCACAAGTGTCCGAGGGCGCTCCTGTAAAAAATAAAGTGGGTGAAACTTCCGGTAAGGCGGTGGAAGTAGCATTCCAATGGTATTTTGTGTGTAAGTTAGCGAAGAGGCTAGCTGTTTTTCAGAGAATTATTTTACTATTTAAAGACGCAAATCTTTATGAGAGATGTCGTTCACGAAGCTCAGGGACAACATGTGCTGTTCGCGGTTGTATGTATAACCGGACTAAATTAATTAAGGGGCTTAAACGTGATTGTTTTGAACATAAGCCGAAAACGAAATCAGAGTGATCCTGCCAACGACTGTAGTTTCCATCCCCTCCCAAAAGATGATGAATCTTCCTGTGTACATTTGTTTAAATTCTTAATATTCTATAAACTCTCTCAGCATGTGATTGGCTGTTCGCTACTGATGAACTCAGGATCAAAGCCTGAGTTGACAGAATACCACTGTTAACCACATGTGCCAGTTAATGTATTCAAGTAGCACATTCATTTATAATTTTGAATAAACTCCAAAGCTCAATGACTGTGAGTGTATATTTTTTATTTGAATTGTTTGTCAGCTCACACAACTGTCTGTCACAATGCCTTGATGAGTATTGATTAGTAATAATGTTATTATAATACTCCCAACCAACTACTGCAGGATGGTAAAGGTACTGTTATTTCACCCTTTTTAATTTCGTTGAGGTTGTGTTCCCACATCGTTAGCTAGTTTGGATCGTGTATAACTTGAATGACTTTCAACTGTTGAATGAACGAGTGTCAAGCATGTCAGAGTCGCCCACTTTTGACGCAAGGCCTCATGGGGCGTCAGGAAACTTGTGGATAGACCCCAATAGTTTTTTGCATTACAGTTTGATTGACAGGTGATCTGACCAGTCAAATTGCTGAATCCGCCATTTTGTCCGACAAACAAACCAGACAGGAGATTTAAATCTCAGTTAACCCAAAAATTTTAATTCTGTCATTATTTATTCACCATCGAGTCGATTCAAACCCCTAAGACTTTCGCTTGTCTTCAGAACACACATGAAGGTCTTTTTGACCAAATGTGAGACATATCTGTCCATCTGTTGACAGCAATGCAACTATCACTTTGATGCTTCAAAAAGTAGGCAATATAAAGACATTGTAAAACTAATCCATATGAAACATGAAATGATGAACAGATTGAATTTAGGCTTTTATTCACATCAATTTTCATTGATGCACACATCAGTAGTGGACGTGCGAGAACCAACGAGGATCATTCTCGTGTTGACGCAGCACCGTCTGAGCTTCCGGGAGAGGTTTGATCTCGTGTGTCAAGCAGGTTCAGTTGAGCTTCTGTTTATGTTTGTTGATCAATGTTTATATGTGAATAAAAGCCTAAATTCAATATGTTTATCATATAAAACGACGGAGTCTGCAGGATAAAACCGCTTAAATCATATGAGATTAGTTTCTCTTTATGAACGTGAAGTTGTATGATTTGAACTGTATGAAGTGGTAAAGAAAAAATACATTTCCTGTAAATTTTGCATTAAAATATTATTTTGTGAAATATTAAAAAAATAAAGGCAAAATTAAATTGGACAAAAATGAATATATGTTTGTAAAGGATTACTTTTATTATTAATAATTCAAGCAAATGAATATACCAATATTCTGAGTGCAGTTTAATCTGTTAAATGTATGGGAAAAAACTGGCAGCTGTGGTCAGTAGAATTTTCCTGTTAAAAATAAGGTAGCAACATTTTAGGTTTTACAGACTTTTAACCGTATTTAATTTCACCGCAATAAACCGTATTTCATTATCTGATATAATTTTAATTTGCTGACCTTTTGAAGTATTATTATCTGTTTTGTTTAATTGTAGTACACTGACAGCCAACAATCACAGCAGTAATGAGAGTCAAATGATCAATCAAAGCTCATCATAATCAGCTCTTTCACAAGAAAGTTCATACTATTGTATAGAAGCTGCACAGTGTCATTCACACAAACATTAAACAACATCATGATAACATGATGAAATTTCAAAAATGCAATAAGCATTCATTTAACAACATTTGATGTAACATAAAACCCTAATGTACATATAGTATCCGAAGAAAAAAAAAACTAAAGAAAATTATGAAGAAACAGTTAAAATGCATTAAATGTGAAGTGTCACGCAGGGAATTGTGGGAATGTCAATTTATATTTTTTCACTTTAAATTATACAATGACTTTTTCACTTCCAAAAACTGTAAATTTAACAGTATTTTATAGTAAAATTACATTAAATGTACCATTATATATATCACAGTTATTTACCGTATATAGTAAGGAAACTTTCTGTTAACCAATGAAGAGTTTTTCGCAGTATCATTTTTACAGTCTTTTACTGTTAAAATCACAATAATTTTTTACAGTGTATTATTCTATCATGATGCCTTTCAGAGTCACTTTTCAATCAAGAAAGGAGCAGCCGCACTTGGAATCGGTACAGAAAGTCTCATCTGTATTAAAGTTGATGAAAGGTTAGTCTGGATTGTCACTGAAGCGTGACTCCATGACTGCACGACTGAGAAATGTGTGTCTTAACATAATATACCATATGACTTAAGCTTTACTGTTCTCATTTCTGCCAGGGGTAAGATGATTCCTTCCGACCTTGAGAGGAGGATCATTGAAGCCAGGCAGAAGGTAATTTCAATGACCGTATCTCCACGACTGTCTCGTGTGTCCCTCTTCCTGAGTCTGTTTGAGTAATCTGTCTGGTTTTGTGGCAAAATGGGTCCTTGAATAACCTACTGATTTCTTTCTCACAGGGAGACGTGCCGTTCTTCGTCAGCGCCACGGCCGGCACCACGGTTTATGGCGCCTTTGATCCTTTGATCGCCATAGCGGACATCTGCAAGAAGCATGAAGTCTGGATGCATGTGGACGTGAGTAGATCTGATGCCCTGAACTTACATGAACTTCCTGAACGTTTCACCTGTGAAATACAGACAGTGGACTGTGATCCAAGAGTGATCTCAGTGTTGGCAAAGCCTAAGTATCATTCTCTGGATGCTGAACTGAGGACCTTCTCGGTTGTTCTGCATTACAGCCTGTATCGTAGGACTATTCAGTGTTGATGAGCTCTAGGTTTTAAGAAAAAGGTATTTAATGCTTATACATAAAGTCGGGGATTTGAACGAAGCCATGTTGAACTCCTGTACTGTTGAGTAAAGTTTTGCTGTTAGTTTCTAAGCAATCAAACTTCTGATTTTTAATTAGTGGATACAGCAATTTCCTAGTAACCAACAAGAGCACCCTAGAAACCACCAATGTGCTAAAAACCCAATGAAGGCCTGTTCACACCGGGACGAATTTTGCGCGCGTTATTCGCAGATGTTTAACGCCTCGTGACTAAACCATGGGCGGCAATGTGAGTGTTCACACCAACGCATAAAACGCCACACGTAAAAGCGTAATTTAAAAAAAAAAAAACGTCTCGGGTTCGTTTTTTTAGTTTACCGCGTCGCATCAAAAACTATCTGACCAATGAGATTGCCGTTTTTGCTTACGTGTTTGAAGCTTCTGAAGTCACAGTAAAACACAACTTGGAGGCGCTCAAACACAAAACGGTCTTGCCGAGACACACATATGCAACGGCAAAGAAGAATATACGCGTCACCGTCTATGGTCTACACTCTACACAGGAAGAAATAAGACGAGGAAGATGCAAGGCGTTGGTGCTAAAAATAAAGAACTATATGACAAACGTGACAGGGGCTACAAAAATCTTGATAAAAGAGAACTGAAATGGAGTGGTATAGCAGAGCAAATTGGCACCATCTAATGTCAGGGATTAGAATTTGCATGTTCACTCGGCTCATCGTACACGAAAATCGCTTGGGTGTGAACACAAAAAACGCATTGAAAAACGCTGACAAATAATGCGCACTGATATTCGTCTCGGTGTGTACGGTCCTTGACCGGCAGAGGACCACCCATAATTTTCTTAAAATGTCATGATTTGTTACTATTGACCCAGCTGTATTTGAAATTTGGCATTGAGTTTAATTTAGCATGCATGCAATACATTAAATGTAGCTTTTGAAATTTAGCTTCATCTACTTTCAAGGAATTACCGTCAATCAGTCTGTGTGAGTGTGTCCATGTGTGTATTCATTCTCATGCACCTGATATAAATCCTCAATATTACAATGTAAACACCTCTGGCATTTCAACAGCCACACAGACATATTGTGTAGGCATGCTGGAGCTCAAACACATGAATCACATTTGGATGTACTAGTTATCAACTCAAGGCAGCAGTTAGACATGTAGTACAGATGAGACCTGTATCCACTCCTCTGCAATCTCAAATGATCTGTGAATATAATGTATATTAATATAATCATGAAAGAAAACATAAGATTTGCCTTTATAAATGTAATAATAAAGATGAGTATTATGCTTTCAGTCATATCTCAAGTGGTGGTCATTGCAGACTGCCAATTGGGTTAAATGGTTGGAGCTTGATCTGGATTAAACATTTTTTTTTAAAAACGAGAAGGACAAACACGTTTCTATTAACACATATAAGAATGTCTTTGAAATGACTGTTGTCTCTGTCAGGGAGCATGGGGCGGAAGTTTGCTAATGTCCCGGAAACACCGGTGGAAGCTGAATGGAGTCGAGAGGTCAGTACAATCTGCAGTTCTTATTGACTAGATGTCTAGTTCAGTCATGAACATCTATCTGTGGGCTGATTGGTTCTCTCGGTGCTGGTGCCAAGTCCTTGTGGTCACACTTCTTCATCTACATAACTCTTTATTATCCCAACTTAACTAGCTAGTGCATGTTCTCTGTGCAAGCTTTGAGAATTCTTCTTTTTATCCCTCCTCGTCCCCAGCACCACCTGTCTAAATCTGCTATGAAGGGTCACTCGGTAACACTTTACAATAAGGTTCATTAGTTAACATTAGTAAATGCATTAACTAACATAAACTAACGACGAGCAATGCATTAGTTACAGAGTTTATTAATGTTTGTTAATACAAATCCAGCTGTTCATTGTGCGTTCATGTTAGTTCCCAGTGCATTAACTAATGTTAACTAATACAACCTTTGATTTTAATAACGTATTAGTAAATGTTGGAATTATTATTACCTAAGATTAATAAATGCTGAAGAAGTATTGTTCATACTTAGTACATGTTAACTAATGTAGTTAACTAATGTTAACTAATGAACCTTATTGTAAAGTGTTACTGGTTACTCTAAGTTCTTAGACTTTTTACTGCACAACACAGTGCCTTGGGGAGAAATGTTGTCTAAATCAAAATACATTTTTATGTAGTTATTTATTTAATTCATGTGCTATCTTAATCATTTTGTATGCAATTTTAGGGCTAATTCTATGACCTGGAACCCTCATAAAATGATGGCTGTGCCCTTGCAGTGCTCTGCTCTACTGGTTCGAGAGGAGGTGAGGCTCTCTGCTTTCTCTATCATAACCAAAACTTAACTTATGATCACATTACAAAGGTATACCCCAAAAGTATTCAAACATGCACAGTCACACTTAAAAACATGTGAAAATCATTGCAACAATTTTTATTTTATTTTTTGTAATTTGTTTCCTTCTTCTTCTTGTTATCTGATCCAGGGACTGATGCAGAGCTGCAATCAGATGCAGGCCTGTTATCTGTTCCAGCAGGACAAGCACTATGATCTGTCCTATGACACGGGGGACAAGGCCCTGCAGTGCGGACGCCATGTGGACATCTTCAAACTATGGCTAATGTGGAGAGCTAAGGTATAGTACAGCTTTATGTTAAATGTTGCTTGATATTGCGAAACACTTCTTATAACTACAAATAGAGGGTATGCATTGACATCACTTTCCCGCCGGGATATGCTGTGTGACTGGATTTAATAGGGGACACTGCGAAAACACTTTAAACTAAAGATTGGACTCGATATAGTGTTCCTTTCTACTTACAAAAGATCCAGTGATCCAGATTACCACTATATTCATCTGGATTCATGTTGAAAACTAATGCTGTCGCTCAGTCTTTTTGCCACCCAGTGGGCGTAACACAGTCACTCCGGCCAAAGGTGAAGTCACCCATACACCCTCCAGTAACAACATGAGTTATAGTTTAGATAAATGTCTATCTGTCTGTCCTATCCTATCCTATCCTATAGGCTAACCTATCCTCTCCTAATCCTATTCTAGGCTAACCTATCCTATCCTGTAGGCTAACCTATCCCCTCCTAATCCTATCCTGTCCTGTCCTATCCTATCCTATCCTGTAGGCTAACCTATCCTCTCCTAATCCTCTCCTATCTTATCCTTTTCCTATCCTTTCCTGTCCTATCCCATCGTTTCCTTTCTTTTCCTTTCCTTTCCTTTTTGCTTTCCTTTTCCTTTCTTATCCTATCCTATCATATCATTTCCTATGCTATCCTATCCTATCCTATCTTATCCTGTCCTATCCTATCCTATTCTTTCCTGTTCTGTCATGTTTCCTATCCTTTCCTATCCTATCCTTTCCTATGCTATCCTATTCCCTATCTTTATCCTGTCCTATCCTGTCCTATCCTATCCTATCCTATCATATTCATATTCTATCATAACCCTACCCCATACCTAAACTTAACCGTCTCATTTGGCGCTAAAGGGTGCCATGTGCGTTGGATATTTACGCTTTTGCAAAAGTGTCATATATGGCGCCTTGGGATGAGAATGCGTTGCCTATCCTATCCTGTCCTGTCCTGTCTTATCCTATCCTATCCTATCCTATCCTATCCTGTCCTGTCCTGTCCTGTCCTGTCCTGTCTTATCCTATCCTATCCTATCCTACCTATCTTAGGCTCAACTCTCTCCTATCCTTTCATGTATGTGTCCTGTCCTGTCCTATCCTATCATATCCTCGGGCTATCCTGCTCCTATCCTACCCTATAGGCTAACCTCTTCTCATCCTATCATAGGCTAACCTATCCTATCCTATAGGCTACCCTATTCTCTCCTAATCTTATCCTGCCTGGTCCTATCCTATCCTATCATAAGCTATCCTTACTTCAAACTATTTTACGACAAGAATTTAAGTTGACGCTAAGACAAACCAGCATCACAGTTGCCCTGCCCTAAATGACTCTATAAAGACACTTGGGATAGTCATTTTGCTACAAGGTACAACCAAATTGGTTGATTGTTCAGTGAGATAATGTGTTATCACAATGTATGCTCTTTCTCTTCTCTGAAGGGCACTATTGGTTTTGAGTCTCAGATTGACAAATGTCTGGAGCTTTCAGAATATCTCTACAACAAGATCAAGGACAGAGAAGGATATGAGATGGTGTTTGATGGAAAGGTAAGTCGTATTAGATGTGTTTAATTCTTTTGGATTACTCTTGCATCACTTGATCAATGATTTTTATTCAGTAGAAATCAATAAACTGTTCAAGAAAAGAGAAAATCACCTTTCACAAAAAATGGACTTTGGCAAAACTACCAAACTACAGGCCATTTCTTTTGACAGAACTTCTCTGTTGTTGTTTGGTTTGAGCAAACAGAATGGAATATAAATGGACTGCACATAATGCCCTCAGCATATTAGACACAATAATGCTAATAATAATGTCACAATAAAGCCACACTAATGGACAGACATTTTCTGTTATTTTTACTGTGAGGTTGCCGCACCACAATTTGAATTCATTATCTGTGGCATTTCATTATTGTGATGTATCCCAATACAATCCCCTGGTTTAACAGATATGGCTTAAGTCTAGTCCCAGACTAGAATGCTTGAGCTGAAAGCAACTGGCACTGACACATCTTAAAATTTGTCAGTTCCATTGTTTTATCTCAAGATGCACACCAGTAATGTTTTTTTTCTTGGTCCTAAATGAACTAAGGCCTAATCCTGGCTTAATCTTGTCTGTAAAACCAGGCCCATATAACCCACCCATCTCGGTTCAGGGGGGCTCTTCCTGAATAAATAATCTGCAGTGTTGATTAGGCTTTATATTGATGTTCAAAAGACAAGTGCGGAGCTAATCATGATACAGATGCATACCATTCAAAACTTTTGGGTCTGTAATCAACAACATGAATTAACAGCGTGTACTTTTCTCTAGGGTTATGAATAGGGTTTGTTGTCTATTTGAATATATTTGAAAATAAAACGTATTGCTTTGATGGTCAGCATCATTACTCCAGTCTTCAATGTCTAATATGCTGATTTGCTGCTCAAGAAACAATTCTTATTGTCATTAATGTTAAAAACAGTTGCCCTGCTTTATTTCTTTGTGGAAACCATCGTATTTCTTTCAGGATTTATTTATCAATATAAAAATTCATAATTTATTTTATATATTTATATTTATATATTTACTATATATTATATATTTATTTTGAATAATAGTTTGTAACTTACCATCACTTTTGATCAATATCCTTGCAGAAAACAAGTATTATTATTTTTTAAATCGTACTGACCACAACCTTTTGAAAGTTAGTGTCTGTGTAATGTGTGTATGTGTTAATTAATTCATAGATACTGCTTTAATATTATTTATTTGCTTTTAATTTTATTTTTAAAGAATCTGAACTGTGTACTATGGTTCATTTATTATTTAATTATTTAAATGTATTCAGAATTGTATGGTGGGATGGAAATGAATAATAATTATTCATGAAAGCAGTTAATAATTATAATTATTAATAATTCCTTTATTTCAATTGTCAGGAAATAGTACATCTGCTAAAGATACAAAACACACAGTATTTCTAAATCACATTTGATGTCTTTTTAAAAAACAGCGATCCTCTCTAAAATAAAATGCAAGTCCTGTATTCCTAAGTAATTTTGAGAGCTGATTGTGTGCACTAATTTAGCTAACATGAAATGTTTCACCCTTGAAATGACTGAGCAGTGGTTCAGAGGCTCATTTAAATGTAAATTGTGCTTGCTGCCAATGTGACAAAATGATTTGGCTGGAGGCTTCTCGGTGAGCGCGCTCATGTTGAAGTCAGTGCAGTGAAAGGCGGAGAGAAGGTTGCGTTGTTGCAGTATGATCGAATGACACTTAACAAAACATTTCAGCTCTCGTTTTGATGTTTAGCCAGCTCTTTTTTGGTTCTAGCACAGTGATGTAGGACTCAATCTGTGTTTTGTCTGTGTGTCCCACCATCTGAATGGCTAATGAACCCTTTTCACTGGTGCATGGAGGCATTCTTCTCCAGCATGGCCCCTGGAGCCGCATAATGGCCATGAGGGCCTCTAATGGACTGTAGTGTCTGTCGATGAGCTACCTGCTCAAGCGCTCAAAGCCCTCAAAGCAGAGCCTTTTGATTGAATAGATTACATGGCTGCTTCCAAACTGACAGCGACAAAAAATTCCCATTATGGCCCCAGACGGTCCCTGAATCGAATATTTCGTCACGGATCTTTAATGGACTCCCCAGAGTGCTCTATTTATGCAAAGCGTGTGTTGTACGTTATATTGAGAGATAGGTGTGTGTGTGTTGCGTGAGCGTACGCTGATGTTATCTGGTTGTCTCGTGTCCTTGCAGCCTCAGCATACCAATGTGTGTTTCTGGTACCTTCCACCGGGTGTGCGCAACCTGGAGGACAAAGTGGAGAAGACGAAGCGTCTACACAAGGTGAGAAAGACTTCAAATCACTCAGGGTGGATGTGAACTGAACTTTTACATTTCAGATGATGCATATTGCTTTTGCTGTACATTGGTACATTGCAGTAAAAAAGAATATTAGTCCTAATGCTAGACTAGGCGGTTTAAAAGACACCAAGATCATCTAAAACAAACCCAAAAACATATTTAACATTGAGATATCAGGTTGATACTGCATGCTATTATCTTATAAGAAAGGATTATAAACAAAAGCACAAACAATCCTCCATTAGCCTATACAATACATAAAATATATATTCAATTTATACAGAATGTAAATATGCTTAGAAACTCAAAATGGTTAATAGTTTAAATAAAGTGCATTTAAATCATTATCTTTTAATCATTTGTCATGCTTTCGAGACACATATATGTTGACTAACATTCTAAAGCACATGTGAAGTATGATTATACTTTTTAACTGTATGTTATTCAATAAGTTTATATATTTTAAATGTACTAATTTGGGACTTCATCATTACAAATGTGTAATTACAACTATATTTAAATACATGACACAAGTTTTCAGTAGAAGTGACATTAGAGACATTAACAGTTTATTTTACTGTAAATGTTTTTCAGTACATACTGCAGTACATTTTAACCATATTTCAAAGACTTTTACATATAAAGATGTACTTAAGTCTTAAAAGTGGGTAAGAAAGCAATCTAAAGACCAGCTAATTGCATTAAAAATAAATTTAAACTTGAACACATTTTCGTTTCGTTCCAATTAACATGCAATTAAGTATATTCTTTTAAAGTATATTATTTCCATAATTACTATTCTTCTTAAAAGTATGTTAAAGTGTACTTCTTTTTCATGAGGGATATTAAAATAATCTATAGGGAAATTATGGTAATTTCAAAAGTCTGTTATAGCACTTGGGCCCCAAATATAATAATAATTCTCAGCACATGACAGTTAAGGTGATGTCTTTTTGTAATATCTAGATGATTAAAACCAGAAAAATATTTAAAATGACATCTCTGCAGTGATGTCACTGTGGGGGGAGGGCTGCTCATCAGGTGTCCTTTTCATTGGCTGGCTGCTCTTCAGTCACTCCCATGCCAGCAAAGCTCTAACCGGCAATTAGGCCGAACAGATGGTGCGCGTGCTAGTCATACAAAGAGGTTCTCTATCTAACACTACCCACAAACCCCTCCTTATATACCTGAAACTAGAACGCTCATGCTCTCTCTGTTACAAATGATCAGAAGCAGGTAACAGGATACACACATATGTTTGTGTATTGATGCTATGAAAAGACACTGGACAGGTTCCAGTATATCAAGGCTTGTTTCAAAGAGATGGAAGGTTACTGTATGTAGGTGTTGGACACAAGCCGGCTGTTAATAGCTGGAAACCTGCAACACATTTTTTAGGGGAAGTGAGTGTAATTATGTGGTGATTACTGACTGTGTGTCTTTTATTCTGATTACAGGATTCTACAATGAATTTAGCTTGAATTGCTAGACTTCGCTTTGACTCGAAAATAATTCTTTCAACTCTCTCATTCATACTATATACTATATTAAATGTACATCCAAATAAATGCAAAAAAAATGCATTTTATGCTTTGAATTATGCTTTCAAAGTATGGAGCCCTAAAGGAATGGAAAAAAAATATGAGATGTGAGGAAAATTATGTCAATGCTTTGCTTTTTCCCCAAAAAACTTTTCATTCGCTTGCAAGATCTTTGAGTTCCCTCTCTTAACTTTTCTTATTTGCAAAGAACTCAAAAGTTTTGCGAGCATCTGGGTTTTGTCTGGGAGCGAAAGCAAATCATTTGCTAGAGAACAAAAGCACTGACATATACTGTAATTTTTCCTCCCATCTTATATTTCCCCTTTTGGCGTTCCGTATCAAAGACTTTTCTCTAGGATAATTCACCAAAAATGAAAATTGTCATTATTTACACACTCATGTTGTTACAATCCTGTATGACTTTCTTTCTTCTGTGGAATATAATACATATTTTCAAAAATGATTTTATTTTGTCCATACAGTGACAATCAATGGAGTTCAGTGTTATTTTGGATCCCGTTGACTTTTATTGTACAGACAAACAATTTTTGAATGGCAAATTGTTTTTTTTTTAAATTACTATTTCTTTGAATATAACACTTTTAGCAGTTGTGTTATTGTATTTTCTTAAATATTACTTTTTTGGGTCACACTTTAGGGTCCAATAACTAACTACGAATTTTGCCTCCTAATTACTGCTTATTAATAGTTAATAAGTTAGTTTAGTTTAGGTATTGGGTGGATTAATGGATGTAGAATATGCTAATGCAGAATAAGGCATTAATGTGTGCTTTATAAGTACTAATAAACAGCATATATCCTAGTAATATGCATGATAATAAGCAACTTAAAAGTGAGTATAGATTGTTCCAAAGCAGGTGTACAGTGATGATTGGAAATTAAAGTAACAAAGATTGTTCTGGCTTTACAGCAGCTCTTGAATAAAGTTATTGTCCAGAGTTAGTTTTGATTAATTCACTTCCGTTGCATAGATCATTAGTTATTAACTTAGGGGCTGCTTACACAACACCGTTCTAACAGAAACCCCTTAATGCGCTCCTGCCTGCTCTTCCGCACAACAGTGCCTGGTGGCTCAAGAACACAAACCATTAATACTGTTTGGGTTCCAATGTACAAGCCTGTGCCACGTCCGATGACGTGCACATGCATATTACGCTGAGCTGTCTGTTAAACACGTTATTAACGGCGTTAACGCAAACCTACTTTAACACAACTAATTTTTTCCTATCGCAAGATTAACAGCCTTCTTGGCCTAGCAAACTTTGTAGGTTTTTTTACATGCTTTTGCAATTGGCACACACCACGGTCAAATTTAAAAATAGTTAAACTTTTGCCGCTGTATGACAATTACGAGTGCGCCCAATAGAAACTTTTGCCATCCAAAAAGTTTTGAAAGAAGGCATAGTGCCACGCATTCCACGTCCTGTCTGAAAGCACCGGATCTAGCTAGACCGAGACACACTTGTTGCGAGCCGGCCAAATAGTAGGTTAATTTAAATTTTTGAGTGGCTGACGAGCACGAGACGCTGAAATGGATGCCAATAAGATTCTGAAATAGAAAAGTGTATTTTTAAAAAGTTGCCAAATGATTTTTTTGGACGTTGTGAACTGAGCTATCATTGATGGCCAAGCACACACACACAGCTGATGCGAATTGTTCACTCCCTCATCAATATCTGGACCTCGTCAGTATTTCTTTCACCCTTTTATTGATACATTGTGTGAGGGATTATTTGTGAGATTAAGTGAGAATGTTTAGGCCGTGTGTCCACCAAAGCGTTTTTAGCCAGCTGAAAATGCCAGACGTTCTGCTGAAGACAGCACGTTGCGCCTTTTTCTGTGAGACGTTTCGTTTCTATGATACAGAATATCTGCAGCACAGTTTACTTGTAACTGATTTCGCAGATTTGTTTCATAGTAAAAAATATATTTTTCATCCATTTTGTTCGGTTAGCTCTGCTGGTTGATGTCGTTGTACAGAAAGAATGTTGTGACAGTTGGTCAGTGTGGTTTAGTCCCACCCTCCTCCACTGTGATTGGACGGCAGGGTAAGAAGTGACAGTGATGAGTGCTGCGTTTTATCCAAAGTTGAACATTTGTCAACTCCCGCGACCAGTAAAAAACGCTCGAGCGCTTCAGCATGAAAAAAACGCTCAGTGCCTCGTTACGTTCATGGCGTTTAAAAACGCGGCGGTCCCATTGAAAACAATTGGAAACGTACGCCAGGCGCGTCGAAAAACGCTTTGGTTGAATTAGTGTGAAATTGAACACAGTATTGTCAATGTTGTTTTCAATAGTAATAATAAAAAATAAAAAAAAAAACATTTGCACAAAGCAAGCCAATCCACTTTTTCATTTTGTTAAGAGCGTTAGAATTTGAAATAAAAAAAAATGCGACAAAAAGACATTTAGAATAGATAAAAATGTGTGATTAATTGCGATTAATCATGATTAAATATTTTAATTGTATGACAGCACTAGTATTACGCGTTCAGTCTGCGTGTTTAAATATACTGTACATGTGTGCAGACGTGATGATAAAAAGTACGCTGAACACTTTAGAAATCATATAGCAATGCCATGAAAAACACCAACAGTACCTAACAAGTTTTGCCAGGGCAAACTGTAAAAAAAATTGAAAAACGTGAAGCACAAAGTATATCGTCATTCCCAAAGCTAATCAAATGTTCTCTCACAGGTTGCCCCTGTAATCAAAGCCAGAATGATGGAGTATGGAACGACCATGGTGAGCTATCAGCCGCAAGGAGACAAGGTCAACTTCTTCCGAATGGTCATCTCCAACCCAGCCGCCACCTTTGAAGACATTGACTTCCTCATTGAAGAGATTGAGCGACTGGGGCAGGATCTTTAAAAACTCACCTCACCAAAACCTGTTATTCTTGTGTCCCTGGATGGATCGAATATTTGTTGTGAATGTAACGGTAAATCTTTGATTCCTCTTCTCCAAAGTTACATAAAGATAGTATGATTTAAAAAATGACAATATGAAAATATCTAGACTTTAGTATTGTAGCGTTGTTGTGGGCTTCGTGCTCCAAAGCCCTGTAAAAGTGTTACCGTCTGCTTTTACTGTCTACCTTAGTGTCTTTGACATTACTTTGTTTGTTTACATGTGTTTAATGAATATGAATATGAAGAGTTATTTGCTTCTATTCAGTGCAGGTCATAAGTTTCTATTTGACAAGTAATTCAAAGTGCCAGGTTTCGTTAATGTATATGACAGTAAAGACACATAATTGTACAAAAACACTTCATCATAACTTAAGCTTTTGCAATCACAATGTGTGACTTATCTTTTATTGATATGTCAAGATTCAGAAGACTTTTGAGCTGTTGAGTATCGAGTGTGACCAAGAAGTTCATAAATAGTTAAAGGTAATACAAGTATGCGCAAAAATAAGCACAAATATAATGTTTGACTGCCTGGAAATTGATATTGACAAGAGGCTCCTGAACAGTAATTTTATATAAACATGCCTATGTTGACAAAAATGTCCTTGATATGCTACTGTGCTTCTAAAAGTTAAAATTAAAATTATAATAATGAAAAAAAGGAAATTAATTAAAATGTATCTTCTTGGAAAAGTGCAATAAAACAGCATTTGAATGGCAGTTATTCTTGGAAACTCGTTGTAAACGTGGCACTGACCAGGTAAATGGTCACTTTTAAGCAAAGTAATATAAAAAAGAAATCAAATATTATTTAATACACAACAATAGCACATGCACATTATATGCTGTATCTAAATTAAAACAAATTTACTCTAAACGTGTAGTAACACGCTTTTCTACATAATACATAATAGCAATAGATTTCTTAATTTACAGACCCGTTCATGTACTTATTTTGTTTTCTTATACAGAATTATAGATATTCAGGGTATTAACAGAGCTAAATTTAATGTTATAAATAAACTCCAAAAAGAAAACAACACATAAGCATAATAGGGTTCTGCCCTATGATAGTGTAAATAGACTTTTAAGATGTTCTTGATCAATTACATATCTATGTGAATACATCACTGTACTGTATATAAGGCAGAGTCTATTTGTGTGGTAAAATATATATATTATTTTCTCTATTCAACAAATATTTAATCATAAATGGTTGTGTGTGCGCGTGTCAGATGTGTTGAATATGATGACTTATGTAACTGCAAAGATATGTGTATGAAGGAACTGGCTTTAAATCCTCTTGAAGCCACTGCATTTTAACATACTAACTTGAAATGATTATTATAGCACATTTCGGTAGTTATGAGAGCCATTTCTGAACCAATTCTGGTTGTATTTGTGCCCAAGTGATAAACTTGACATCATGTGCCGATTTGTATTTTTGTGTGTTTGTAACTGTATTGCCTTAGTATTAATTGCCAGTATTGTCTAGTTCTCCTGAAAAGGAGTGTGTGCACTTTAGCTTATATGTATGATGATGATCTGTCCAATGGATGTTCATAGTTTGATGTTTTAAGAAACTGAGCTTGTCTGATTGTGTCCAGCTTGGATGTTCGTTTCAGGATGAGAGTTGCTTTGGAAGATTTGCTAATGCTACATTACTACCTGTATCCTTGTAATGTAACAGTCGACCTTGCTGAAAAACCAACGCTATCTCATGACAAATTATGTGAGTGAGTAAAAGGTGGCTAATTCCTATGAATTCCTATGACCTCACTCGGTACGAATTCGATACGGTTTGTCTAAACCCGTCTGATGTTTAGGTTTAGGGGCGGAGTCAGGTGTAGGTTATTCATACGAATTCATACGAATTGGGCAATTCGTAAAATATGTACGATTTAGCAAAATTCGAGTAAGGTCTTGTGAATTCGTATGAATTAGCCACCGCGTAAAATTCGTACAAATTGCTGTGAGATTGGGTTGGAAAACCAAAACCGAACCCAGTGTCATCTGGTCTAAGCCGGTTTGCTTTTTCGTAATATATGAGATATGAGTGTTCTTTCATCAGATCGACAAGCCGTGTCACATAGTTTGTGTATTTTAAGCTGTTGTAATCATGACAAACACATTGACATCCTCGACGTGGTAGTCTTGGAACGCCCACCGTGCTGTCTTTCCCCGCCGCTGCTGCTACAAACCTGCTCTCTTTGCACGTGCATGAACGCCTTGCCTTCCGAGCTTGTGATATACAATCCCAGATATATTCATATATAAATATATAGTGTAACCTGTGTTAGTTTTAGTGGCAAATGGATAGCTTAGCTTCAAATATATAGTACACTGTCGCTAGCTTGCTCACTCTGTATTAGCATTACCCAATGTATTTATCTGCTAAGCAAGCATGTTCTGTGGCTAGAAGTTGTATGCTTTTGCAACCGTATCTCTATCTTTCTCTCTGTCTATCGCTTTTCCGCAGCTTTAATACTAGTGTGTGTAGTTTCTTGGCATGCCTCTGTATAAGCATATTCAAAGTCTCAATGTTTCTCTATCGCACTCTCTCTTCTTCCTGTGTGTCTTTCTCTCTTGCTTTGCCCCGTAGCAGCTCTCAAACCTTTAAAAGCAGTGTTTTCCTGCGGTTTCACGGCTACCCATCATTGTCCATCAGTTTGTCGTAAGAGGAACTAATGTGTTGTCACAAACCTGACCGAACAGGTTCAGGGTCATCCATGTGACTGGGCGAAATCTTTTTTTTTTTTTTTTTCTCACCCAACATTGCTTGAAAGAAAAGTGATTATCTTGAGGAACTGACGTTCAGATGAAAGTTATAAACTAGTGTGTTGAAATTATATATAGAGAGGCAGATAACAGACCCTCTTGAAATGTGTTTTACTTTCATGGGAAAAACATTAAATGTTACTGCCAAACAAGTCTGTCTGGATTTTTATTAAACCTCATCTCTTGACTGTTTGAAAGACAGAGGGCTCTTCTGATTGAGCATCCTCCCAGAATACCCCAGGCCCTGTTCACGGCTGCTATTAAGATGCGCTTCAGTCACTCGGATCACAAGTGGATGACGCTAAATACAGGGGGAAACAAGGTCTAAAACGTTATGAGCTTTCAACCACTTGCAGACGTAGTCAAAAAAGCTTTCGACCGGATTGCTTTTGTAGTGTAAATGCTCATGTGGTCTAATGCATTCGAACAGCCACAAAAGCCCACCTACTCTCTGCCTACTGACATAATGCATAAACATTATGAAAGACACAGAGAGACAGGATTTAAACTTTGTTGTTTGACTCAAGAGTGCTTTGAAGACGAAAAACATACCAAGCACAATGTTTTTTCACTATTCCTGATTTCAAACACACACACACACACACACACACACACACAAGCATTCTGCTGGTCTTACAGCTGTCAAAGCAGAAACTAAAGCTGATTCTCTCTGCATGTTTTTCCATGATTTCTGAGCATGTTCAAATGTACGAGTTTTGAACTCATACGAGTTCAAATGTACAAAATTGCGCAAGCTTATTTTGTCCATTAGATCAAAACATCTGAAAAAGCCCCAATATTTGCCCATATACCCTCCCCTTGAAGAAATGTAGGACAGAACTGGGCAAAAGAGACGGTTTCAGGGTCTTAGAAACCATCTAGCAATGCCATCACAACCTTTCAGTGAAAATGATGCTACCCTCCTGCAAACTTTTTTTTTAATATTGTACAAATATATAAAGTGCAAACTCAATATTTTCAGTCAGTTTTATGAAAATCCATTTTACATTACACATTTAAAATGGTACTAAATGAAATTAGCTGAAACTTAGAGTGCTTTTCTGACCCACGTAAGTAGGACTCTTTATAAGTATATTTTATAATAGATCTATTGTCTATTAAATATGGTTAATATGCATAAATGTACTATAGTAAACTAAAGTATATTTCATGTAATTCCAATTTAAACTTTCCACATTTACACATTTGTAAGGATGAAGTTGCAATTTAGTACTTTTAAAATAAATTATAGTCCATTACTTCCTGTTAATTCTTTTTACAGTAGATCCAACTAAAAGTCAAAAGCACTGTCAAGTGTGAACATGCTGCTAAATTTATCCCAAAAAGTTACATAAAGCTAGATAAAGTGACCCTTCTGAAGAGGGTCTTCAGTAAATATTGCAGAACATGAAGAGAGCTGGTGTTTTGCCGTCATGCCTCTCATGACCACTAAATACTCACACAGCACCCACATCTCTATCTCTATCCATTCCTCCATCCATCTTTCCATCCATCCATCTGTATTCTGCATAATTCGACTGATAATGACTTGTAGTGGTAGATTATTAATAAACTGGAAAGAGATTGCCATGATTATTCGAGTCATTGGGGATGTAATTTCACATCTCATCTCATCAGGGTGTGTAAGATTTGTTGTGATGTAGTAGGGCTCCCAGAGGATGTGACAGGAATAACCAATTGTTTTGAGAGTTGAATAACTGACTGATATCAACCTACAGGGGGCACTGTGACCTTACTGGTGCCTCTGTGAACTCCAGTACAACATGCGCTTTATAATTTTTAAAGAGCATTTCACTGGTAAAATATAATAATATAATAACAATTGACTGATTTTTGTGCTAGTAATACCGTAATATTTTGTGATATTTTGAATGTTGACATCCTGAACTTCGAATCCCAATCGAGTGAAATACTTCCATAAAACATGTATCACTGTCTTCTCCAGAAGTCCAAACTAAACCAGAGATAAAGGACAAAACCTCAAAACCTGTTCCCTCAACCTTAATGTATCAATTTGAAAAAGCGTATTCTCTTTGCAATGGCCACTAATTATGTTCCTTATCTAAATATTATGTGTAATATTTAGATAAATTGCTTTTATTAAAATTATTATCATCTTGAATAAGCTTAAATATATAACACACCATAATAAATACACCTTAAGTAAACAAATGCTATGTATTTTTGTAAAAGGTTTGTAAAAATACTACTTAAATTTAATTCTAATTTTTCATGTGAAATTTTCCATTCAGTTCTGAGGAGTTTCACACACATTGAAAACATAACTCAAGTGACATTGAACAAATGTCATAATAAATGCAATAGTATGCAAACATGAAAGAAGAGAAGCATTTGTGCCATTTACAATTGCCTCATATGTACCAAACCCTCATCTGAGACACTGGTGACACTGATTACAAATAGATGTGCATCAACAGACTGAGTTTTACTGAGGTTTGGCAGCTCACGGATCACGCTGGATTTGCACATTTGTCAGTACCAGGAAAAACACACAGTTGTCCCATTCAGTGATAAAAAAAAAACAGTTTGTTTTCCTTCTCTCTCTGCATACATTAAATTAATTTCCCATGCTGCCCTTTGTTCTTTTTCTTGTTCCAGATTGTTCTTGACAGACAGTCCCAATGTTTAAATTCACAAGACATCCAGCATTTTCAGCTTTCCTCTTTGGTTTTTCCTCATTTTTAAGTTGCTGCCTTTGCTGCTGCTTACCAAGACAAATTTGTTCCCCATATAGTCATGCAATCTGTCTCAGGCAGCTATACAAAGAAAACCATCAGTTCCGCTGTTATCTGTTCAGTCCTGTTTCTTATCATGTCACTGCAAATTGTCCTTTACCGCTGTCGTAAACCTACCGCAGCATACTGTCGCACGTGCTCGCTGTAAACAGACACGCACGTGCACGCTCACTGTCGATTCAGCACCGGCTTTGGAATCAACAATGTCCACAGACAAGGTAGAGTATGATTCATGACTTTATGAAAGACATCCCAAACTAAGAAAGACTAAATAATTAATATTATTATATAGATAATATTACTCATTTCATACTTTCAACATGCTTATTAGAATAAACATTTCAACTCAAACATTCGCAATTTGAAAGTCATTAGTCAATCCGCGATTTCAATGCTCAAATCGGAATTGATAATGATAACAATAGCATGCTAAATTTGTAAAAGACATGTTAGTGTGTACTTACCAGAGTGATGATTCTCTTCTCTACTACTAGCATTACTTGATTCATGATGATAAATGAAGGAACAGATAGTTTCCATAACATTTCCAGACAACAAATTATAAAAACAGATAGTTTTATTAGGCTATGCAAGCAATATACTTACTAGTCTAACAGCATGACGGCCAAATCACCATCGGTCGAGCAACCCTCCGCATCCTTGAGCTCACGCCAGCGAGCAAACACAGAACCAATATTGATTCTTGTCCGGCCTCTTGCTTTATCACTAAGCCTCTTCCTCTTCCGAGTCTCCTCAGACAAAACCTTTGTCTTCTTAGTTGTTTTTAGCGCTTCGGTCTTAACGAAAAGAAACGCTGGCTGTTCACTCACGTCCGAATTGGAGTAACAGGTGGGGGAAGTGACGTATGCCGTAAAGCAGTCGAATTTTGTAGTTTATTTTTGTGCACGGGGGCTGCCCCCGAAACCCGGACTTACATAGTGCCAGTAAAAGCGATACAGACCACGTCAGGCTATGGCAGACGTGTCATTTAACTTATTTTAAGTCGATGTACCATCACAAGGGTCTTGGAAATAGATTATGAAGGTTGATAAACTACATAGTGTTACTTTAAACCCTGACGTCGCACTAAGCCCTGTTCCACGTCAAATACCATTTTTAATAAATTTGAATGTTAGCATAGATTTTAGCATACACACTTAGTTCAATCTGTGCGTTGAGGCCCTAGACCTTCAATACACTGTCTTCTCCAGAAGGGTTTTAGGCAGCACTGTCATATGTTGCTTTTTGCTTGTATTGCCATACGGGTCAGTTAATCCAAACCAGATGTGAGATGCAGGTTCCTCATAGGACAAGATTCATTCCTCGGCCCGCTGCGTGGCAGCAGTTTATCTGATGTGGTGTCACCTCTGGACTTCCTGAGGGATCTCCTGACATGCAGAAAAACTCTGGCCGTGGGTTCAAGAAGTCAGATTTCAGAGTAAACACTATAAACTTTTTTTCTTTTTGTCAGCTGAACAAAGAATGCCTTTAAACAACAGAATAATCCATTGATAGTATTCTACCCATCACAACCTTCAGTCCTGAACTTCCTGAATGTAAATATGGTGCTACCCTGATTAAGGACTATTATGAGATTGAATCTCACATTTCAGACTTATAACTTGCAATTCAGACTTTATATCTCACAATTCTGAGAATTCATAAAGGTGTTCATAAAGGACAAAAAGGCTGTCCTCAAAGCCTGTTCTACCACTGCATGTATTTACTTCACTTTTTGTGTAATGATTTTGAATGCTAGGGTTAAAAAAAATTCTGTGACATAAAGTGCATATATGATATAACACCACAGAATCTATTATAAAACCTAAGTAGTGTTTCCTAAAGCGAGAGGCTTGAGAATGGTCTCTTTTGGACACAGAACTTGCACTTTAAAACCCACTTCAAGTTTGCAGCAAACGCCGTTGCTGGCTAATGAACAGCCAGAATGCATTAAAAGTTTTTTGTTAAAAACCTGTTGAGTAGGCAGCCCCTAAGTTAAAGGGCACCTATCATGCCCCTTTTCACAAGATGTAAAATTGGTCTTGGGTGTCCCCAGAATGTATTTGTGAAGTTTGAGCTCAAAATACCCCATAGTTAGTTTATTATAACCATTTGAAAATGTCATTTTGGGGCCTGTTAAAAAATAAGCTGTTTTAGGTGTATACCACCTTAAATGCAAATGAGCTGCATATCCCCGCCCTGCCTTTGGATGAGGGCGTAACTTGACACCTATGGCAGTCGGTAAGCAGAAGGGGAGAGTGAGAGACGCGCTGTTTTGTCTGTCATTCAGCGTACGTTTGAATCGAAATATATAAATAGTACGAAGAGACGCCGGCAGAATAAACACAAATGAGAAATGGACCAGTACGTCTCGGTATGGTTATTTGATACATTTATGTACTTATAGAGTCGTAATCGCGTCTTTTTGCAAGTATGGATGTGCAACACACACACAGACACACATAAACACTAACGCTGGCGCAATTTTTTGAAACTACATACACATTCTGTGATAAAGTTTGCTACGTACAAGTGAAATTACATTTATGCGAGGGACCTGTGGCGTCATGTTTACTTGTCATACCGATGCTTCTGTGGCAAATGTGAGAAGATGGCTAACTTAAAGAACAACAACATATGTGCAGTTTTTAATACAATATCTTTAAATATATATATATTTATAAACGTGTGGTTATCAGTGTTGGGGAAGCTACTCTGAAACTGTAGTTTGACAAGCTACAAGCTACTCGTAAGTTAAAGTAGTTTAACTACAGTCAAGCTACCCATTTAGAAAGTTACTATCAAAAAGCTAGCTATATTGAAACTACTTTTGCTTTTTTCGAACAACGTATATAATAAATAACTGAATAAGTCTCAGAGGAATGTTTTAAGTAAAATATTTAGTGTTTAGAACAAGGCAATGCAATTACGATTTCAAAGAGTATTGTTTTATTACACAAAACACTAAAATATCTCTGACTGTTTGTCAAAAGTGCAAAATTGCAACAAAAAGCCTAGAACATTGCAAGAACAAAATATACATACAACGTAAATTGTATGTAGAACATTTTCTCAAAAATACAGATTGAACTTGGACCAATAAGGCCATGGGTAATTAAAGTTAGTTGTTTCTCCATCCTCCAAATCTGCCGTTACGTGTTTGCTATATAATCATAATATGGGTGCGTCAACTCACTTCTGTACGTCAGTGAACCGTTAGCCGCAAGATGCGTGATTAAACAACAGGTGGCGGTAATGGCAAAAAATGAGTCTGTAATCTAACAAGAAGAATATCCTTGCATCGCGCTGATTCGCGAATGCTTGACAATGTAGCAATGTAGCTTTTGCTCGCGCTACACCGCTACTTGCTGCAAAAAGTAGTTAGCTACTGGAAAAGCTACACTGTTTAAAAAGCAACTGAGCTACTGCCAAGCTACTGAAAAATTTAGTTAGTTAGTAGCTATGCACTTGTAGTTAACTACTCCCCAACACTGGTGGTTACACACTATACAAACAAGGTTTAAATTATATACACAGACATCCAACGATGACAACAACTTAAGACGCATTTGTTGTTGAATTGGCTGACAGACTGAAATGACTATTTGCTCAAAAATCATAAAATACACTTACTAGAGGTGATGTTGAATCGCAAACAGTAGACGACGATCCACACTTGAGGATTAACTTTTAAGCCACAACAACAGGATTAACCCACGAGTCCATGACATAACACGTATGTTTCCAAGAGACATTACTGGCTGTCATTGAAACAATGGAGGATGGTGTGTACAGATCACCGAGGGCGGGGTCTAGGCCACAACCACACTGTCAATCAAACCCCTTGCTCAATTCTATGTCACAAAGAGCTAAATCTTGAGCCCATTCTCATCCTTTATCGTCATATAGAACGCTATTTGACAAAATGGCGCTATACTACGCACATGGCACGCTTTATCGTTAATATAACACGTGAACCCAAGGCGTAATAAATCCAATAAATCCTTTAGCATAATATGAGACTACCCTACCCTACCCCACACCTAAACCTAACCATCACAGCGCATGTTAAATTAAACGATAACGGATGCCATGTGCGTAGTATAGCGCCGTTTTGTCATGTAGTGTTCTATATGACGATAAAGGATGATAATGCGTTGGAATCTTTGAACAGCTCGTTCTGAGACAGTGCATATGATTTATTGAGATTGTAAAAAAAAAACATTGGGTGGATTTTTATCATTCTAGGTTGATAAAGTGAATTTTCTATAATAGCTTTAATAACATGATTTTACAACACAAATGAATCAATTAAAAACTTACTT
This sequence comes from Hybognathus amarus, assembly GCA_030378365.1. Classification (NCBI taxonomy): domain Eukaryota; kingdom Metazoa; phylum Chordata; class Actinopteri; order Cypriniformes; family Leuciscidae; genus Hybognathus; species Hybognathus amarus. Next base: position 101,719 of record JAQIUQ010002558.1, on the reverse strand, counting down.
AAACTAGACAATGACTTTCTTCTAGAGCTGCTGTAAAGCAAAATAATTGCATTCATTTCCCATCTGCATTGTACAAAGCACTATTTAAATGAAGGTGACCTGACTTGCCTCTAGTCTCACATGGTATATTTGTTCATCCTTACACAACATTTCAATCAACCAGTAAGATTTTAGGTGCAAATTTACAATTGATGTCATGTTTTGGCTCACAACCAGGGTTATGTGTTTCTGTGTTATTCACCTATCATTTCTCTCAGATTTTTGGTATAAGTTATGGGTAGTGCTAGGCAGTCACAATGGACAGTTCTTGTTTTTTTAATAGAATTATGCAGAGCTCAATGATTTATCCATGCACATAAATTCATTTGCCCTCATAATCTTTAATCATAATAACTTACCCTCCCTCTAGCTGCGACATCTCATACATAGCGCAAGGGCGGGACAACTCTGTCACTCACATTAAATCGACCAATAGCAAACCACAATGGTCATCAATTCCAGACAGGCATTTTTATTACTTTTTTGAGAAGCTGTTGTCACAATAGGCAACAAAAGAGTGCATGTTTCGCAAGTTCTATTTCATGCCGACCATATAATTCAGCTTTTCTATAACAGGAATAAATTACATTTTGAATATTTTTTTTTACAATATTGTGATTATACATAAGCTATATAAGCTATATGCTAACACCACAATGTATACTGTGCTCAGAGTAGCCAGCTTGTGACTGTATATTGAAGGTAATTTGTTTACAGCTGTTTACACACACTTAATCTCTCAGTTCCTGCTGCTGAAGGCAATTAACCTCAGTGCTCACAGGGGAACAGCTTCTGATCTCAGCTCTTTAAAAGTACACCATACACCTTGCATCTGTCAGAGCCTGAGCTGCCTATTATTTCAGGGCAAGAGCGTTCTTCCTGACATGTTTTGGAACAATGCTAATACATTGCCTTTTTTCCACTCTATTTTGTTGTTTTATATTCTTGGCTTCTTCTCAACTAAAGCAAATCAATCAATGCCATTCAGTTACAGTTTTGTATTAAAAAAACTAGGTTTACACTTTATGAAGAAAATCTGAGCTGTGTCTGCCATTGCAAACTCACCACAAATATATAAGGTATTACTATTCGGTTGGTAAGATGTTCGTGTCTTTTTTCGTGGTTGCTGTAGTGGGACCTGAATAGTTGCTATTTGGTCCAAGTGAAAAGACCCCACCTCCAAGTCTCTATGATATTTTGTTCTGTAGATTTGAAGAACCTGTGCAATTGTTCACTGGTGCTATAAAGGAGACCTGGACCAAACAAAGTCAGCATCTGATTGGCTGAAGTTGCTCACAGGCATACAGGAAGTATCAACGTTCCCTTCTCAGGGAACAACAGTTACAGTTGTAACCTGAGATGTTCCCTTTCGAGGCAACTCGTGCTGCGTCTGAAGTAGGGTTGCAAAGGGGCTGAATATTTCCGGTAAATTTCCAGAAACTTCCCAAAAATCCTGGAAAGATTCCGAAAAATCCTGGAAAGCAAACCTCAGGGACTTCCTGTATTGTGAAATACGTGGAAGTATGCGTCCTAGATATCTATAATAAAAAATTAAAAAAAACAGTCCTTGGACATGATTTGGGTCATGATTTTTTTCAATGTTAGCATTTTTAACTTTAAAGGGGTGATGAACTGAGAAATCAAATTTTCATTGAACTTTTGACATCTAAGAGGTCATCATATTACAAAACTATCCTGTAAGTTTCAGAACTGAAAACGAGTCCAATAAAAGCTTTTATTGACACCAGCCCCAGCAAACGACTTCATTTTTAAAAGTGGGGAACTATGACGACAAAGAGGATAAAACACCACCCCCGCAGAAGTAGATAAACTCCTACTTTAATGTTAAACAGTGACACGGCCAGTTTAGCCCCGCCCACCGATTCTCGCATTACACACAATCACGCATAGCTAAATAAACATATGCCTACCTCATGATGACAAACCGAAACCGATCTACCGTGCAACACAGAATATTGTGCAGTGCCTGGTCGTGAAAGACGACAGTCGTTGCATAAGCTTCCTCTGGATTCCAATAGGACTGCAGGGATAAATTTTATTTTTAATGACGTTCCAGCTGATAAGGTTGTTCGCTTCATTTCACTGAGGATTGTCCTGTAAACAAGACTGGATTTGCAGACCGATTAAGAGTAAAGAACGGTGCTGTGCCGTCTATATTGGATCTGACAGGAATTGTGCAAATTGTTTTTTAAAACAATACAAGTGCATCGAACGAGGTAAGTTGAAACTCATTATAATATGCAAAACTGTTCTCCACTCACAGCAGTGGGCGTTTACTTCCAAGTCTTCAGTGTGAGACGCCCATAAAAATCCAGCGTTTTTCAGCTAGGCTCAAAACTAGGGTACAAAATAGCCTATTACTTCAGACAACAATATAATAAAATTTAAAAAGCCAGTTCATGTCCCCTTTAACTTTGAACCATACAATTTAATTTACATATCTAAGATTGGACGCAACCCCCATCCTTCTTCAGAACAACGAAGAACCGACTGTAGAACTCTTGGGTAGAGGAACCTGTTTTATGGCCTACTTCCCAAGAGAGTTACTACTTCTTGTTCTATTACCAGAGCCTGCTCAGGGCCTACCACTGTAGGAAGAACCCCTTTTGAATAGTGGTGGACGAGAAACTTAATTCTATTGCCTCTCTCTGTCTGCAGTCTGCAGGACCCCCTGAGACACATTTGGCAGAAGTTTCCGTGCTGATAAGAGAACCAGTCTTTCGATGCTGTCGACACACAAATGGTGGTAAGTTTAATGCTTAGAGTTAGAGCCAAGAAGTTTGTTGAAATCATTAACCTTGTGTATGAGTAATAATAATAGTGATGTCTTAAAAATATGTAGTCATGGCCCGTGCCAAAACAATAGTTACGTTAACAAACTCACTTATTAAATCTAGATTTAAATAATAGAATACATTTTAGTCAGTGTCCTAACAAAAATCCAAACAGTGTGAAATGGGTGCCATGACGTTATATCTGGGTAATGATTACAATACCGCATAGACACCTAATATTTTTTTCCATAGGAAACATGGTAAGTTCATCTTTTATGAGTTCATTGGAAAATGTTGCTGAGTGTTAGGAAGATCTTTGTGGTTGGTGAGACTGAAAAGGCTTTCATTAGCTGCATGCAGACTATGAATTTCTCTCTGTTTGTGCGTGGTGACCTGCTGGCCTTCATTAACATGCCTCAGTAAACAGCCTAATGAGCAGACAGAGATGAGATGGAGGAGAGAAAGTGTGAGAGGACGAAGCTGGCCATAAAAATAAGGTGTGTGAGAGATAGCAGTAACAAGTATCATCACATAATATAGTTTTAAAAAGGTAGTGTATACTTTTTCTGTCTTGAGCTTATTAAAAATATAAAGGTATGCATCTAGAGATCTGATTAATAGATTGTTTTTGTGTCTTTTTTTCAATACGGATTCAATTACGGATTCTGTTAAAGTATTCATTCTTTTTTGCACGTATATCACTATGTGCATTTTATTCCAAAGTGTTTAATCCCAAGAATTGGGATTCTTGGGATTAAACCCCAATTGGGTTTAATCCCAATCTTTTTATTTAAATACTTAATTTTTGGATATATTTTTAAAGTAAACAAATGTCTGACCAGAATGTAAACTTCCATCTTAATCATTGACAGAGCAGGTTTTTTGTGAGTGCATGCAATCAAATTGTATTTGTTTTAGATGTTGTGTTTGTATTTGGGTTTAATTGACCTTTCATTTTAGTTTCTTTGCAGATCTTTAAAAAAAATTTGTTCTGCTTTATGTGAGTATATGGACAATGACATCTCAAAATAATTATGCCCTCAATCCACACCTCACACCTTATAGCGTGACATTTATAAAACTTGTATACGCAAAGATTTTATGTTATAGTGTGCATACACTTAAATCCATGACAATGTTCAGATAAAAAAAATAATTAAGGTATTTAATGTGAAAAAGTGATCAGCTAGTCAGGTTCTAAGCATGTGAATGCTGTTTTCACATCTGGAAGAGAGCTGTATGTGAGTATGTTTGTTTTTTGTTTGTATGGTAATTTCTTTGTGCAGATGTTCATACCTGAATCACATGTACATACATTTGAAAAATTATATAGTGTGGTTTTAACACTTTCATGGTCATAACATTTTGACAAGAATATAAAGTCCTGTATTTTTGATCGGCTGTATCACAAAAGATGGAGTTTAAAGGGGGGGTTGACTGCGATTTCACTTTTTTTATTTTAAATAGTGTGTAATGTTGCTGTTGGTGCATGAACAGTATCTGCAAAGTTGCAGCGCTGAAAGTTTCGTGTAAGCAGAGATATCGTCTTTTAAAAATCAGGAAGTATAATTGCCTACAAAAAAGATTCGATTAGGACTACAGCTGGGTTATGGTACGTCACTAATGCACGCATTTGCATCAACCCTCCCTCCGGAATATGCAGGAAAGGGCATGCGCATATTTCTGCGTCACGTCGAGTGAGTTGTGTTCATCCAGCTGTCAGGTCTTCTGTGTGCGAGCTTCCCACGGACGCTATACTTCGACAACAATGGATACAATTTATGTTTGATAATGTTCCTGAAAATGATGATGGTAATCTAGCTCTCTGTGCTGCTTTATATATATATATAGTATATATGTGTGTATATATGCTTTATAGCCGGCGGGCTACTCAGTTACACCACCGTGTGTGGTGAGGTTCTGCTTGACTCGATTCATCGCGGCTTTCTCGGTCTGATTCTGCCTCACTGATACTGCAGTCTCTACATTATTATTTATGTGTATACACCGTCTGGTCTCCACCTTTGACATGCCCGTTTTGCCCGTAAAGGTAATGGGCGTTAACCTTCCGGACAACATGAGCGACAGATTAGCCACTCACACCACACTGGCCCAAACGAACCAATCTGAGCCCACCGCGTATTTCTGAGGGAGTGTTTTCATAGAATCAGGAAGTGAACCGCTCGTTCAGGGGACAGAGGAGAGCGTGGCTTACAATAAAGGTGAAGTTTATGAAAAATAAGACTTTTAAAAAAGAAAATACATGAATATGTTATATTGCACCCCATAAACACAATCATGCAAAGAAAAAAAGCAGTCAACCCCCCCTTTAATAAACTATGTGTAAACATATTTGTAAAAAATACTGTAAAAGAGCTATAAAACTTCCTCCATGGTGTAAAAACCAAAAAGACTACATAAGCAGCCAAACCAAAAGCAGCAAAAAATCTCTTTCCAAACATCTGGAACTTTCAGACGTCAGGTAGTGGTATTTTTACTTTTTCACCTCTCTCTCTCTCTCTCTCTCTCTCTCTCTCTCTCTCTCTCTCTCTCTCTCTCTCTCTCTCTCTCTCTCTCTCTCTCTCTCTCTCTCTCTCTCTCTCTCTCTCTCTGTCTCTCTGTCTCTCTCTCTCTCTCTCTCTCTCTCTCTCTCTCTCTCTCTGTCTCTGTCTCTCTGTCTCTCTCTCTCTCTCTCTCTCTCTCTCTCTCTCTCTCTCTCTCTCTCTCTCTCTCTCTCTCTCTCCATGCTGGGAAGTGGTAGGGTGTGGGAGGGTGATCACGTTGAGAGGGAAATTTGAAAACTTTTTCTGAACTTTTCTTTTGGGAGCTTATAGGATTTCTATGTATTTACTTTCGCAAAACTAGTTGGTTTTAGTTTGTTATATTCTCAGATATTTTTTGTTCGTGAGATAGTCTGGTTTTGTCGTGTCGGGGACGGAGATGGCGTCGCACGGGAGTGTGCAGGCGTCGTCTCTGTCACTCCGTCACGGCATCAGGTGTGTCACGAGCGCTGGAGAGTCTGTGGAAGACGTACTGTTGGATGTAGCTGAGCGCGTCGGTCACGACAACATTGTTTCTGCTTCCCGAATGAACAAAGCCGTGGTGGTTTTCTCAAGGATGAACAACTAGTGAATCGTTTGATCGAAAGCGGGATTTCGGTAAGTGGTGCTTTTATTCATGTTCAACCGTTAGTAACACCAACGAGTAAAGTGACTATTTCCAACGTTCCGCCTTTTATTCCTAATGCTGATATTGAGCGTGAGCTTTCACGCTTCGGTAAAATTGCTAGTGGGATCAAAATGGTTCCACTTGGCTGCAAAAATACGGCTTTGAAACATGTGCTGTCGTTCAGGCGACATGTATTTATGTTTTTAAACTCGCAGACTCTTAATGTGTCGTTTCGGTGTATGTATGAAGGCAAATCGTACATGTTGTATGCGAGCGCAGGTGAGATGCGATGTTTTGGATGCGGTGGTGTCGGGCACGTGAGGTTATCATGTCCTAATAGTGCCGACTCCGTGGTAGGCCCGAGTAGAACTGAAACGGGAGCACAAATAGATCCACTTCAAGAGCAGGTTGTTGTGAATATGAATGCTGAGAATGTAAGCAATGATGAGGAAATTCCTACTGAGAAAGAAAAAAATGACGAGGAGGTCTCTACTGAGAGTTTGAGGAAAGATGTGGAGTTGTCTGTTGAAAATAAAAAAAATAGATGAAGGTGATGTTGAAGTGCAGATGTCTGAAATAAAAAATGATGTGGGGATGGAAGGCCAAAAAAGAAGAGAGTGTGTTGTGACTGAGTCTGGAAGTACTGCAGATCAAAACAATGTCAGTAAGGAAAATTCATGTGAGCCTAAAGAAAAGATACAAAAATTAGGTGAAGATGAAGAGGATGAGGAGGAGGGGGTTCTATCAGATACTTCAGATCTGTCTGATATTTCCCAGATAGGTTGTGACCAGATTTATTCTTTGGATGAGATTAATTCGTTTTTGGATGAGACTTTCGGAAAGGCTGCTGAATTAAAGAGTTTTTTTCCAGATACAAAGAAATTTGAATTTTCAGTTCTTTATTGGCAAAAGAGGGTTGGAGAAGAAAAACTGAGTACACGAAAGAGATTTCGTTTAAGAAAGATTCTCACTAAACTAAGAAAGGGGAAAACCCCAGTTAAATGTAAACCAAATTGATTTTGCGAAATGAGATACAAATCAAGGGTGTCTTTGCTGTGCTTTTTTTCTCTGTCTCTTTCTTTTTTCTCCTTATATCTTTTCATGGATATTTTGAGAATAGGATCTTTAAACATTAATGGAGGGAGAGACAGGAATAAGAGAGCAATGATTTCAGAATATGTTCACCTGAAGGATATCAATGTCATGTTTTTACAGGAAACACATTCAGATATTCAAAATGAAATTGAATTATATAGATGGTGGGAAGGTGAATGTATTCTGAGTCATGGAACTAATCTGAGCGCAGGGGTAGCAATTATTTTTTCTAAACAGTTAGACCTAAAGATCCTATCCACTATTGAATTAGAAAAAGGTAGAGTTTTAATGGCAATAGTGGAAATTAAAGAGTTGACGTTTCTTTTTATTAATGTATATGCTCCAAATATAGGTTCACGAAGAATGGAATTATTTGAAAAGTTAAACTGTGCAATTAGAAAATATGATGACGGAAAAATGTGTGTTATAATGGGAGGAGATTGGAATTGTACTACTAATTTTGTATTAGATAGGAATGGACAAGAACCTCATTTACAGTCTAGTAATATGCTTCTTAAGATAACTCAAGAACTAAAACTGAATGATGTATGGAGAAATAAGAATCAATTAACTAAGCAATACACATGGGTTAATATAGTAGATTCTACTGTGACGGGAGCACGACTGGATAGAATATATGTAAATAAATCAGACAATACTAGAGTCATGAATGTTTGTATATCTCCTTGTGGGTTTTCTGATCATCATACAGTGACTATTGATTTTAATACTAAAAGTGTGTCACATCCGAAATCTTATTGGCATTTTAATGTCAAACTGGTACAAGACAAGTTATTTTGTGAAACATTTAAATGTTTTTGGGAGAGCTGGCAACTAGAAAAAGAACATTTTGAAAATGTGATTCAATGGTGGGAGATAGGAAAAGTCCAAATCAAGATTTTCTGTCAGCAGTTTTCTTATAATAATACTGTGATTGTTAAGAGAAATATCGAAAGTTTGGAGAAAGATATTAATGAAATGGAAAATGTTATTGATTTGAATGTTTCGGGTACGACTAAGGATTTAAAGAAAAAGAGATTGGAGTTGAAAACACTCTTAGAGGAAAGAGCAAAAGGTGCCTTAATCCGAGCCAGGATATCTTCCATTAAGGAAATGGATGCTCCAACAAAGTTCTTTTTTAACTTGGAGCATAAAGCAGTAAAACAAAAAAATATGCTTTATCTTCGGAAGGACAATGGCACAGTAACCTCAAATCCTATCGAAATGAGGAAAATCGCGGTAGACTTTTATGCTGAACTTTTTGGGCCCAAAGATTGTGATCCTGAGAGTATGGATCAGTTATTAAGAGGACTGCCTAGTTTAAAACCTGAGGACAGAAAAACACTGGACAAATTGATCTCGTATGAGGAACTCTCAGAGGCTGTAAAGCAGCTCTCCACAGGACGTGCCCCGGGAGTAGATGGTCTGCCTGCTGAGTTTTACAAGTCATTTTGGAACATTTTAGGAGAGGATTTTTATCATGTGATTAGTGAATGTTTTGAGAAAGGTATTTTACCCAGCAGTTGTCAAAGAGCAGTACTATCACTTCTGCCCAAAACTGGTGATTTAGGGCTGTTAAAAAATTGGCGCCCTGTTTCTTTAATGTGCCAAGACTATAAAATTTTGTCTAAGTGCTTAGCAAATAGATTAAATATGATCTTGAGTATTATTGTGAGAAATGAGCAAACATACTGTGTTCCAGGACGTACAATAATGGACAATTTATTTCTAATAAGAGATGTAATGGACCTGTCTATGAATGATGATTTTAATATTGGTTTCTTATCGATTGATCAGGAAAAGGCGTTTGATCGTGTGGGTCATGAATACCTTTTAAATGTGTTAAAAGCATTTGGGTTTGGGGAAAATTTCATTTCTTGGATCCAGTTATTGTATAGAGGAGCCTCGGTAATGCTAAAGGTTGGAGGGGGACTGAGTTGCCCTATACCTGTTAGGAGGGGAATAAGGCAGGGTTGTCCAATTTCTGGACAACTCTACAGCTTGGTCATTGAGCCTTTATTAATTAGGCTGAGAAATAATTTGAAAGGTTTTCATATACCAGGGGATTTTAATGGGTCATGTGTCTCTGTTTCAGCTTACGCTGATGATGTGACTGTGTTTATCACTGGACAAGGGGATATTCAGATATCGTCTAAAAGTTTGGCTTTATATGAGAGGGCCTCTTCATCGAAGGTAAATTGGGCGAAGAGTGAAGGTTTTCTTGTGGGTCCCTGGAGAAATGGTGGGCCACCTAAACTTCCAGGGGGTTTACAGTGGAATACAGAGGGAATCAAAATTCTTGGAGTATTTCTGGGTAAAGAAAATTATAGACAAAAAAACTGGGAGGGTATGTTGGAGAAGGTGTCAGCCAAGTTGTCTAAATGGAATTGGCTATTACCTGAACTATCCTACAGGGGTAGAGTCTTGGTTATAAATAACCTGGCCGCCTCCATGCTATGGCACAGGCTAAATGTGCTGAATCCTCCTAATGAACTGATCAAAGTAATACAGAAGAAATTTGTTGATTTTTTTTGGTCGGGGCAACACTGGGTTCCTGGAGCTGCATTGTATTTACCTTTACAAGAAGGAGGACAAGCTCTAATTGACATAAGAAGCAGGATTATGACTTTTAGACTGCAAGCTGCAAAAAGAATGCTGTATGAAGAAGATCTGGGATGGATTCGTGTTGCTTGTGCTATCTTAAGGACAGCATCTGGTCTGGGGTATGAGAAACAATTGTTTTTACTGAGACTTAAAGAACTGGACTTAAGTGATTTATCCCTGTTTTATCAGTCGATGCTGAAAGCTTGGACTGATAACTTCAGTGCCATCAGAGATCTTTCAGAACCAAAGGAGTGGATTATGGGAGAGCCATTGTTTTATAATCCACTGATACAAACAAGAACTCTGTTGTCAAGAAGTTTGATGAACTGTCTGGTGGGAGCTGGACTCAAGAGGATAGGAGATCTGAGAGACCTGGACGGGTGGAAAACGGCTACAGCACTGCAGTGTGAGACGGGGATTCGATCTCTGCGCCTTCTGCAGCAGGTTTTGGAGGAAGTACAGAGAGCACTGCCTGGAGTCTGCAGGGAGGCACTGGAAACTCGACCAGCTCAAGATTGGAGGAGAAAATATATCTTTCCATCTATCAGTGTATCTGCTGCTGCAAAGGAGAACTATGAAGGTGCTGATACAGTATTAACTTTTAAGACCCCGGAAATGGGACAGTTTCGTGAAGCAAGTAAAAAAGCGATCTACTTTACTTGTGTTAAAGTGGCACATCAGACTGTTTTGAAACAAGTACGAGCATGGAGGTGGGCAGAAGTGTTTGGACCAGACTTTAAAGGATCCTGGAGGTCTCTGTACAAGCCTCCTATTGAGAAGCGTATAGCAGACCTCCAGTGGAGACTTCTTCATGGTGCTATAGCTACAAACAGACACGTGGCACACCTGAATCCAGCAGTGGGGAAGGAATGCCCTTTTTGTGGAATTGATGAGACAAGTCTCTCATTGATGAGACTTTTCTTGTAAGCAGTGACATTTCATTTGATCTACACCGGTAACATCTGGTTCAGCGTTCTACACCTGCTTTCCATTCCCATTCTATTGTTTCTCACAATCAGTTTTCTTGCTAATTTAAGCACCATTAGTCATGTTTCAGGCAGACATTCAGTTGTTTTCCTTATCAAGTTACTGAAAAACTTTAGCATGAAGCAAATGGCAAATATATCTCGGCACTATTTACTCTAATGACATGACTCTTTCTTTGTCACACTTTCATTAAACTGCTGCCCTCTTTAAGTTGACACTGTGCCCAATAGAAGGTTTTCTGCTACCCATCTGGGATCAATAATAGGTGTAAACCTTGATCCGGAAAATATGGGTAAGCAAAAACAGCTAAATATATTTGCATTAATGAAGCAACTAGTATACTAATACAAGATCAAAAACAACCACATGTGACATGTTTTAGATTTTTCTAGAACATGTTCTCGAAAGTATAATATTTTAGGTTTCAGTCCATGGAGTAATTTAGAAATTCTGGAATCTCTAAAATCTTTTTAAATAAAATAATAAAAAATAATATTGTTCTTTGGCAAAATTGTTATGACTTTAAATTTGTTTTATCAAAGATTACACACTACATCATGTCTATGGTAAATTAATTCCCAGTCGTTGCATCAAAATGCACTAGTCCAAAGCAGACATGGCATTAATGTTGTTTGTTCACTTCACTGTTTGTGATCTGTAGTTTTAGCACATACAAAAGCAATTAAACATGGTATGCAAGACAGCATATGGCAACAGCATTTGTATAATAGAAGACATGCCACTTACAGTTATAATGCTATACTGTAACTTAGGACAAATTTGCGTCTGTTTTGTATGTTTCTTATATATATATACATATATATATATATATATATATATATATATATATATATATATATATATAAAATTACAATGAGAGGACATATGGTCAGCAGCATTCATTCATAGTACTAAATATATAAATATTCATGATCTGAAAGATGCAAAAGGATTTCATTGTTTGATTTCTTATTATAACATATTAAAACAAAAAATATGTCAATAATGCATCTATATCTTTCATATAGATTAAGCTATATTATTTGAATCCCAATCGGTTTAAAAAGAAAAACACAAAAGTGTGCACTAAAATTAAGTGCAGTAAAATCATCCCATCAGCTCACAAATACACATAAAAAACACATTCTTACTTACTTTTTAACAAACACACTCTGTTACAAACACAGGTAAAAACTGTTTGCGCAAATTTAAATCAATTACAAATCAAACAGATGTGAAAAGCATTAACTCTATTGCGAAAAATTGGTCACTGCTCAACCAGCCAAAGCACTTAAAAAGTACTTTTTTAAAGTTCTTAGTTCCATACAAGAAAAGAAAGAAACATGTTCATATTAAAAATTTCTATTTCTGTAAATGAACTGTTCCTACATTCCTTCTCACATAATTCCAATAAACATAGAATCTGAATACCAGAGGAGTATTAATAGCACCTTTTCAGCTATTTCAGCAATTAGAAATGAACCAAAGTCCATCTGTATTGTTTCTACTTTGTGTGACTGCACCTTATGAAAGCACCATTCATTTATTTATTTTTTAAATCAGTTCATTCCAAAACCATTGACCTGCCTATTTGGCATCATGATGCCAACCAAAGAATGGAGATGTTGGTCCCTCCCTCATGGGTGATCTGGTTGATTCGCCACGAACGCAGTCCAAAGAAACATAGATGGCAGTACCATTCTGTACATCGAATGAAGTTCTCAGCCCCACGCTAGCCCACTCACTACCTTCAGGCATATGTCCACCCACCTGCTGGGCCAACGATGTGGCCTGACCTCCATCCTTACCTTGCCGGTAAAGGGTCAGCTTCACCACATTGCAGGAGTGGATCAGCTTTAGGTTGAGGGCCACACTGACCGTGCCGGCTTCAGAAAAGACAAAGTTCCTCTGGGCATGTGCCTCACCTGAACCAGCTAGCCGCATTTGGTCTGTACTCGGGCTCATCTGCCTGAAAAGCAGGGATTTATTTCGTACTGCCCCAGAGGGAAGACCTGTTCTTGAGACAGTGGCTGTGAATGTAGAGGAGACAGTGGTGGGGATCCAGATCAAGCTTAGCATACTAATCCCAGAATTATCGCCAAAGTAGCGGACATTGCACTGAGATGGGGCAACAATCTCAAAATTAAGCCAGTCTTCTCTGTCTACCCTTGTGGCTCCGGAAAGGGTGATGGACAGTGTCCCTGTAGTTAACACCAGACTTAAAGGAGCGTAGCACCTCCTGGTTAGTGCCATTTCGGTTGACGTAGGCAATCAGTGAGAAACCTTCTCGAACACAAGCATGGCCCATGGAATAGATGGCTTGCTGGAGCACAAACTTTACCACGCCACTCTCCATGAAACGCACCCACGGCTGTCATGGGTCAGTGCCACTATGTAGGGATCAGAAACAGCAGCTATACGGAAGGTTGGGCGATGGTTACTCTGGTAGTGGGCTGCTGTTGACATCTGTGCAGTCATGGCCACGGCACCGGTGTCATGGGATAACCACAGCAAGCTGAACGAAGGCCCTCCAAGCTCATAGACTTGAATATCTTTACTCTGGTTGCAGTATTGGTTGGGACTCTTCAGCACGAGTGTCAGTATATGACTGGGTTCCACTTCAACTGCTGTACTTACAGTCACACCTTGGAAGAACTTTCTCTCTGGTTGCTCAATTCGAAACCCGCTAAGGTCTTGACCCTCCTCTTCGCTGCTGTTTATCCGTATCCCGACCTGGAGAAAGTTCCTGCAGCTGTGCTTTAGTGCAAAGTTGTAGTCTATCCAGACCAGTCCATGTTGTTGGAGATTGAGGTAATCATCATGGTTGGTCAATAGGTTGTTTCCCTCTTTGCCACGAATATTAAGCTGTAGCCCTGGAAAGATGGAAGTACTCTTCGATTTTGTTGGTGGTAAGGCAATCGAAGCAGCCCAAGACTGTGAGAGCATGTTCTCAGACACAGATCCACATACAGCATCACTGGTGGAAGTGCAAGGAATGCCAACAGGCTCACCATCACAGTCTGAACAAGCCTGGCACTCCTGAAGTTCCTTATTGTAGAAGTACTCATGGCCACACAGCCCCGCAGAAATTTCCCTCTCAGAGACACCAAGACAACGAAACCCTCCTGATGAACAAAACAAAAAATAAGCTTGGTGAATCCAAGGAGAGACCATTTGAAGGCAGACATTACGGTTACATCATGTTTTCAATTTGCTTACCTGGGGTATTAAGACATTTTACTCGCTCCCCACACAAGCTCGGTAATTCAAGGCATTCGTCCCTGTCCTGTTGATAGATATTTGTTACTCAAAGACATGTTAAAGATAAATACATACACCTTTGCTTGCTCTTTACTGAAATCTTATGTATTGCATGCATAATGCAATTTCTGCCACAGTGTCACCTGGCACATCCTATCAGCAGTGGGCGAGCACTGTGACACCAGGAAGAATCCAGCAGGGCACATAGTGCACCTTTCACACTGCGGTGGATCCTTTTGGAAGTCACAGTATTCCTCAGGTCCACAAGCAATTCGACAGCCCAACAATGGTATTCCTGTCTCCCCAGCTACATTCATCACTTTGGTGTCCAGATCCACCTTATGCACAGCATAGGACTTTTGCAGGTGGCTACGTGCTTGGTTCTGAAGATCGGCCAGGTGACTTTCGAAATGGCTTTGCAGTTCTCCTTGAAGACCTTGGAAAGAGACTTGCTTGACCGTCTCAGAAAGCAGACCGTACTGAGCCTTCACCACATCCATCTGCTCGAACATGCGGCGCTGCTGGCTGAGTATCTCACGCTGCTGGGAGAGGAGGGCTCCCTGCTGTTCCACTAGCCTCTGCTGCAGATCACGAATCACCACTTGCTGAGCTCTTAAAGCCTCCACCAGCTTCTCTTGTCCCTTTGCCAGCTGTAGGTGTAGGATAAGTGCGTCCTCGGCAGGGACCTCATTCTCTCCTTGTGAAAGAACGAAACAGACAAGACTAAGTGGTATTGACTCAAAAAGTGTATGACAAGCTTTAAAGGTGCACTATGCAGAATTTTCCAGTAGCAACTCATTGCAGTACACAAGATCCAGGGGGCGGAGTTGGATCCAGATCTAAAGGGGTGGAGATGGGTAGGATTAGGGGTGGGTTCAGGGATCAGAGGGCAGAGATGAGTAGGATTAGGTAAGGTAGGAGGAGTTGGATCTGTATACAATTCCTCCCCCTGGATTTCATGTTCTGCAGTGAGGACCATCTTGGATTTTCGGAAAAAACATCAAAATAAAAATTTAGACTCAAAAACAATCCCAATCATTACATATCTATAGAAATACTGTGCTCAGGAAGTTTCTGTGCTGCATCCTTTGGCCTAACCAATAACAGCGTGCAGCGCAGTTGAGGGCGGGAACTTTATTTGTGTCTTTCTGAAGCTCGGAAGCTTCGCTAAGTTCTTCTGTTTCGACATAAAACAATTCGCTATTGTTGCTATTGCCTTTTTGAATGCTATTTGAAACTCGACAGATTACTAAGTATTGTAATTATGTTTTTATGATGACTCATACTTATTTTTTATTAGCGAGCTAGACTGAAGATGGCTAAATATACACAAAAAAGGCTATGCATAATAAACATTATATTTGAAAAAATATAAGCAAAACAGCTCATCACTCATTTTCCTGCTGGTATTTTTTTCCATTGGTTGGACTGTGTGCCTGATATAGGGCACCGTTTATTATTAGAACTAAACATCCTGCAAAGTGCACCTTTAAGAATGACATGTACATTTCCATTAATAGTTACCCTTGTCCATTCAAGTTTATATTTCGATATAAAAAGGATTATTAGGGAGTAATTAGAGACATGCAGTTCATGCTCTTACTTTGATGCTATTTTGTGTGAGCTGAGAAAAAGGTTTACAATGATACTAATTTACTAATTTACAAGAAATAAACAGCTTTTTGATATGTGAATGTCAAAGTGATTTAATTGCATAATTTTACAACCACACACTATTTTTTTCTGTGCTAGAACTATTTCAATCGTATGGAAATGGATTAAGGTTGTCTGCAATTTCTTGACAGTTGACTGCCAGCTGTTCTGCAGCTCTACAACACACTGTGTAGCCAAGCAGATGTGTGTGTTTGCAATAATAGTTCTTGGGCCAGCTGTCAAATTTCCCTATTCATTGATGTATGAAAATACCAGCAGTAATCTATTATGTATTACGGAGCCTGATAGTTTGTGTGCACTCCCCACCCTGCAGCATGCCATATTGTTCAAGGACAACAGAGAATTCCTCTGTGATGTCTGTAAATTTACTCAATCTAATGCTAAAAATAATATTTTGACCTAATGCTAAAAGTAATATATTGGTTTTAACAGAGGCAACTTAAATTAAACAAATCAGTTCAATCAGATTCACTTTTATGAGTATAAAAAGTCTTTTTCTTTTGAGTTAACAAAACTGACAGGTTTTAAGTAATCAGAATTTTTCATTATTTTGAGTTTTATAAACTTGTTTCTTTTAATTCAGACAATCTTAAATTTAACTGAAACTGACTGGGATTTCTACTTCCCAGCATACTTTTCCATGACACTGAAAAAGGGAGAGTGAATGCTAAAATTTTCAAATACTATTTTTTTTTTTGTTTTGTTTTGTGCAAGATTAATGTTAAGTGGGAGATAGAAGGGAAATAGTTTTTAATGTTTTGTTATGCTAGTTTAGTAGAGTTTCTGTTATGTTAGCTAGTTAAAGCAAGCCATGTTTCCACTACTAAAAATATTTAGGTTGAGATTATATTAAAAATGTAAGTTAAAACTTACTCAGTATTTCAACTTAAGAGCAGTTAAAATGCATGAGTAGTACAAAATAAAAATCAGCAAGTTATTAAACTCAAAATTTCTTGACTTAAAAAAAGGCACTTATTCAAGTTTACTGCATGTGCACAAGCATTAAAGAGATTTTTTTGTGTATTTTGTATTAGACTTCTGGACAACATTATTTTTATTACCTCAATAGTAATTTGCAGTGTGGGGAACGGTTCAGTGATTCATTACGGTAATCCCAAATGGCTTGAGGGTCTTTGTAAGATTGTAATATAATTATCAAATAAATGAAACCATTAAAAAATAAAAAAAAAATAAAAAAGAATTTGTAAAACTAAAATAATCAGATGAATAAAAAGGTTTGGAAACACCTGATTTATATCATATTAATTAACGATTATTACATACAAATTTACTATGCAATTTCCACAGCAGGGTACTTGAAGAAAACCATAGCATTACCAGTAGCCTAAAAAAAAATGTGGAAAAAGTCATGCAAATGAGTTATTACGTTTCAAAATAATACCATGGTATTACCATGTTCGACATATGGTATTACCATGGTGCTTTTTGTAAAGTAGCAAAAAATAATTTTAGCTGGATTTCCTTTTTCAAAACACTATAGGCTAGTTAGTAGCTTACTGATTAAGTGTTAGTTACTTTCATTCAAGAAGTGACAGAACAGCTGGAACCACTGTTTCAATTCACCTGGTTTGATGTCGCACGTGAGTTGAACTCCCAGAGGAGCCCCGACCTCTGATGCGGGATATCCAATGTCCGGAAATTCCCCAAGAAACTGAGCGGCTCTGTCTGCCACATGGATGAGGGTTGGTTGGCTGGGCTCGGGTACACACCCGTCTCCAGCACAGGGTCTCAATCGGGGCTTCTGTCGTATCCTCAGAGGCAGACGGCACTCGATTCCTTTACACTCCCCGGTGTCGTTCGCAACATGATCTGGTCCTTGAGGCGTAACGCAGTCTGCGCACACAGGATCAAACACTCCAGCGACGCGCGTCTGGACGGTTTCCCTTGTCTGGTCTCCAGACCGCCCGCGCTGGGACAGAAACGTGGCGTGATGTTCAGATGAAAAGCTGAAGGGAGCATGATGTTGATTAATTGACCTGCTCTGTGTTGTCGGACTGTGTTGTCGCGGTGGTCTGGGCGATCTGCCTCCCGGACAGTGTGATCCAGAGCAGGGTCTGGCGTGTCCAGAGTCCCCCGAACGCGCGGAGCGGAACGAGCATAATACATAAACCAGCAGCAATAGTGTTTTTTTGGAGGGTGACATTGTTAACTCATTTATCTACTAAAATAAAAAAACAACAGTTATGACTCAATCGGGAAACCTCGTTTGAAAGAGTTCATTGAACTGAAAGAAATTAGGCTACGTCAACAACTGTTTTGAAACATAAAGTTGTTTTGATCTCGTTTAAATCCGCAGATGAACTATTTGAACAGTGGAATTATATTACCTGCAGCTGCCTTCTGTTGGAATGTCAGTTAAAATATAAACAGCAGGAGGTGAGCATCTCTCCTTTAGTGCAGTGTGTGTGTGAGCCACTCTAAACACTTCTGAAGGAGAATGTTATAGGCTGTGTCTCACAAACCAGTGAGCTCCCTATGTAGGCAACATTTCTTTGGGCATCATATAGGCTACATGAAGGCATCATAGATGTGTGCAGTTTTTCTAAGAACCATCATTTTGCAGCATCGCGTTATTGTGTATGATGCATTTTTGGCCATCACTATCAGATGCACAACAGTTTATAATCATTAATAAAATCATTTATATGTGCACATGCAATATTTTTGAGCATCAAATGTGCATTCACATAATTCTTGGGCAATGTTAACAGCAGTTTTGGGCATCATCGTCCCATGCTGCATTTCTTAAACAAATTAGGAATGTATGATGCCTACAAAGGCAGTCTTTTGAGGCAGTCTATGTCATTCTCCTCCAGAAGTGTTTAGAAAAATCCTACACACACATATAATGCCCAAAACAAATGAATGTGTGCCAAAATATGTCCTTTGTGCCAAGTAGGCCCCAAATTGCTGCATGCATAATGCCCAAATAATCCTATACGCACATATGATGTCCACAAATGCTCCATGTGTGCCTATAATGCCCAATAATGCCAACAATGTCCAAAAACTGCTGTATCCGCAAATCATGGCTAGAAATGCTGTCTAGTTAGGGGGCTTGATAGGTTTCGGCACACAGCCTGTATGTGGCATTCCAAAGACTTAATTAGCATCAGGTTTCCCCAGCCTGGGTTTAACCCCTCACTCTCCCTGTCTTGCATCTGTTTTTCCACCTTTGATGTTTATTTTCCCTTTTTTAAAACTGTACAATATTCGACTTGACACTTTTAACACTGGGCAACAAAATAAGGAGCTATTACTGAAAAAGGCAGTCTAGACAACAAAAAAAGTCTGGTATATTTTTCCCTTGTGAAAAAGTACACTTTAGCATACTTTTAAAAAGGGCATTTCATACGAAAATAATATTAGTTCAACAAGTGCAAACTGTTTGCAATGTTTTTAGACACTTTACTGCATGTACATGAAAATGTATTTTAAATTAAATGCAATTAGTTGAAATTATGAGTCCTTTTTGGCTCAACTAGGACTAAGTACATCTCAATATTTTGTATAAAAAATACACAAAAAACAGTAATATTGTGAAATATTATGACAATTTAAAATGACTTTTTTATGTTAATATATATTAAAATGTAATTTATTCCTCTGAAAAAAGCTGAATTTTCAGCATCATTACTCCAGTCTTCAGTGTCACATGATCCTTCACAAATCACTCTAATATGATGATTTTATGCTCCAAAAACATGTTTGATTATTATCCATGTTGAAAACAGTTTTTTACATTTTTTATATCAGGATTCTTTGATGAATAGAAAGTTCAAAAGAACAGCATTTATTTAATTAGAATCTTTTCTAACATTATAAATGTCTTTACTGTAACTTTTGATCAATGTAACTCATCTGTGATGAATAGAAGTATTGATTTCTTATTTATTTCCCCAAAAAATAAAATACAAATTCTTACTGACCCCAAACTTTTTAAAGGGTAGTGTTTAATGTAACAAAAGCTTTCCATTTCATATAAAAGCTATTCTTTTGAACTTTCTATTCATCAAAGAATCCTGAAATAAAAATGTAAAAAACTGTTTTCAACATGGATAATAATCATACATGTTTTTGGAGTATAAAATCATCATATTAGAGTGATTTGTGAAGGATCATGTGACACTGAAGACTGGAGTAATGATGCTGAAAATTCAGCTTTTTTTCAGAGGAATAAATTACATTTTAATATATATTAACATAAAAAAGTCATTTTAAATTGTCATAATATTTCACAATATTACTGTGTTTTTTGTGTATTTTTTATCAAAAAATTGCAGCCTTGGTGAGCAGAAGAGACTTGTTTTTAAAAACATAAAAAATCTTACCGACCCTAAACTTTTGACCGGTAGCGTATATATATATATATATATATATGTATATATATATGTATATATATATATATATATATATATATATAGTATATGTATATATATATATATATATATATATATATATATATATATATATATATATATATATATATATATATAAAATTCTATTGAAATGTGAAATTTTTATTATTTTATTATTATATTACTTGCAAGTAGGCCATTAATTTTAAAAAATATTTAAATATATACTTTTAAGATTCAAAATACACTGTGAGTGCACATTTAAGGGTTTGCAAAGCTCTTCCTATGTTTAAGCTAAATATATCCTCCAATATAAGGATATGATGCAGACAGAAACTCAGTTGCTGCAGTGCAAGGTTTTAATAGAGGTGTCTTCATGAGTAATGGAAAGTTGTGTTACGACCTGTGTCACCTTTGTTTGTGGTCATGTCGGTTTTTTAAAGATACACAGGCTTTTGATTGTTTAAACAGCTGTTGTCTGTCATTCAGAATCTGTCACGCAGAAGAAAAAGTCTGAAAGGGTCAGAGTTTATTTGCTAGTTCAGCCGGCCATGCTATACACACATTTGGAGAGGAGAGATGTGAATCCAAAGCTCTTGGTGCCTGATAATTAAAGAGCTTTCATTTGCATTATCATGCCTTTTTCATTGATCATCTATAGGGAGATGCTTAATTAAAATAAATATTCAAAAGTAGGGCTGTGCAAAAGTTAATTGCGATTTATCGCATCCAAAATTAAAGTCTGTGCTTACATAATATATTTGTGTGTGCTGTATATAATTATTTTGTATATATATATATATAAATACCTATGCATGCATGTATATATTTAAGAATTATTTGCGCTATATAATATAGATTATGTATTTATATCTATATACAGAATTTATCAATTCTGTATATAGATATAAATACATAATCTATATTATATAAATATAAATATTTTATATATGAATAACACATTTTCTTAAATATAGGCCTATACATGCATGTGTGTGTATTTATATACACAATAATTACATACAGCACACACAAATATATTATGTAAACACAGACTTTTATTTTGGATGTGATTAATCGCAATTAACTTTTGCACAGCCCTATTCAAAAGCAAATGAATCAAATTTTCTTATTGCTGGCTATCATGTTGTTCTTCATATAACCTGTTTGCAATCAAGCAACAAATAAGACTAATAATGTATAAAACTTCACAACTTCACATTTTTCTTCAAGACATCCAAGATGGTTAAAAGACAATGCCTAAAAGTGCATTGCAAAAGGGTTTATTATTATTATTTTACTCATTTACGAATGTCTAACCATACCCCGTTAGCTGGTTTGATATTCTGATTTTATCTCAGATGATTTCAGCAGAGGGTGCTATTTGTATCCTTGGACACATTTGCACAGTATCAGGATTTAAAGTGTGAAGTTTGAGATGCTAAGACACTTCAAAAGGCAACAGGGATGGTTAAATCTTTTTGATATTATAATGGCTGCTATATGAATGACCAGAGTGTTTGACAGTGTTAGACCTATACATTAAACCAGAATAATGAGTTAACTGTGGCCAATAATGTTTTTTAAAGAGGGTATCCCCTCACACCTCACCATATGGGCTGGAGTCAATTGAGACCTTCTTTCTTTATAAAGAGTTGAAGTGTGTCTGTTCATTTTCAGACCAGGTTGTGACCCTCTTATGAGTTAAGCTCATGAGTTCACTTTATGCCAAATGTGTCCACCTCTCCAGCTGTTTATAGTGGTCTGTTTCCAATCACCGCTTATAAATGTAACAGAGGGGATGATCAGTTATATGAGAATGTATGTGCCTTTGTGATTGGAGTCACACAATCAATAAGAGCAGAAATCCAACGGCTGACAGATTCCCACATCCTTAACTATGAGCAGAATTGGTTACGTAGTAAAGTGCTACCAAATCAAATTCAACCCTATTTACTTTCTTAATACTGTACCCATTTGTGTTCTTTTTATGGACTATCGTCAGAACACATTATTTATGTATTTGAAATTTTGAGTTGACTTTAAAGTTGGGTCAACAAAATGTGTTTGACATTTACTACAAAAACTGCATGTCAGGAACTTATATAGTAAAATCAAAAGAATATGGCACTTGTGTTGATTTGTTGATTATAGATAGATTAGACAAGAGTGAATATCTGCACTACCAGGGCACACTGGTGATATATCTCGTTTTCTATGCCATCACCTTAATCTAGTCGGGTTGGACTAGGTAAGATAGAAGTAAGATAGGTAGAGCATTGATCTTATGAAATAATGGAACATTTCTTGCAATGGTATCATAACCAGGACGATTGTGCTCTCTTGTTGAATAAACTCTGATGAATGAGTTTTTCCTTGGTGTCCTGCTGACAAATGAAACATCAGTCCCTGTTAGTTTTCTCAACTGTAATGATGGCTTCTGCCATGTCTGCAGCAAATGTATAGGCAGAGGCCGAGGGTTTATCCTTTTACCACCTTTGATGTATGGGATACAACTAAGTTCATGCCTTAACCCTACACTTAGTCTGATCGTTCATCCAATGCCATTTATATCCCATGCGATCTGTACACGTCTTTTGACCATTCGTCAATATACGACTTTTTAGGGCCCCTTAAACGTCGGTAGATGACGATCCTGGGTCGTCATACAACTGACGCTTTACCTTTAACGTCAGTTAGGTGACGAGTTGGGTTTAGGGTTAGGTTTAGGTCTGGGGTAGAGTTAGGATCCCAAAACGTCATCTACTGACGTTTAAGGGGGCCCTGAAAAGTCGTATATTGACGGAATGGTCAAAAGACGTCCCAAAACGTCAGTTATATGACGAATTGGGATGAGACTGCGCTGGTACACCATATGGTTAAAGTGGTCATGACATGGTTTTTTGTTTTGTTTTATTATGTTCCCTTTGGTGCAATTACAATATTACTACAGTTTTTGGACAAAAAAAATAATAAATTTAGTGATTTATGACCTTTTCCCACCCAATTTCTCATCCTCTGATTCAAACAGTCTGTTTTGGAGTTGTTTCCCCTTTAAGAGTTCAGTATTAATGGCCACTGTTATGATTGGCTAACGTCATTGCTTATGCATAAATTATTATCAGCCCCTAGCCAGAACATGTACGTGGAACTGTTTATTGTAGCGGGTGCTGCCAATTGGTGTGAGCGAGGTGATGCCTCTTGAAATTCTACAACCCTATATGTTTGAGCCAGAATCAGATGAAGAATCAGAAGAAAATGAACCATCACGACAACTAAGAATGGATCAGTCTGTGTCCACATGTAAAGTGTGAAACTATTTTGAATTAATGTAATTTGTAACCAGAGGGCCGAGACACTTTAAAATAGGTTATTGTTGCGTAATTATCCTATAATTTGCTAACGGTTGAACATTATTTAAAGGGCGGGTTTACTGCGATTTCACTTTTTTCATTTTAAATAGTGTGTAATGTTGCTGTTGGTGCATGAACAGTATCTGCAAAGTTGCAGCACTGAAAGTTTAGTGTAAGCAGAGATATCGTCTTTTAAATATCAGGAAGTAAAATTGCCTACAAAAACGACTCGTTTTGGACTACAGCTGGGTTATGGTACGTCACTAACCCACACATTTGCATCAACCACTCCCTCCGGAATATGCAGGAAAGGGCATGCGTCGAGTGAGTCAGCTGTCAGGTCTTCTGTGTTCCGGGCTTCCCACGGACACTATACTTCGACAACAATGGATACAATTTGTGTTTGATTATATTCCTGAAAGTGACGATCGTAATCTAGCTCTCTGTGCTGTGCATTTACGAACAGCTTCCAGAATCTCCACGAGTTCAACACTGGATTAACGTAAACAAGAAACTGTTTCTAAATCATGAAGCAGATCCAACTTTAAAACCAGCAGTTAAAAGTCAGCAGTTGTTGGGCCACAACCTGTAAGTAGGCTAAGACTTCATCCTTTAAATGTATTTGCATGTATAATTTCCGACGTAGCGTTGTGTTTTTTTTTTTTTCAAATGCCAGCGCTGGCTTTATAGGCTTTATGGGCTACTAGTTAGGCTATTTTGTGTCTACGGCAACACGCGTACAAACATTATGGACCTGAATTTTGCATAAGTACTAATGTTGTAAACGTATTTTTCATGTATATATGCTTTATGACTTTATTTTCGATTTGATCAAGAACGTAAACCTGCAAACGCTGTTTGTGTGTTAACATTGGTTCAGCCAGTCAGTTGCTATTGTTGCCAGTCAGATGCTATTGTGTAAAACAAACGTGCATAAAGTTGTAAAAAATGTAGCAAATTATCATTCAAAAACTTTTATTAAGAGTTGTGTGTGGTGAGGTTCTGCTTGACTCGATTCATCGCGCTTCTCGGTCTGATTCTGCCTCAATGATACTGCAGTCTCGACATCATTATTTACGTGTATCCACTAGGGCTGTCAACTTTAGTCGTTTAGTCGACTAATCAGTTGAATACCGTCTTGGTCGACTGAAATTCTTATTGGTCGACCAGTCGCATTTTTTTTTTTTTTTTTTTGCCAATAGAAATACATTTTCAATGATTTACTCCCTGATATTTATTCCATTATAAAGCAGTTATTTATTACTGTATTCTAAATATAATTAGCCTATGTTTTATCCCCAACTTTAAATGCTTTAGGCTATTTCTTGTAACTGCGCCACAGTTTAGCGCACACACATAACACACTCGGGAATCGCACCTACTGGCTGCGCTGCTGCTCGCGCTCAGTAAGGGATGTACTGGTAGGTGGTTTTGCTGTATTCATTCAGTTCACGCTACTTTAGTCGACAGAATGTCCAAGAAATCTAAATCTTTTGTCTGGCTACATGTTTGTGGAGGTAGGCGACGGTGGCGACCGCGTTGCTCCATTATGAGCGCGCACATCGCGTGCCTATTTGAAATCAAACTTGAGCGCGCAAAAGACGTGAGCAACTCTTTTAACGGCTTTATCATACTGACTCAATAGCAGGGGCGGTTCTACAGGGGGGCAAGGGGGGGCAGGTGCCCCCCACTCTAGAGCCTTGCCCCCCAGCTGCCCCCTGAACTTTGATGATCTGAAAAAATTTACTTGTAAAAACAACATGCCACTCCACACGCTTCTCAAAATAGTGAAATAAACAATACATTTACCAAAAGTGAACAATTTAATTTTTCATTTTAAATGTAGCCTATTATTAGCCCCTCCCCCTGATTCAACGTGCAGCAGAGCGGCGTTCTCTAGTCTGACTCTCACACACCCACACACAGACACAGCGAGTTTGCTTTGCTGTGGGGCGGTGGAGTGGCCCTGCAGCCCGACTGGAGAGACTGAGCTGCCCCAGAGCTTCTGAAGGTGAAGTGAGTTTCCCCAGGTGTAGTTTAAACACACGTTTAACTTAGTTACATTTGTAATGAATGTATTGTATGCTAAAGACGATTCAGCATCACAGCAAAAACAGCGAGTCTATTACGTTCAGCCAAAATCATCGGTCAAATTCGCTCCCTCAGGATTTTTAAGAGCACTCTTCCCTTTGATTATCTAATTTCGATTTTAGTAAAGACAAGAACAGCTTAATAAAACATAAAATATTGTTTGTATCCATAACGTTAACTGATGGTCGCACACATCGGCAGTTAGGAGAACGATCATTTGATTAGCTTTTTCGGTTGCGCACCTAAATGGCCAAATGAATACATAAATGTAAAAAAATTGCCTAGTCGATTATTCACGTAAAAACACTGTAGATGTAAGTACTGTAAGTATGAGCTCAGTTGATAACCTCACTGTGAAAGCCCTTCACGATTAATATTGAAACTTTGTTTGCTAAATATTTTTTTGTTTTTAGTTGTCTATGGACCTAATAATTACCCTAAAACTGTTGAAATTTTATTGAAAAAAAAGCATGCCTTTAATAATATTATTATATACTACTTTTACTGAGACTCTTTTGAAAAAATGCATTAGGCCTAACCATACATTTTTTTTTTAAAAATGTCTCTTTGGTCAAAAAAGGTACCCGACCCCTGAGCTAAGCAGTTCTATAAATCCAATTCCTCTCAGATATCACTCAATGAAACCAGGTTATAACTGGGGAAATAACAAATACAATAGGATTAAGTAGTCTAAACATACAGTAACTGGTGTGTGCATGTGATAAATATTTAGGGCCCGAGCACTGATGGTGAGAGGACCCTCTTGGAATTGCTCTGTTTATTATTATTATTATTCTCCAAGATGAATCGTACTTTTGAGGGCCTAATTCTGATTTTATATTTGTTATAAGCTACTTAGTAGCTACTTGGCCCTACAGAGTAATGTAATAGAAGGATAACCAGAGATTTCACATATTGACTTCTGCAGGCAAGAGTAGTTGAAGAAAGTAGCTGGAGCCTAACCATGAAAAGAAAAAATATTTTTTTGCAAAAAAAATCCTAAAAATCAAAAGTAGTACACAGGAGGAAGAGCGTGAGAGAAATGAAAGGCAGTAAACTGTAGAGACCAGGAGGGTAATTTGTGGACTGTAATTATACCTTCTTAATTATAATAAGAACTGGAGTATTGTCAGCTGTTTTATACCTGTCCTCTGCATCTTGGACACAAATATTTTAATTTTTAAAATAACTTTTCATTTAGCTTTTTATGCTTTTACTTTTTTTTAAATGCACAATTTTGTTTGAACACTGCACTGGGCTTATTCCTGTTGTGAATTAAAAACCTTTGTAGTGTGTAAGGGCACGATTAAACAATATCTACTATAGTTTAAAAGTGTTTTTATGTTTGTCTTGTTAAAGCAATTCACATATAGGGATTGCCATATACCGTCTACCCCTGCCACCCTGCCAAGACCTCTTGCCACCCCTTTGCCCCCCCATGTAAAATTTTCTAGATCCGCCACTGCTCAATAGATTGTTTTCTTAATAGGTTTTTATCTGTACACTTGACTCATTTGAAAGTAGCCTAAATAATGTAACAAAACGAAATTAAACTTATATGCTATCTTACAACACAGCCTAGATTTCAGATCAGTTTTTTAGGCTATTTTGTCTGTTGTTTTAAGACGCCTAACAGATCGGCTGGACAAAAGTTAACCCATAGCTTTGTAAGTAAAGAAGAATACAGCCTGTATAAACGAGAGCTTTTGTTAGGATTTTTCATTATGTGGCAGATAGCAGTTATATTATTTTGTAGCGTGTGGTGTGATCAGGTGCGCGATTGTGACGGTCACTATAGACCAAGGACAGCTCCTCACTTGCAGTTAAACAAATCACTTAATTTTCAAAGAATTGTATTATTATTATAGTTTTATTTATTTTCGATGTTTTTTCGTTGTTGTTTTATAAATGCTCTATGACTATTGTTTAAAAAATGTTCAATCAAAACATCCGTTTTTTTTTTTTTTTTTTTTTTTTTTAGTCGACTAATCGTCGCGCAGGACAAGACCTTGGTCGACTAAGGATTTCTTTGGTTGATTACAGCCCTCAGTATCCACCGTCTATGTTATCCACATTTGGCATGCCCGTCTCCGCCGGTAAAGGTAATGGGCGTTAATCTTCCGGACAACGTGAGCGACAGTTTAGCCAATCACAAGGCGTAGTAGTTGTCCTGGGCTGGAGGCGGTCATATGCAAACGACTGGTAGGCTATGTCACTTTGTACCATGACTTCACTTCATACCATGGATCCACAATGAGCTGTATTTAGAGCTTGATTAAATAAATGCTTTGTTTATAATGGGGAAGATTATAAAGACAGCATTTGCGATACTAAATTTACAATTAGCTGACACTGAACCCCACTCTGAGTTTAACAGCAGTGATATATCACCAGTGTGCCCTGGTATTGCAGATATTCACTCTTGTCTAATCTATCTATAATCAACAAATCAACATATCTGTATTTTGATGCATTAAAAGTTGTTCTTTAGAATAATCTAAAACATATCAAATAAAATGACTCCAAATCGTCCTTAATGAAAAAAAAAAACATTTCTATCGGAAAATTGATTTGAGGATCCAGGGCTCGGCCATCTTGAAAATAGACATTTCAAGTGGCTGTGAGTGTTTTCTTGTCAAGCAACCCTTTTACCCCTTTTCCACCAAAAAAGAACTGGTTCGGAACTGGTGCTGGTTCAAAGTTGGTTCGGAGTTGGTTCAACTCGCGAACCCGTTCAGAACCTGTTTGTTTTTCCACTGACTAGAGCGCCCAGGAACGACGTCGTTACGTCACTGTGTACGTCGCGATACGTCTTAGCTAGAAACGCTTCATCAGAGACATATATGGAAATGCTTATTATAACTCGTGTACCAAGAAGGCTTTAAAAACAATTGAAATATGTAAGTCTTTTAATCTTTTCGTTTGATATGTAATCTTTTCTGATAAGTTATGTACCCCTGTCTTGTGTCTTTTTTTCTTTCAATTTATTTTTTTGTGATTGTTTTCTTCTTTGCCTATGTTTTCAATAAAAAAAAAAAAAAAAATAGAGACGCTTGCGCCAACTTCAAGCTTAACAATTACAAAGGCGGACTCCATCGTGTTTCTGCAAATGTTTCTCCTGGCTTTGCGATCCTATATTATGGTCAGAAAAGATGTTTAGAACATATCTAAACCCGCCCAGCCCCAGACGTAAGCATGACATGGTAAAAAACGGTTCTAGTCCAACAAATAGTTGGTGCCGCTTTGGAACCAGTTCTCCCGGCCGAGAACCGGTTCTTTGGCTGTCGAAACACAAATAACTGGTTCGCGCGCAGGCACCGGCTCCGAACCAGCTCTCAAAATGCTTTGGTGGAAAAGGGGCTTTAGAGACTGCTCATACCAATTTGCATGCTCATGTCACTAACTAGACAATTATACCATCAGAGACTGCTCATGCCAATTTTCATGCTTGTATCATCAAATAAACCACGATATCACTTAACTGCTCCACTAAGGTGTCGGCCATCTTGAAAAATGGCTGCCATCTTGAAATTTCAAGTGGCTCGGACAATTTTCTTGTCAAGTGACCCATGGAGACTGCTCATGCCAATTTTCATGCTTGTATCATAAACTGAACGATTATATCACTTAGCCGCTCCACTATAATACTTGATTCTGATTGTCTGGAAGGTGTGCAATAAAACCATTTAATGCAAGTCAGTTTAATTAGAGTTCTAAATCAGGGGTTCTCAACTCCAGTCCTCGCGACCCACTGCTCTGCATATTGTGTATGTCTCCCTCATTTAACACACCTGATTCAGATCCCCAGCTCGTTAGGATAGACACAGATGCTGCGTCCGAAATCTCCCATTACTCACTATATAGTGGACTATATAGTGAGCTCGCCATTTTGTAGTGCTGTCCGAATGTATAGTGATGATTATTATACCCTATATAGTCCACTCAATGTATCCCAGAATGCATTTTGAAAAGTAGTGTACAACCGATGGTCACTAACTTAAGCCCTACATACCATCATGCATTGCGCTGATCATAAAAATAAGTTATAATCATGTGTGGAGTAGCACATTATAATAAAAACGGCCAGAAATCACTTTTAGTTTTTAAATTTGGGAGAAATAAGCTCAATATAATGGAATGTATTTATTAAAAAAAAATCTATTTATCCCAGAGCCGACTCGGCACCAGCTGACAGATGATGTAATCAACGGCACCGAGAGATGATCGAGTAGTGTCCGAAAGTGGCTTCTATTATGCTGGTGAGCTCACTATATTGTGCTCTGCTCTCTACCCCCAACATAGGGGTTAGGGAGTAGTGCTTTGAGTGGAGATTTCGGACACAGCAAGAGTCTATCCTAACGAGTTGAGGATCTGAATCAGGTGTGTTAATGAGGGAGACATACACAATATGCAGAGCAGTGGGGTTCGCGAGGACTGGAGTTGAGAACCCCTGTTCTAAATTAATGTGCTGATTTCTGGATGAAATGATTTTTACATTTCCAGCACTGGAACGCATTTTTATCTCTTGTGACAGGTTGTAGCCTAAATGCGAGCAATGCGGATTGAATTAATTGGCAGACATGATGCGCTGTCCCTTTATTTGCCATACTTTCCCTGGATGTTTACTTTATTAAAATAGTGCTTGCATTTGGATTGTCTCTCCGCTTCATCCTTGCCTCATCATTACAGAACGACCGATCAAAGAGGAATCCAGCAGCATTAGCAGTGGTGTATCCAGGACATTTTTTGGGGGGTGGCCAAGATGGGACATCTCCGTGAAGACGCTGAGATCGGCGGCGCGCCTCACAGGTGTCTTTCATTATCAGTCTCTGTTATAACTCACGCTCACCGGCCTCGCGCGGAGCGCCGTCCTCTTACATTACATCCCTTCGCCCTTCGATCGTCTGCTCGCCACAGCCTACTAGACATTTTGTGTGAAATGAATTTCAAACTCCGGTGACAGCTAATGTTCAGCCGCCTTCCTCTTCTTGGGTTCAATGTTAGCCTAGCCTCTGTTTGTGCTGTACCGGATTAGTGGGTGTGGCTTGTGGAGCTGTGGAGCGCGGTGCATTCTGGGAAATGGAGTATATTAATACTTAGGCGCGCCTTGGATATTTTCTGTGTTTTCTCGGTCAAGAGGACACCAAATTAAAAAATTCTTTTACATTTCGACTGACATATATGATCCACTTTCAATAAAGATTAAATGTTGCAATGGGTGTAAATGCTCCTTTAAGTGCTGAGTTTGTACATACAGTGGTGTTTATCGTAATCTGACTTCATGTACTAAATGGTCTTGGGAACCCAGATAGACCGGTATTTGCCC
Source organism: Hybognathus amarus (assembly GCA_030378365.1). NCBI lineage: Eukaryota > Metazoa > Chordata > Actinopteri > Cypriniformes > Leuciscidae > Hybognathus > Hybognathus amarus. The sequence continues at coordinate 70,947 of JAQIUQ010002558.1, read as the reverse complement.
TGTTTGCCGCAGTTAAATAGCCGCGAATGGCAAATCACTGCTTCTCGTTCATCTTTAATATAATGCATTTAATGTACTGATTCCATTATAATAGTACTTTTCTTTCCAAAATATTTGTTTGTCAGCCGGACTGGGACTCACGGGGCTCGTAGGCCAGTCGATAGAGTTCTGCGGTAGCGAAAGCACGTCGACAAGCTTCCGGAGGCCGTGTGCTCCTGGCCGCTGAGGCGGGAGAGCATCCGAAGCTAGGCGGGCCCGAAATCCTCGGAGTTGGAAGCCGCTGTAAAAATTACGTCCTCCAGCCCGAAGAAACAGAGTCCGCGTGCTCCCGAGCTCCGGGGAACAAATAATCGTGAGCGAACTCGACTGGCATGTGAGCGAGCTAGGGAAATGGAGGGAGAGAACGAGCGGGGCCCGTCTGCTCAAACTCCACATCCTCGAGCTTACATCCGAACCCCAGGTCGCGGATCCTTCGAAGAGGCCTCGGGAGCGCGACGGGGGTGGTTTTAGAAGTAAATTATCACAGAATTTACATTTAAAAGATCCTAGAACGGCCTCGCGCGCATGTGAGAAACCCAAACACCTGATGCACTTACTGTGAGGGTTGTTGCTTGCGATGAAGCGAGCACATGGCAGAGAGCAACGTCGATACTCCATTGCAGCTTCACTGGAAGGAGAACTGAGTTCCACTTATGTAGTCGCTGAAGTGCAAGAAGGAAAAATCTGTTTAAATCCGTTTATATATCCGTTTATAGGCTTTTAAAACCGAGACGAAGGACGATGTGATCGCTTCGTGAAGGCAGAGAAATCTGAGGGAAGATGGTGCACGCGCGTATATGATTATGCGACGTGATTGCGTCGGGTGGGGCCAGTTTGCGCGAGCGCCATCGGCCAATGAATTGACGTGATTCTATTGGGCTTCAGACAATCGGCACATTCAGAGAATATCCCACTGCGCTTTCCGCAGCGTTGAGTGAACCTATGAAAGAGAACTAAGTTTGTGAGAAAAAACAAAACAAAATATTTGTTGTTCTATACATGCTTAGTTTATGTTATTATTTAGCTTAGATATAATTTGTTAGAGATACTGGAATTTGAATTTCTTAGTTTGTTCTTTGCCAGGAGTGTTTTTATTTAACCACAAGAGGGGACTTAAATAAGTAAAGCAAACACAGCTAACACAGAGAATGGCCTGATGACTGAATAATTTCATTAGGATGCCTTGTGATGTATGAAAATGTGCAAAAATTGTTTTTCAACCCAAACAGTATTCATGTCCAAGGCCTTGATGAAAGTATAAATTGAAACGTTGACTTTGATCTGAGACTATTTATATAGAGACATGCCACTTCCTCAATCCTTAATTCAAATGTAGGGAAAACTCGTAACACGAAAGATGGCGAGTTCTATGCAAATGCCCCGCCCTCCCGCTGGACAGCCAATCGTCTGCTTTTAACGGTCAAGCTGGGAAACATTTAAATACGTTACTGTTTGAAAAGGCGGCAGATTTAATATGTAGTGTATGTGTGCGTTGTGTAAATATCAGACATACCAAGTCTCCCAGAAGTTCCAGGTGTCTCCCGTAGATTAATAGAGGCTCGGTGATGCCCGCAAATTTTTTCAAATCTTCCCGGAATCTAGTAGCCTGGCTGCGCCCTCCTACGCACTTCCGCTCAATTTAATTTTCCTTCAGTACTACGTCTGGGATTCGCTCCATAGCCTTAGGTTTCCAGAAATCAATTTTTTGTAGGACCAATCAGCGAATAGAGGGAGTGGCTGAGAGCGATGACGTTGATGTAGCGCGCGTCAGTTTGAGTTTGGCAGCGGAGAAAGACGTGAGAAATGCTATTCGGTCCGTTGTTGGAAAAGAAACTGCCGAATATACAGAATTTAAAGCCGGATTGTTATCGTCTCACCTCTTGTTGCACTAACGGAGGATCAAGTGAAGGAGGCAGAAAGGTTGGAAGTTCGTGCTGGGCAGCGCTCGGTGTGCACGATGACCGTGACATTTTGAACGGACGCTGTAGCCTGGTGTTCGGAAGCCCCGAGTCCTGGCTGCTAAACTATTGTTGAATATGCACTCAGGAGTCATGTCAGCTCATATTCCCAACAGTAAATTTACGGATTCTTGTGATGAATAGAACACTTTGAGCCCCTTTGTCTACTCGCGCAGGAGGTTGGTGTGTCAGTTTTACATGTTGTAAATCATACAAATTGGTTGTAATTTTTTTTAAATAATTGTCATAAATAAAAATGTGAAAACCCATACTTTGAAGACCATATTTTCAGTTTTAGATGGTTAATTTGTTTTAATAAAAAAAATGCCATATACAAATTTACAAACCACAGTCTATGGTACAAACACATACTTTGAAGACCATAATTAAGCTAATTAAGAAACAATAAGACGTTATATGAAAAGTTGTTATTTATTACACATATACAGATCATTCAGTGTAACTGTTACAGCATTTGCGGCAGATCAGAAATGACCGCAGCGGCGTCTGCATATTTGTAATGATTAGACACGGCTGAATGAATACGACCGTTGAATGAATACATCGCTGTCCTTCGTGTCAAATATACATTTCGAATTAATAGTTGTTCCTAGATTAACAAAACCTGCAGGTCTCGTTGACTGAAATCCTATTGTAAACATAATCCTTTGATATTCGGACTTGCTGTTTCCAGCCGTTTCGGCGCATGATATACGTCACTCACGACCACACGTTAGCGATTGGCTATGGCAGATCCTGAGTGACTCTGGGCAGATCCAATAGTTTTGAACTTTAACAGTGAACCCGCCTACAAGGAAGGAAACGTTTCTCAATGGAGGGGGCCAGACTCTATGTACAAATTAAATGTACTAGAGTCTGGTTGAACCACAGGCTAGGAATCTGAGCGAGCGAGCAAGAGCGCGCACATGCTGTGTTTCAAACTGTGCAGCGCGTGTGCGACAGAGAGCGAGAGAACCCTTGCGTCGAGCTTTTTCAGGTTTTCTACTCATTCAACTACTCTATCTCGTGTGTCTGATTTAAAGCAGGTAGAATGTTATAGATTTAATGAGCCAAAACTGACATAAATAACTGTCATATATTGTGCTGCAAACATCTTTAATTTGTAAATGATGGCAAATGACCATGGTACAAGTCGGATAATCCACAGGCAAGCTGTTCTTCGCCTCCAGTCTTGCATTAAAATATCACAGCTAGCCGCGGATTATCCCTTACATCAAAGATTTCTGGTCTCAGATGGTATGAGCTGGTGTCAGTGTTGACTCGTGTCATGGAGGGTGGTCTGTTTTTCCCACAGAAGTTGGTGCAGGGCTTCTAAAGAAAATGAAAAGGCAGACGACCACATTAAAATGTCCTACAAGAGCAGATAATTGGTAGCAAATGGTGATAGTTCCATCCTCATTATTTTAGGAAGAGTAAAGTTTGGATTGTTTTGTAGTTTTCCAAAATGAGTGTGTCTAATAAACAAAATAGTTTATTTATGGCATCACTGTGAAATCCCATTTTTGGAACCTTTATTTTTTTAAGAGTATACTGTATGCTAGTGCATTCCTAAAAGTTAACAAAATGACCTAATTATTCTAGTATATTTATTAAAGTAGCCTGCTTTTCAACTTCAATAGGAAATATGTCAACAATGGAAAGTACACTTTTCTGATAAGAAGTGTACATTGAAGCATCCATTCTCGCCTCTTTTCTGTAAGACTGGAATTATTGACGACTCGTTTCAGAAGTTTACAATCGATTCTTTCTTTAGGGAGACATTGACTCCATTTATCGTGTACTTTGATCTTACAGCTATTTTACACACTATATGTGATGGAAAAACCCGATCAAGGGCATTTAAGAGAAAAATACTCAGTGCACCTTTAACTTTAATATTTATCAGGCACGCAACTTGCTTCACAACAAGGATCCACTAGGTTTACAAAACTACATAGCTTCATTGAAAGGTGTATCATTACATTACTGAAAAAAAGCAAACATGCATAACTCTGTCATTAATCATTAACACAGAGAATTGCTTATCAATCATTCACCAATATGTAATCTTAAAATAATAAACTAGCACTGGTTAGCCTGTCTCAAATCTCAGCTGTGCACTGGTATGCCGCTTCTTTTCAGCGTCACAAGGAATGCAGCAACAGGTTTAGACCTGAACTTCCGTGCGAGGCAGGAAGTAAGCGAACTGTCAGTGACTAACACACAAGCGCACAGCTCTCAGCCTGCTGCATGTGGGTTGGGTGGTGTCCAACGTTAAACAGGAAAGAGAGGCATTTTACTGAAAACTTATTTATGACCACATAACCTACTGAAAGGCATTAAAGCTGAAAGATAAACCAAGGTAAGGGATGATTTTCCTCAAAAAATTGGGTGGTTGACAACTAGGACTGGGTTCAGTGTGTTTTTTGATTTTGTTCAAATATACCTGTTACATTTAACAATAATAAAACAGGTCAATTTTGTTGGGGGGGGGGATCATATTAATTAATTATATTGTATAACTGGCCAGATTTAATACTAGTATATTTACACTGGTATTAATACACAAATAACACCACACCCATATCAATGTGATATTATCATTTACTAAAAGAACATGAATCAAATAGTTTTGGACTAGCCGTTCTTAAAGTTGACAGATCAAAAAAATCAAAATGGATTCTACTAACAGCTCAGTAAGTTCGCCAGTTTTGTTGTTTCATTGTCTTCATAAACTTGAATCAAACTTGTATTATAATTATGTTAACCAATTGTCATCCACAATTCTCTGAAACATCCAAGTACAGAATCCAAACAATTTATGATGGATAAAATCTAGTGTTTCAGACATTGTTTTTATTGAATAATCTGTTTACTTGCAAATATGTCACAGTATGGAAGTAAAGAAAGTTGGAAATGGCATTTCATGTTGGCTTGAAGAATGGATGCTAAATGTAACATTTATTCAAGAGTAGAGTTTTAACTATTGCTGTTTGGCTTGTCTGAATTATAATGAATTATGTCCTCTGCAGCTGTCTGGTGTCTCTATCAATGATTACTGTATGTCTGTCTCATTTGGAATAGCACATGCTGTCAGTTCTCTAAATTAGCAAATAACAGTCATTTTGTACAAAGGCCACTGAAAGTAAGTCTGTTTCTGGGCTGTTACTATCTCAGTTGACAGACAAAGATTTCATAAGTGAACTCCAGCACATGCAAAAGTTTTAGCCTCAAAGCACATAAAGAGGTTTAGTGTTTCAAGTACAACATCTCACATGTTAAAGTATACCAGCACTGTAACAGGAATCATCAGAACGGCACACCAGCTAGAACTAGAACACTGCCAAGTGTTTGAGGAAGAAACAAACAGGAGACTGTTTTCTCTATCGGGTTACCCTAAAGCCAACCGTCTTTCTGGTTCTAATGACTGTTTTCCTTAGACTAAAATTACTGCTAAAGAATGATAGCATCTCAGTGGTTTTAAAAAGCATTACTGTGACAACATTAGCTGCTAGGCTATATTCAGAGAACTGTGAATGAACTTTTAACAAGTTGCTCTTTACTGAATCATGGAATCCTGTAAAATACATTGTTGAAACTAGTATTCAGTCCTTCGGTAAATGCAAACAAGTTTGCAGCCTCAACAGTGACATTTAAATACCAAAAGTCCTCTATTTGACAAATATTTAGTCTGTTTATAAAGGATTCAACTTGCATTAATGTCTGCTAAACCACGACACCACTAGGCTATTCTGTATCAGATAGTAAGCTCTAAAGTAAACTTTGGCAAACACTTTTCATGTTACAGACACCTCAAATTGTTTGTTGAAGAAAGATGTAGTGATAAGACGTTTCAGCATACTCTTTGTCTACTACTATACTATTTTCCTAATACTTAAATATATTCCATAAACTTTGTATTTAGAGACCAGAATATTACAGAGACTTTAAAGTGGACTATTTTGACTTGGCCAGTGCTGGAACCAAGCAACCAATGAAATAAAAGGCCATGTTAGAGAGAGTGAGAGTACACTTTCATGACTGCATTATTTTAAATCATTAAATTTTTTGCAATCTTTTGTTGTTCTTTAAAGAAGTAACACTTATTTTCATGTGTTGACTAACATACTAAAGCACATGTAAAGTACATATGATTATAATTTGAACAGTAGTGTTTTTATTCAACACTGTATTTAGAGTTACACTTCATTGAAATTAAATTAAAACTTCATTGGTACAAATGTAATGTACAAAAAACAAATATATTTAAATACATAAGTTTCACTAGAAATGTCATTTAAGTGTGTTTAGTTTGTCACAAATGTTTATCAGTACATTTGATATTAACTTTAACCATATCAAAGACAATAACATAAAGATAAAAAAAGTCTTCACTCTGAAATTCAGCCGTCTGCATTTATTATACATTTAAAATGTAATGCATTTTCATTAACTGCAAATAACAAGTAGCGAACTCTCTGGAAACTTTCAGTTCACACTTAATATTATTCTAAAGTATAGAGTTAATCAAATCAAACAGTTCCATCAACAAAATTGAGAAGTTTCAGGAGACAGAATGTACAGTAATCCTGCTTTGATTGCAGTATGACTAAATAACTTCCTTCGATATTTAATTTAAAACACATGTAATTGTGAAACAAAAGGAAACAACCAGCTAATTTCTTTCCAGACCTGAAATCCAACAGAGATGCTCTTGATATGGAAATTATAGGCTAGTTACCATAACACTTAACAAAACAAAAGAAAATCCTTCTTGAGAAAGAAAAGAGGAGGATATTGCACTGCATATTACATTTTTATATCTTCCTGCAGTGTTGTGGCACATCGAATTCTATACGTAGCATAAATCAAACAAACACATGTATGTTTTAACGTGGGCATGTACTGATGATGTATTGATGCATGTAGTTGTCAATCGTTTGAAAAAAATAAGTAAGACAGTAAGAAACATATGAGAAGCACCATACTGTGATAGCTAGATAGAGATTGAGAGTGTCATCTGTTTCCTGTTGAAAACTTAGATGCTTTCAACATCTTGTGAGGGGAAGTTGCTGTAACCACTTCCCCCATGTGTAGCAGCACACAAACAGCTCTCTGAATTGGCCTGCAGCAGGCAAGTGCTTCATTTAAACAAGAAGACACAGCATTGTTCTACTCACAGGTGCTGGTGGTACGAGACTTCTGCCCGCCTAGGCTTGACATAGTATCAGTTGAATAATTGTTTTCATCTTTGTACTAGAATATTTGATTGTGTCTTGTATATATTGTTGTTCCTATAAAATCCAAATGCAAACTCAGTATATACTGTATATTATATTTTAATTTTTATATAAAATTAAATTATTTCAGAATGAAAAAAAAATCTTAGATTAAATAAAAGAAAAAACACTTAAAAATAGATGAGTAAAGAATGTGAACAAACCTTGGTGTTGGTTTGAGAAAGCTTAGAAGTAGGCCTAATTGTAAAAGCTTGATGTGAGAGAGAGAGAGAGGGAGAGGGAGGGAGGGAGGGAGGAGGGAGAGGGGGTAGGTTTAAAGTTTGAATCGGTTTTAAACACTGAAAAGTTTGAAGGTTTTAAATCTCTGACAAATCTGTTTGCAAGTTGTTGCTTGGGGGGTTGCTAAGGTGTTTCTATGCAGTTGCTAGGTTTACTACAGGGGTGGTTGCTAAAGGTGTTTCTATGTAGCTGCTAGGGTCTTTGAGATGGTTTTTTGATAGGGTGTTGCTATGTGGTTGCTAATACTCAGGGTGGTTGCTAGGGTGTAAATGTAACTGCAACATATCTAAACATTAACATTTTCTGAAAGTACGTTGTTCCAGTGGGTTTGGCAAAGTACTCTATGATAATCTGCTTTAAATATGGATTGAATCCCTCCAGTGTAATTCTATGAGATTTTTGTCCATTCTATTATTTTTGTCCATTTTATTATTCACTTTCACTTTGAAAAGTACACTTCTTTTTCTTGATTTGAGGAATTCATTTATTTCTGTAGCAGACAAGCTAGATGATTGTGTGTAAAATGTTAACATGTGCATTAAATCGAAGCGGTTGCACAAATAGATTTGCTGGATGCGGGATAGTAAGAAGGAAGTGGGGAAGAGTTGGGTAGTTTGGACCAAGATTACTGTATACTGTTTGTCTTATTAGTTACAAGAACTGCAGGCAGCTGGAATAATCAGTGAAGCCTACTGTAACAGGACTCTGTCTCTTTAATTCTGGCTCATTCACTCTAAAAAATGCTGGGTTGTTTCTAATCCAATTTTGGGTAAAATATGGACAGACTCAAACACTGGGTTAAAATGTAATTTCTAAAAATGTAACCAAATGGCTGGGTTTCTACCATTTTTGACCCAAAATTGGGTTAAAACAACCCAGCATTTTTAGAGCGTACACATTAACTGTGAAAAAAAGCAATGTTTATTATAGAACATGAACTGGTAGAACATGAACTCTAGCAACATTACAATAGAATGAAACAGAGAATGATCTCTTTGCATGTCAAGTCATAGTTTCTGTAATATTGTATACACTCAGGCTGCAGTAAGCGGTTCATGGGCAGGATTCTGCATGTCTTAGCAAAGAATGAATGTGTAAAGAGTTATGGCAAGCCATGCTTTTACTCTAGCCTCTGGATGGATATTGTGCAATGTTTAGCTTTGGGCTATGTTTTGTATGCACAGGTCCTCTGCTCTATATTCTCCATTACAATCGTATACGCTGCTATAATCAGGTGAAACTGAGCACCATCCAGTTGACCAATTCAACACATCAGTTACAAAATCATACTTGGAAGGCCAGGTTCTCCAGATGACATCTCCATCTTTACTTAAAATTCATTTTATGATTTGTTAACTTTCTCATTAAGTTTTTGGAATGTTTTCTGTGAAATGTTCAAAATGTCCTGATAAAATGTTTTAAAACACATTATTTCTTGGTTATGCCAATGTTAAGGGGACATTCATTTCTGCTAATATAACATAGGAGTGTTACTTTTGAATGTTCTCTGAACAACACAAGAAGTAACATTTAAAAATGTTAGCCGGAACGTCTCGAACTTTTTTTCAGAAAAAAAAAGTATGCATAGATAATCTTTCTAGGGCAACATTCTAAGAACATTGCTTAGAGACCATATAACATTTGAACCAAACTTTCAGAATTCTGTCTTATTTATTCTTTTGTGTCTTGTTGTCTTTCCTTTGTGTTATTCTCTTGCGTTTCAGTTTTGACTTTAGCGTTTATTGTTAAGTCTCTTTGGTTACTGATTACGTTCAGCTGTCCTTTATTGTGTTTCCTTATTAAAGGGATAGTTCACTTTGAAATAAATTGTTGATGTTTTAGCTTACCTCAAGGGCATACAAGATGTAGGTGTCTTTGTTTCCACAGTATTTTTAATTTTTATATTTTTAGGTCAAACCTTTCTTGTCTGTCAGTCATATAATGGAGGTTTAGGGGGTCCTCCCCTCAGTTCACCTCAAAGAGCATGCACAGAGATGTCCAGATTAAACATGATTGCATGACTCGTAAATGTAAGTGCACATTTGGCCTAAGACACAAATGAGCGGTTTGTGTGAGAAACGAACAGCATTTATATCGTTTTTACCTTGTGTAGCCACAGCCATGTCCAACTGATATGACAGCGCAGTCTGGGATGCCAAGATGTCATACAACTGACGCCTTTGACCATACGTCAACATCCGTCGTCTTTAGGGTACCCTCAATACGTCGGTTAGATGACATTATATAATCCTGAACCCTACCCCAGACCTAAACCTACCCTGTCACCTAATGGCTCGTTTCCACTGAGTGGTGCGGTAAGGTACAGTTCGGTTTCGGTACGCAATTATTTTGCGTTTCCAGTGTCAAAAGTTGTGAATGGTACCAAAAAGCCGAACCGTACCGTACCACTTTTTGGGAACCCTTCCGTTGGGGTACCTAGCACAGTGAAGTTTTTTGAGGTATCTTTGAGGGCTGAATTTGTATATTTTCTGACTGAATTGTTCCTTTATGTTATTTAAGCTGTACTGTATATCTTTTTGTACCTTATACTTATACTTTTAAAATGGCTATTATTGATAAAACTGAAATTCAACAAAAAGATGATAAGTTTTGTCATTTTTTTATCTTATTACAAGATCATTGTAATGTTGTTTATTGCAACATTTGTACCAATGCGATATGCAATACATTATATATTGCCTGGAATATGTTAATATTTTTAAATTTAAACGAAAGAGGCAGGGTTGTGTTTTATAGTTTTGTTATAAATCTAACATTACATACATGAATATAATCAATAGGCTATGCGTTGCCCTGAAAACACATTTGTGTGAATGTTTAAAATGTATTGGAATGAAATCGAAAAGAAGCAGAGTGGTGTTCCCTTTCAAGGGAACTTCGAGCTGCCGTTGTCAAATGCGATGGGAACGCTCTGTGTGATTGCGTCGTGAAGCGTCTGTACAATCAGTCCAATGAGAGAGTAAGACGTCAGGTGACATCATTGACCAGGAAACTATAAAGCACCCTTGAGATCAGACCGCAACAGCTTCTGTAGCCTTCAGCAAGCGATCTCTGTACTCTGTCCTTGTCTATTTATTGTTGTTTGTCAAAGCCCAATATATATCACTATCTATATTTATGGCAAGATTATAGACGGTGTGTGGTTCCCTGCCCTCGTTACATCACGGGTGGGGACACACATCAGCCATTTGTTGCAATGTTTGGGAGTGGAGCATGCCAGCAGTCAGTTCTCGAGGGAGCTGACTGTGGGCATTGCGAGAAGGCGGTCCGCGAGGACGCTCCGCTCCCGCCGGGCGTTCTCCGAGGAGGACGGTTCGAGCTCGCGTTCCCCACGCGGGTCTCTCTGTTGCCGAGGCACGGAGACGACTCGCATTTCGGGGTTCGCAAATGGATCTGACAGCGGGGGTTGGGACGGGCTCAGCTCTATCTCAGCTTTCACATGCCAGATCTAGTGTGACTGCGATTTCCAGTTCCGAGGAATTGATATCGTTAGTGTTTTGTTTAAAAAGAAAAGAGTACAAAACAAATAAAAATGTTAAGAGAAAGGCAGATGTTTGAGTTTTAAATGAATAAATAAATAAGTCAGCTCATATCTCTGCTGAATAAAGAGGAGCTTTTAAAAGGAGGTTTTATTTGTGCTTTTGCCAGTTAAAAATTTTACTGGCTAGCTGAACATTATGAGATTGAAAATAAAGAAGAGTTTTTAGATTAAATTTATCTTAAAACAAGAAAACTCTGTATCTCAGCCTCCTCGTCGGGGTTTGTATTTTATGTGTTTAATTCCCAGATGTCTAGTAATGTTTGGGTATTAAGTATTATGGTATTTCAGTGCCTCGGGTTAAAGAGACGCTTGCAAGCTTTCTCTCCCGAGTCGGTGTCATCGTCATTAACCTCCACGTTACCCACCAGCCATCTTAAATAATGAATACATTTTTATTAGGCAGCCCTGGTGGGTATGGGATGAGTGTGAGGAGCGAACTCTGAGGAGGGTCGCAGCGCCGCCAGTTCGCTTTTTCCCCCTGATGGCCACAGTATTATATATATGTATATCTATATATATATACTCACACACACACACACACACACACACACATATATATATATATATATATATATATCACACACACACACACACACACACAGTGTTTTCCAGATATAAAGATAATGGGAAAATGAAAGATATAAATATGTCTCTGTTCTTCTGGACGCTCTCCGCTTTCAAGAAAACTATGAAATAATCCATTCAGCGGTGTTCCAGAAGACTTCTTCCTCACCAGTGTTCCTGAGACTGCTGGACGAGAGCAGTCTCGGCCTATTAAGCTCCTCGCAGCACAAGGTGCAAAACAGAACAGTCTAGCCACTTAGAGATATGCAAGATCTGAGGACTGTTTTATCTCTAAGAAAGCTTGGACAAAGGCAGAAGCCCTGACGCCGAGGCGGTCAGGCTTTTAAGGGTGGTCCCCTCTGGGGTAGCGACGGTTTTGAGAAATCGTTTCTCCTCAGCGCCCTTTGGGGTGCGACTCTCTGAGGAGGGTCGCAGCACTGCCTGTTTGGTTTCCCTGTCGGTTCGCCGTTTCAGGGCACCAAGGTCTCAATGTCCCCAAACGAGCCTTAAAAAACGGCAGTCAGTTCAGATTCCTTCCATTTGCCGTTTCAGCGCGCCGAGGTGCCTGCTTTTTCCAACGGTCCTCCGAGGAGGGTCGTAGGAACTAAGCTAGTTAAGAGGTAGGCAAGATCTGAGGACTGTCATCATCTCTAATAAAGCTTAGACAAGAAGTCCTGTCGCAAAAAATGAGGCTATCAGGCTTCTGAGGGCTCCTCCAGGGCAGGGACGATTTTGAGAAATCGTTTCTCCTCGGCGACCTCTGGGGTGCGACTCTCTGAGGAAGGTCGCAGCGCTGCCAGTTCGGTTGTTCCCTGCCGGTTCGCCGTTCAGGGCACCGAGGTGTCAGCGTCCCCATACGATCCTCCGAGGAGGGTCGTAGAGCGGTCAGTTCGGTTGTTCCCTGTCGGTTCGCCGCTTCAGGGCACCGAAATGATTGTTCAAGCAAATCCAGAGGCCAGTCTTGAGAGACTGGTTCCCCTAGTAGAATTTCTGGCAGCGTGGAAACTACTGCCACACATTTCTCAGTGGGTCCTGCACACTATAGAAAAGGGTTTCAGAATTCAGTTCGGTTCTCGTCCACCCAGATTTCTAGGGGTCCTCCTCGTAGTGGTGAACCCGAGCAGGCTTTGGTTATGGAGCAGGAAGTATTGACACTTCTGTAAAAGGAGCTGTAGAAGGGATTCCTCCTCCCCAGCAGACACCATTACTTCATTGTGAAAGAGGATGAGGTGTTGCGTCCTACTCTAGACCTGTGTCAATTAAACAGCGGGTTTCAGAATATTAAGTTCAATATGCTTACGCTAAATATGATTGAGTCACAGATTCAGTCCGAGGACTGGTTTCTCTCAATAACTTAAGGGATGCTTTACTTATCTTTCCATCCTCATCACAGGATGTTCCTGAGGTTTGCTTTCGGGGCGAAGCATACCAATATCGGGTTCTCCCATTCAGCCAAGGTTTCTCACCCCACACCTTTGTTTTCAATATGCGTGGATGCAGCTCTGGCTCCTCTGGACTCCAGGGCATTTGCGTTTTATACTATCAATGATTGATTGATCCTAGCTCAATCTGAGCATGTGGCAGTTCGGCATTGAGATGTCGTTCTGTCTCATTTAAAGATGTTGGGGGTTGTTGCTCAACGCCAAGAAGAGTGTGCTCTGAGGACCACTTTTCTAGGTGTAGCCTTTTACAGCAGTAAATGGGGTATATATCATGGCAGCTGCGTCCAATGTAATTACTTTTGGCCTTCTGTACATGAGACCCATGCAGTGATGGCTCAGGACCAAGGGGTTTTCTCCAGAGGAGAAAAACGTTTTTTTGCATGATCAAGGTCACGCGGCTTTGCCTTCGTGCTTCGGTCTTGTGGAAGAACCTTGGTTCCTCGCCCAGGCCCACTGTTGGGGGCTTCTTGTCGACGCATAATGTTATCGACGGATGCTTCCCTCACAAGTCGGGGGTATATCTAGGCCAGTTACTCACTGTCAAGCATTTTTTAGACTGGTGGCTCTCATGGCAGCTGTGTCCAACGTAGTTACTTTTGGCCTTTTGTACATGAGACCCATGCAGTGATGGCTCAGGACCAAGGGGTTTTCTCTGAGGAGAAAAACGTTTCGCATGATCAAGGTCACGCGGCTTTGCCTTCGTGCTTCGGTCATGTCGAAGAACCTTGGTCCCTCGCCCAAGCCCAGTTTTGGGGGCTTCTTGTCGACGCATAATGCTATCGACCGATGCTTCCCTCACAAGTTGGGGGTGATCATGAGTGGTCGCTCGGCGAATGGTACTTGGCAGGACCATCTACCTTTAGCACATAATTGGCTAAAAGTGATGGCGGTATTCTCGAAAATCTCAATACTTCCTGCCAGACCCAAGAGGTCACTATGTGTTTGTCCTTTCGGATAAAACACTGATGGTCTCGTATATCGGAGCAGATATCCTGTTGAGGCAGGGGCTGAGGCCCAGGGAATGGAGACTCACCCCGAGGTGGTGGAGCTTCTTAGGGAGAACTTTGGTCAAACTAAAGTCAGTCGACATTTCACATCGTTGGTACAACGCATTGCTCTATTTGGTTCTCCCTCACACATCCAGCTCTGCTTGGACTGGATGTGATGTATTAGGTGTGGTTAACACTACACCGGTACGCATTTCCTGATATCTTTGCTCCCGGGAGTTCTCATTCATTTGGAGTTTGGATACTGTGGCTTGGCCTCTGAGGGGGCCCGACTCATAGAATCCTGTCTCTCGACTGAGGTCGTTGAGACCATTCTCCAATCCAGAGCTCCTTCCACGAGAGAAACTATATGCATGAAATGCAAATTATTCTCCATCTGGTGTGGTGAACGTCACCAAGATCCTGTTAACTGCCCTGTTGGTACAGTTCTTGATTTCTTGCAAGACCGTTTCTCTGCTGGATTATCTCCTTCTACCTTAAAGGTTTACGTGGCGGCTATATCGGCCTACCACACCCCTCTGGGGGTGCTTCTATCGGGAGAGATCCTCTAATTACTAGTTTTTCTCGGTGGTACATGAGGTTGAGACCTGCACTGCACTCAGAGCACCGGCTTGGGATTTGGCCATTGTACTTGAGGGTCTGGCTTTGGCTCCCTTTGAGCCCATTGAAGAGGTTTCAGGAAAATTCCTCACTTTGAAACATTTCTCCTTGCTGTTTCATTTATCGGAGATTAGGAGATTTGCATGCCCTGTCGGTTGCTCCTTTATGCCTGGAATCTGCACCGGGTATGGTGAAAGCATTTCTCATACCCTAGACCGGGTTATACTCCTTAGGTCCCATTTAATGTTGGGGGCCTTATAGTGCTGCAGGCCTTTTATCCTCCACCTTTTAATACCCCAGATCAGGAACGACTGAACCTGTTATGTCCAGTTCGGGCATTAGATGCCTACGTTCACAGAGCTGCCCTGTGGCGTAAGTCTGAACAATTATTTGTCTGCTTTGGGTCACTCAAGAAAGAGTCCCCTGCATCTAAACAGGTTATGAGCAAATGGATAGTCGAGGCTATATCATTGGCTTATGAAGCGGCTGAACAGCTTTCACATATGGCTGTTCGGGCCCATTCTACTAGAAGTATGGCGGCCTCTACGGCCTTTATTCCGAGTGTTTCCCTTCTTGATATTTGTAATGCGGCAGGATGTCCTCTCCGCATACATTTGTCAGATTTTATGACCTTGGCCTCTCCACTCCTGGGGCTAGGTTGCTTGCTTCTTAGTGTGCGCAAGGACTTCACACAGAACGGGCATTTCTCAGCATGGCGTAGTGGGTATGGGGTTCCCATCGCGTTTGACAACGCAGCTCGAAGTTCCCTTGAAAGGGAACGTCTCAGGTTACGTATGTAACCCTGGTTCCCTGAGAGGGAACGAGAGCTGCGTTCGCCTGCCATACTTCCTGCATGCCCTGATCGACTTGCTTCAGGCCTTTCACAGAAGCTGTCGCGGTCTGATCTCAAGGGTGCTCTATAGTTTCCTGGTCAATGACGTCACCTGACGTCCTACTCTCTCATTGGACTGATTGTACAGACGCTTCACGACGCCATCACGCAGAGCGTTCCCATCGCATTTGACAACGCAGCTCTCGTTTCCTCTCAGGGAACCAGGGTTACATACGTAACCTGAGACGTTTTATAACATATTTTGTTTTATTGTTGCCTAAAATGAACAGAGATAACCGTAGTCGCAGCGCCAGAGCAAGCTCAATGCTGCGTTTAAGAACGCACTGTTCCATGAGCAGAATTACTGGACTCGCCGTCCTCGGGATCATTCTCCTGAGTCTGGACTTTGCGTTGGCTACTTGGTATTGAGAAACGCCTAATGCCAGCGCTTGTTTCTTGCAACAAACTTGCCGAGAAGCAAGAACAAGATCTGCTGTCTGTCATCTATTGTTGTTTACTATATGCCGCTTTCTTCGCGCAGAAATGACGTCAATCGCTTCTTTCCAGCACACACCACGCCTATCAAGTAAGCGTACTGTTTGCGGTGGAAACGCAAGCCGGATCATGGTGTACCCGATCCGTACTATACGTGTACTATACCGTACCATACCCCTCAGTGGAAACGAGCCATAACTGACATTAAAGGTAAAGCGTCAGTTGTATGATGCCCCGGGATCGCCACTCTAACCAACGTTTAAGGGTACCCTAAACGGCGGATGTTCGCGTATGGTCAAAGCATCAGGTTTTTATGACGTCTTGGGATGAGACTGTGTTAGATATGATGGAATGGGCGCTTTGGTCTGCGCAAGCGCCTGAAGTGATGATTTCTAGTCACAGATTTCGGAAGTTTTACATTTCACTGTGAAGATCTAAACATATTTAGATATATTGAAATCACCTTCTATTGCAATTTCCTGTATTTTTCGTTGTAGCAGTTGAAGTCACAAGATAATGCCTCTATTGATGTTAAAAAAGATAGAGCTCTATTGATAATAAGAAAGAGAAAGCACATAGTGACATGAAAATAATACCGGAATGTTGCCTAGGTTGACGATGAAAAAATCTAGTTTAATAGTCATTATATAATAATATTTGGTTAAACTTTATTACAAGGTGACATTGTTACAGTGTAATTACACAATTAAGGACTGAGTAATGTAAATTAACTACATGTACTTAATAATAGGGTTATGGTTTGTTTTCAGAGTTAGTTACTTGTAATTATGCATATATTTGTTGTATTTTCCGATTTTCCATTTACCAGTTTAGAAGTTAACCCAGCTATAGGACGACATCCACATCTGAGAACCCTGAAAATGTGAAAAGAAAGGGTCAATTGACCACAGATTTTATTATTCCAGAAAGTATTACATGTGGACATGGTAATAAATATTCAATTAAAATTACAGTGAAAATGTAGTTGTATTTACATTTAATTAATGTGTTTTGTTTCTGTGCTTCAGTTACATTATTCCCAATCTTTAAACATAGTTTTCCTCAATCCTGTTGTATGACTTGTTCTAAAGAATTAAATTCTCACTGCCCAACTATTCCTGTTTTAGATGGACGAACATTGATGCCATGTTCAGCGACATGCTGCAGGAGATGGATCTCCTAACGCAGGTAAGTTTCCTATCTGAAACATCTCGTATCCTCCAGACAGACAAACCAGCTAATCAGTAACATGTGTGCCTTTATGTGTTTCTTAAAGCAGAGCAAAATAATAATAATAATAAAATACAGAAATATCTTCTTAAATAGTAACATTTCTAACATGAAGCTCTCCCCAAATTTTCATTGGTCACAACAGAAGACAAAAGTTATCTCCCATTCAAACAATGACAATGGTCATTTTTATTCAGTTCCAGTAATGAGATGTGATGACTTTATATTTTCTCTTTATGCAATATAACTGATAAAATAATTTGAACACAAAATAGGGAACAAAGGAAGCACACATACAGTATTAACACTGATATATGGGGGTTAGACAATGAAACTGAAACACCAATACAGCATCAGTTTGTCTTGGGAATGACAGATACAAGTCCTGCTCTGTGGCCAGAGGGATGATTTTGAGCCATTCCTCTTCCAGATCATTATGTGATGCTGGTGGAAGAATTTTATTTTATTTTTTTCTATTTTTTTAATAGCACATTTATTTCTGCAGTGAGTTGGGCCACTGTGTTTTAATGTTTTTTTAATACAATCCTGGTTAGTACCTGAACATCCCTTTCAGACAGCTTCCTCTTGCGTCGACAGTTACTCCTGTTGGATGTAGTTCGTCCTACGTGGTGGTATATGCAGACATTACTCTGGATACTATAGCTCTCGATACACCAAAGACTTGCTGTCCTGGTCACAGATGAGCCAGAGAGATGCACAACAACAATTTGTCCTCTTATGAAAACTGATATGTATCCCATTGTGTTGCATGGATTGTAATATTTTATGAACAGCTGTGCTATTGTTCTGCTTATTCAAAATTCACAATCTGCTTTTACTGATGGTATGTAAAGTCTGTAAAGATTAGTAACCAGGTATTTCAAGTGTGAAACATCTTCCAAAACCTGCATGTCACATCTACATGCTAATATTATGACAGTTGCTTTGCTTTTATTTCTGTTATTTCAAAAATAGCTTCCATATGTGTTGTCATTTGTATTGTTCCTCATTTGACTTTTCAGAGTTTGGGAGCAGAAGCAGATTCTGCACCTTTGCCTAAACCTCCCTCCATTCCTGCCCCCCAGGAAATGAACTTTTCCATTGGTTTTACAGATTTGAATGGTAAACAATATTTCTACCTAATATTGTTCTCCAGTGTCTGCTTCTTACCACGTTATTTCACCTTAAAGTCTCAATTGATCAACTGTGTTGAATAATTTGTGAGATAATTAGTGATTAATTAACCATATAATTGCTTAAAACTATGTCTGAGGGCAGCTCAAAAGTGCACAGATAGGGCTGTTTGAAGTGGAGAATGTTTCTCTGTGTTATGTCTTATTACTCACTTATATATTGACCTCATCAAGCTCAGAAGTATAACTCTGTTATAGGCACACAAAAAAAAGCACAATGATAAATCTTTACAGAAATAAAAAATGTTCTTAGCACAATTGAGATTCACTGTAAATACACTGTAAAAAGTGACAGCCTGCGATTTTTACTTGCTATTAAAAAACTATTTCTATTTCTACCTGATTTAACCCATACATTTGTTTTGTTGGTATAAATTAATGTATATATGTTTGTTCAGTAATGTTAAATAATATTTGACTTGAATAAATCCAATTCATTTAGATTAAATTAAATGAGGCAGTAAATATGTAATTATTATTGTGATGCGTTAACCTTAGATTGGTGGTACTTGTTAAGGATCACTGATATGATGTTATGTTTTGGGGTGGACCCTCATGCTTACTTTTTTTCTACAAAATGTACATTCTCGTACAAATCACATCGTTCAAATTCCTATGAAATTGCCCTCTATTACTGTGTAGTTAGATAGGAATGTAATTTCTTGTTCCTCCCTGATCTTTGGGTGATCTGTATGTTGTCAACGATGTGATGTTTTTGTTTCACATTGTTACCCTATATGTTTCTCAAAAGCATCCCTGCATGAGATGGAAGACAATGACTTAGACGCCTTGATGGCTGACCTGGTGGCAGATATCAGTGCCACGGAGGAAAAGTTTGCCACAGACAGAGATACGTCAAAGGGGTCAGCTCCATTTGCTCCAACACCCATACAGCCTCAGAGTAATTTTGTCCTTCCAGTGTCAACTGACACCTCAAAACCTGCAACTTCCTCCAACTCAATTGCAGCTCCGCCCCCACCTCCCGCCTCTAAACCATCAAGGGTAAGTATCATTCTAAATGGTCCGCACACCCACAGGCCTCATGTGGTTAACACATCCTTAGCTAAAGGTTACAGGGTTTATTTTAAAACCAGGCCAAACAACAGATGTGAACGGATATAATGGAATTTAAGTGCAGCCAACGCTGTAAAACTGCATTAACTTTATGAAGTATGAACCATATGAATGTCTACAATATCCATCTCTACTCAGCATGTAAAAAAGCCCAACCATAAAATGTAATTACCCTCATGATTGCAATGTTAGCTCAGCCGGATATTCACTGAATGTTATTTTATGTCTAGCCCAGTGCTTGACGGAATGTACAACAGGAGACTGCTTTCCAAAGTAGATCATCTTTGTTTCACAACCTTAAGTGAGATGCCAACCTAGCAAGCACATGAAAGCATTACAGACATAGGGGAGAGCGGGGCACAACCTAATGCTTTTTGGTTTTGGCTCAATTAATGAAAAAATAATTAGGTTAGATTAATATTTTTTTACACAAGCAACATACACATCTCTGCTACAAATGACCACTGAAAGTTTTTATCTAGGACCTACCATTTTTGTACAGTTGCACTGAAAGTGACAGAAGTGCAAATGTTACAACTTACCCCATATACGGGGTTAATTGTAACAGATAGAGGGGTTAGTTGTAACACTTGTGTGTAACACACATAATTCAGTACTATTTTATTTGTATAGTTTGATATTGTTTGTGCATCTGTATAGACAGATATCCATACATCCATCCCTCATCCAATCATCCTTCTATTATGGATCAATATCATGGATAGAGACATAGAAAAGGGTTGCATAGTTTTGCAATAAATAATAATAAATACAATTATAAATGCTGTAATTGCAATTAAATTAGATTTGTGTGTGGCAGCTGCATGTACAATTATTATTATTAATAATAATAACAGTAATAATAATACAAATGAGCTTAAAATAAATATTTAAAGGGTTTATTGCATTAATGACAGGCCATATTTTTAATAAATAAACAAGTTATCATTCATAGTACACTAAATTTTAAACATTTTAAATTCCAACATTGTTTGTGAAAGTCTAACAAAGTTTAATGTATAAATAAATACTCAAACCTGAAAAGTTGTGTGGCTCCGTTTTCATTTGATTATCATTGTACACTCTGTTACCACCAACCCCGCTGTATATTTCATATTTTAAGCCTAGCTAACAGTCGCTAGGAATTGCTGACATGTTTCAAAACGGTGCTATGTTTGAGCCAACAAGACATTGATTAACAATATAAAGTTAGATTTGGAAACGTATTCACCCAACTCAGAAACCGAAAAAAAAACCTATGATGAAAAAAATTACTTTCATGGTGTCAAAACACTCTTTGTCCAGTATCTTCACGAAATATAATCAAAACTTTCCGCAAATTTGCAGGAGACCATCCTCTGGCACCAAGAGAAAAATAGCAGAAAGACAGCCTGCTTGATCCTGACGAACTATGTAAACGGTCCATGTTACATTTAACCCCGCGTTAGGTTGTGCCCCGCGCTCCCCTACTCCCAATGCAAACACTGTTTAACAAGTTGGATCTCAGCTAGACTTCAGATCATCCATTTTTGGGTCCTAGAATGCCTTGCAACATAATATTATGAGGAGCGCTCCAAATTAGTAATTTATGATGTTCCATTCCAGTAAGATACACAATACTCTCTTACTTTTGTCACTTATCTGTAGAATCAGAGGAAGCGTTGCATTTCCCGTATGTAGAGCCTTTTGACACCACGTTGACTCCATGAAACCTTAATTAAAATCAGAATAAGATCACTCCAAAAATCATTGATATGGATTGTTATGTCTGTTAGGTAATTATCATTTTGTATCCCCCCAGGAAGAACAAGAGGAACAGATCAAAGCAGATAAAATCAAGCTTGCTTTGGAGAAGTTAAAGGAGGCCAAAGTGAAAAAGGTAAGCGATGCAGTCGTTTTAATATGTATATATATATATATTATCTTGAATGCTGAAGACAAGAATGTGAGTCATTTAACTGCAAAAATATAGGTGCTTTTCATAGCATCATTCAATGCTGTGCGGTGGGAATGTCTGGCTGTGTTAGGTAGTCTGGGTGAGCAGACATCCACCTCATTGATTTATTTATAAAACAGATGTCAATGACAATGTCAATGACATCATGGCATACTAAAACTGCTGCACGCTTGTTCAGACATTTGCTCATGCACAACCTCATGTAAGCCCAAAGAGATAGAACATCCCTTAAAGGATTAGTTCTCTCACCCCCATGTCATTCAAGATGTTCATATCTTTCTTTCTTCAGTTGAAAATAAATTAAGGTTTTTGAGGAAAGCAGTCCAGGATTTTTCTCTATATAGTGGACTTCAATGGGGTACAATGCTTTGAAGGTCCAAATTGCAGTTTCAATGCACCTTCACGATTCTACAAGATCCCAGCCAAGGAATAAGGGTCTGATCAAGTGAAATGATCAGCCATTTAGAAAAAAAAAAAATTATATGTAGTTCTGTCAGGACCACTATCGTCAAATATGATTGACAATTAGCATACAGTTAGGATTGGCGGTATGGTTCCATTCTAGATAAGAACTCCCTGCACATCCATGCAGCCTAGCAGCAATAACTTAGGCTAAACAGATAGGAAGCAACATGAATGTGTGCAGATTACTAATTCAAGATTTTAAAGTACAGCATAATTCGAGAATTTATTCTGACTCAAGAGGAATCGGAATGCCAAATCCTGACTAGGCGGAGAGGAGGAGCTGAGGATGAAGGAGGGTAATTAGCTCCTGAGAACATGATAGCTGATAGGCATCGATACGTATATGCATAAGACGTAGATCAGCTGAGAGTCAGCTGATGTGAGCTTGACTAATGTGACCTGCCAGAACTGACGCCAAGCGTGAAATGTCACCTCCGAAACTTTGCAGTACGCAACTGGCTATCAGTCCTCTTAGCAGCATGAAAAACAATACTTTTATTCATTGGATTATTGTAGACTCGAAAGTGAGCCAAGACCTTTCCTTACAAATCACTAAGACTCTCTAAAAGTCTCTTTGTCAGTTCATCCCGATCTCACAAAGTTCATTTATAATCAATGAAGCTGCCAATGAAGCTTGAGCGGTGAGTGAACTCAAACACCTCTGATTGCCACATCTTCACTATTGTAATGCTCTCCTGGCTGGTCTTCCAGCTTGCTCTGTCAAACCTCTGCAACTGATCCAGAATGCCGCTCACATTAAATTCAAGTAACTGAAGTTTGCCTACAGAACAACCACTGGCACTGCTCCTTTTTACCTAAATTCATTACTTCAGACTTATGTGCCATCTAGAAACTTGCGCTCTGAAAGCGAATGTTGTCTTGTGGTACCATCTCATAGAGGCACAAAATCTCTTTCTCTGACCTTGACCATTCCCTGCTGGTGGAATGATCTTCCTAACTCAACCAGAGCTGTTAATAATATATAAACTGAGGGTGCTCTTGCTTGCATTTGAGGGTGAACGTAGAACCGGGCCTGGTTGTGATTCTGACTCAACCCTCAGTTGCATAAACTTATAAGTTATAAGTATAAGCTGATAAGTGAAGACTGTGTCTTAAGGACTAGTCTGACCTACTAGCAATTAGTTCAGTCTTATTAGTTCAGTCTTATTAGTCTCAATTAGTTCTGCAAATCAGTCTTACTTTTGGGTTTCAAATTAGACCAATCTTAATCTACCTTTGTAACTGACTTTAAAAAAAGTTATGACCAGTCTTGAAGAAAAAAAAAGTATGTCTAACTTGTAAGACTAGTCTAAGCAATTTATGCAACTGGCCACTCTCTTGACTTGGAATCAACCTACTCCAGGTTTTGGTCTTGATTTGGACTCTACATTCTTCTGGTCTCTGTATTTATACTTTGTGCGTGATGTCACAAGTACTGACTGGTGGGCAAAAATGCCGTTCTCCAACAACGAAACCCAGTAAACTAGTCAAGGATCTTGCCAGGACGTCACCAGTTTTTATACAAAAGTTGGTGTTTCGAGGTGTACAGTAAATGACATGTCAAATAGTTGTTGTGCGATTGGTTGCACTAACCAGATGAGATAAGCAACCTTCACAGTAAACGTTACACGTCTGTGCAGTGATCATTCCATCACTCAATGTAATTTCAACATTTGTTTGAATACAATGGGTGAATGATTATGTAATTAATCGTGTCTTTACGTTAACATGTGGTTTCATCAATCAACGCCAACAGCTGGTTCGGTGAGTCAGCTGTTTGTGTTATGAGGCTAACTGTACATTCATACCGCCAAAAACTCATTGAAAAATTAATGACTTCTGGCCACTTTGACGCTCTTGCCGGTGGCGGTGTAAACGCAGCTGTTTTGCTAACAACAACAAAAGTGTGTGATAGGTTGTTTTGAGGTTTGTGATTTGTATGGTTTTCAATGAGAACAGTTAGAGCTAGATTATTTACGGAGGAAATTACTGCTCGATTATCTACTAAAAAACTTGTCTGCTTTACACAATTTAACTACATTCAACTTGGAGTTAAAGCTATTCCATAGCTCGCTAACAGACTTGATAGCTACAAGAAAGACCTGGAACTATAGGACTCTACGTTGAAAATACCCATTTGTTGCCCGCCAGGCATCCATGGTAGTCACGTGACTGCAAAATATGAATTGACTTGGACTCAACCATCTCCAGGTCTCTGTTTTGACTTGGACATGACCAACTTCAGATCTCTGTCCTGACTCGGATTTGACATCTTCTGGTCTCTTTATTGACTCAATTATTTTTCCACTTCTTTGTCTAGACTCGGATTCGACCCACTTTTGGTCTCTGTCTTGACTTAGACTTGACCCTCTTCAGGTCTTAGTCTTGATTCAAACTTAACCATGTTCTGATCTCTGTCTTGACTCAGAATTTACCCTCTTCAAGTCTTGTTCTTCACTCTGACTCAACCCCATTCAGGTCTAGATTGATTTGGACTCAACTTTTCTTCAGGCCTCTTTCTTGGCTATTGCTCCACCCTCTTAATGTCTCTGACTCAAACTACTCTTGACCTTGACTTCGAAAGAGCTGATCCCAGCTACATAACTGTCCAAATTGTTGTTAGAATTTAGTATATGTCAATGACTGCAAAATATGTGTCTATTTTTGTCTTAAAATGAATAATTAGGATAAACATCTTAATCTCATGATGCCTAAATGGCCTCAGCAATAAAAGAACAAGCTTTAAACAATAATTGTTTCACTTAGATATACTTTATTTATTTATTTACTTTACAATATGCTGTCAGTTGCTTTCTTCATTGTAAAAAAAAAAAATAGTGTGTCATGGGTCAGCCTGCTCAAAAATGTCTGGTTGTAGGCTACATGACCCACACTTAATGTCACAGCTGAGTGATGAAGTTGGTTATTTAAAGTGCTCAAAGTGCACTGACTCACACCAATATGTTGTAATAATGGTTACAACAAGAACGGATTTAAAGTTGCAACTATAAGTTCACTGCAACAATATGAGACTTTAGAATGAGCTTAACTGCTTTTAGCATGATTGCTGATATTCAAGGATGTCCTTATACACAGTTATCAGAGCGTTTCTCTATAAGACCATTCATATCTCTGTCTTCAACATCTGTGCATAGACCCTGTTGAAAACACAAGCATGACTTGTCACTAGCATGTGATTATGCAGGTATTCCAACCAGGCTTCAACTAGTTTGTTTAGCAAGTTCTAGGGATGCACAATATATCGGCCAGCATATCGGCATCGGCCGATATATGTTCATTTTTAATGTTAGCGTTATCGGCCTGGTAAGAAAATGTGGCCGATATATTAAAGCTGATAAATAATGTATTATTCCCTTCATCTGAGACACTTGTTGAGCAATGTTTATGTTTTTGAATTTCTCTGAAATATAATTGAAATCTCTTCAAAAAATGAAAATGCGGTTCGGTACAACATGTGCAGCGCAAATCTGTCATATCAGCTATACAACACTATAATGAGAACATCATTATAATCATGACCTTGGGACATGGATTTAATTGTAAGACTTTTGTTTTTGTAATCAGGCTCTCAAAATTAGATAAAAATTTGGATTTAAGTTTATCGCCCGACATATCGGTTATCGGCTTTCAAATACAAAGAATTATCGGTTATCGGTATCGGCCAAAATTTTCATATCGGTGCATCCCTAGCAAGTTCCACTTTTGTCCAATTTGCTGAATATTCTGGACAAGAACTGCTCACTTAAACTGGATGACACCATCTGACCAATATACAATAAAAAGCATCAAAACCAAATTTTGTGACACTGATCATGCTGATGATCATAAATCATGCCATTATCCTGTTAATTGAGTTTAACCTTATGATTTATCATCTGTTGTGATAGCTGGTCGTAAAAGTGGAGATTATGGATGGCAGCTCAAAGACTTTGATGGTGGATGAGAGACAAACAGTAAGAGAGGTGATGGACAATCTGTTTGAGAAGACACATTGTGACTGCAATGTGGACTGGTGCGTGTGCGAGACCAACCCTGACTTACAGACTGGTGAGTATTATCCATGTACACACACACACTCACACACGCACACACAACTACATGTCCATTCAGTCGTCATCAGCTTTACAGGACTGGATTTTGCAAAGATGATGAAGTGTTGTGTGTTTTCATTGGCGTGCTGACAGGCAGGATCCAGTGAGCTCATAGTATAAAGCTGACATACCACCATACACATTCACTCTCACACACCAAATGACAGGTGGGTTTAATTTACTGTCCCAGACACTGTCACTCAACCTCCCTATCATGAGGAAATACAGTCCTTATGATCAAAATCCCCCTTTACTCTTTCTCCATCTGCTGTTAGGCTTCATATACAGCCATTGTGTTTGCTGTCTGGTTGCCAAATTTTAGATGATTAGACTTAAAGAGACTGGATTTTTCTGGCTATTGCTTTTCCATTTGTTTCCCTTATGAAAAATGAGGGCAATACATTTTATTGAACAGTGTACTCCAAACCATATAAATATATATTTTTGAAAAACTGTACTTGGAGATAATATACTATTATTGAAATGCAAGGCCACTTCAGTGTATACTTAAAGAGTGTATACTTTCATTACCATGTTTATTAATACACTTAACAAGTGCACCTTTTAAATTAGTATGTTTTAATTCTCTTTTGTCATGCTTTAAAGAATCATGCTTTATGCTTATTTTGGATGTACTGACCAACATACTGAAACACATGTAAAGTACTTGATATATTTATTTAAACTGTAGAGTCGTACTTGATATTACATTTAAATATATGTAATATGTATATATATATATATATATATATATATATATATTCATAAATATATTTAAGGCATACAAGTTTCAATGGAAATGACATTCATCCAATTTAGTCCTTACACTCCCAAGTCCTTATTCCCCTTAACTTGAGCTAATTGCGTTTAAAATTGTTTTAAACTAAAACACATTTTCATTTAATTCATTTTCATTTAACCCAAAAATGAAAATTCAGTCATAATTTTCTCACCCTCAATTTGTTCTAACCCTGCATGAATTTCTTTCTTCTGCTGAACACAAAAAAAAATATTTTGAATAATATAGGTAACCAAACAGTTGATGGATCCTTCCATAATATGGAGAAAAAAAACTATAGGTGTCAATGGGACCCATCAATTGTTTATTTACACACATTCTTCAAAATAGTACAAACTTCAATGAATTAAAAACATAATGATTTAAATGTAGGCCTACTTTAAAGTAAAACTTTCATTTTGACTTTATTATAACGTGCACTTTTTAAAAGTTAAGAAAGAGTCATGAAAATGTACTCTCTTTAAGTAAACCTTTTTGTTATTGTGTGGCTGGCTGCGTAATTTTTGCAAGTACAGTTTTTTTAAACATACTTTTAAGATTTGAAGGATGCTAAAAGTGCAGATTCAGTGCAATTAAAAATACATGGGTGGTGTGGACCAAATATTATAGCTTAAGAATAGGCTAAAACTAAATCAGCTGACCACTTATCTTAATATTGTGGGCAGTGTGTCTCCTCTTTAAAAACAAGTTGCCTCAATAAAAGAGTGTGCGGCAACTAAACAAACATTTCCAAAACAGAGTCAACGTTTAAGTATGATAAATATCTTTGGAAATGTGTTACACCCAAGTTAATTTTAGAGAAGTGTCATCCTTGCATGATGATGTTTCCTACTGTGAGTGACTTATAATCATGAGAAAAGTACTCATGCGAGAACATCTAAACAGCTCTGACACACAGTCAACCCGCATAAATACGCCATCGATCACCATCATAACTTTGCCAAACCTGGGCGGCAGTGAAGGGCGAAAGATAAAGCCAAGCAAGCCAATCAGAATGTGATGTTTGAGAACCTAAAAAACCCTGTTTCTCCCAGACAGTTGACACGGCTACACATAACCGGCATTGTCAGAAATCTCCACTTTGGCCGAAGTTTTTAGAAATAATAATTTTCTGTCATAAAAACGGGGTTTTCATATGAATGAGAGGCCAAACCACAGGGTAATATATGGGGTTTGAGTTTAAGTTTGGTTATAAATCATGATTTTTGTTTGATTTGTTCCCTGTTCAGTAGCTCATGAGTTACCATGTGTCTAGTTAATTTTCTCATTTTGTCTCAAGTGTTTCTCTGTGTTCTCAGTTTCTCACGAAGACTAAAACAGAGAGAAAAAGATGCGTTTTAAACTAAACAATATATGTGTGTGGACAAGGCATAAAACAACTTGTTGCTGCTTGTTATTGCAAACAGTTTTAAAGTTTACTGTGCTTTGTTTTTTCACCACTATCCCATCCGTTAGTGTACAGGAAATCATACATGCTGAGGGAAAATAGCTTCCATATTACTATTACCACACTTAACGTCAGACCACCTGTTATCATCATTCTAGTTTTTAATCAATGCAGTATTTAACAGACAGACATAATACTACAGATGTCTAGTTTGGCATCAATGCACTGGAAGCTGCACACAGTAAAAAGTCCCCTTTGGTTAATAAGTTTATGATAATCATTTCTCAATATATTTTTTATAAATATTTTTTAGAAGTTAAAGTCTTTTATAAGTTAAAGTCAAGTAAAGCTCACATCTTAAAAAGGAAGTTTTGTTTCGAGGAAGTTCTATTGTATATTTGTGCTTGCTTTGTGCTTATGCTCTTTAGAATACAAATTAGTGATGGGAAGTGCAGATATTAAAGGCCTCTCATTTGATACTGAATGTACTTTACTCTATTAAAAACGTTTTACTGTATTTTTAATTTATACTTTGAGGACCTTTTAGCTTTAATCCATATTTTTGGTGCGCAACATATTTTTTTACAATTTACTTTGCAAAGTATATTATGAATAAAAACAATTATTTAAAAAAATGATTAATTTATTTATGTGTGTGTAATTAAAGTTAAACATTCTTTAATGTATTTATGTATGTACAGTATGTATTTCAATCATGACAACTCTCGAAATTGAAAACAATTTTATTGATAAGAATGGAATGTACTAAATTCACTAGATTTTCTGCTGCTGCTGGCGGCATAAGTAAAGCCTATTGTTCGAAAACATGCACATAAATACAGGAAAAAGGATACAAGCTGCTGTAAGGAAAGTAGGCATAACCCCCTAGTAGATCTAGGCAGGTGGTGCTGGGGAAGGAGGAGGACTAAGAAAATGCCCATGGCATTCTGCACTTAGCCAAGTTGGGATGAAATAAATAGCTCAAATAGATGGATTTAGGAGAACCACTCAGCTCCTCAGAAGAGTTTAAAGATTGTTTCATAAACTATTTATGTGTGCAATTAAATTTAATGTTTTACATCTTGTAGTTGGTAAGCTGCAAGGTAAACCCAAGATTGTTGGTAGAGAACACACACATTTATATTTATCTGTTGGTTGAGAAGAGACACATTTATACTCACCTAAAGGAAGTTTAGGTGGTTAGGAACACCACACTAATACTGTGTTCGACCCCCTTTCACCTTCAGAATGCCTTTATTCTGTGTGGCATTGATGCAAGGTGCTGAAATGTTGGCCCATATTGATTGGATAGCATCTTGCAGTTGATGGAGATTTGTGGGATGCACACCCAGGGCATGAAGCTCCTGTTCCACCACATCCCAAAGATGCTCTATTGGGTTGAGATCTGGTGACTGTGGGGGCCATTTTAGTACAGTGAACTCATTGTCATGTTCAAGAAACCAATTTGAAATGATTCAAGCTTTATGACATGGTACATTATCCTGATGGAAGTAGTCATCTGAGGATGGGTACATGGTAGCCATAAAGGGATGGACATGGTCAGAAACAATGCTCAGGTAGGCCGTGGCATTTAAACGATGCCCAATTGGCACTAAGGGGCCTAAAGTTTGCCAAGAAAACATCCCCCACACCATTACACCACCACCAGCAGCCTGCACAATGATAACAAGGCATGATGGATCCATGTTCTCATTATTTTTACACCAAATTCTGACACTACGATATGAATGTGTCAACAGAAATCGAGACTCTGTCCAATTTTGGTGAGCTCTTGCAAATTTGTAGCCTCTTTTTTCCTATTTGTAGTGGAGATGAGTGGTACCCAGTGGGGTCTTCTGCTGTTGTAGCCCATCCGCCTCAACGTTGTGCATGTTGTGGCTTCCCAAATGCTTTGCTGCATACCTTGGTTGTAACGAGTGGTTATTTCAGTCAAAGTTGCTCTTCTATCAGCTTGAATCAGTCAGCCCATTCTCCTTTGACCTCTAGCATCAACAAGGCATTTTCGCCAACAGGACTTTCGCATACTGGATGTTTTTTCTATTTTCACACCATTCTTTGTAAACACTAGAAATGGATGTGCGTGAAAATACTCAGACTGGCCCGTCTTTGCACCAAAAAACCATGCCACGCTCAAAATTGCTTAAATCACCTTTCTTTCCCATTCTGACATTCAGTTTGGAGTTCAGGAGATTGTCTTGACCAGGACCACACCCCTAAATGCATTGAAGCAACTGTCATGTGATTGGTTGATTAGATAATTGCATTAATGAGAAATTGAACAGGTGTTCCTAATAATCCTTTAGGTTTTTATCTGTATTGTATTTTAATATAGCTTTGGATAAAAGCGTCTGTCAAATCAATCTTTACACAAAGTGTTCATAACTTCAAAGGGGCAATATTGATTATCAGTATTTGTCTATAAAAATAGGAAAATGCGGTATGGACAAATACTGATGACATTGACCTTTCCACAGAACGAGGGTTTGAGGACCATGAGAACCTAGTCGAGCCTCTTTCTACATGGACCAGGGACAGTGAAAACAAAGTGGTTTTTCATGAGAAAAAGGACAAATATGAAGTGTTCAAAAACCCCCAGGCAAGTATTTGGACGGCTATTTGTGCTACAGCTTATGAAAATATCAATGCTTTTCCCTACAGCAATGTTTAACAGAAGTGACATTTCCAGTGCAAAAACTGACTTCTCTATTTCTAGTTCAATAAAAATGGAACAGAAATTAGAAAAACAGTTAAACTCAGAGTCAGCAGCTTTCTGTAATTGTTGAAGTCTACAAGGCTTCTTTGGTGTAGAGACTGTCTTCATGACCAACATTACTAAACATAACATTTTGTTGAATGCTGATTAAAATAAGCCCTCATTTCAATTTATTTTACAGTTTTATTATATGTGGAAAAAGGATAAGAAATCTCTAATGGACATGAAAGAAAAAGACAAAGAACAACTTCTGGAGGTGCGTCTGCGTTTAACTTTTCATGTAATTGAGAGATTTAATCAATGTCAGCTTACTAATCAAAAGATTTGAATGGAGTCAAGTATTGTCTGGTTCTGTATTTCTGCATTTAGGAGAATTTTTGTGGAGCCTCCATCATTGTGCCTGACCTTGAGGGCATTCTGTATATGAAGGAAGATGGCAAGAAATCCTGGAAACAGCGCTACTTCCTACTTCGGGCCTCTGGATTGTATTACTCACCCAAAGGCAAGACAAAGGTCAGTTCAGGCAACCCAGACAGTAAAACATACAGTGCATTTTGAGTTCAGGCAAATCTTCGCCTATTACGCTCAATATACATCAGTTTACTTTTTGATTAAATACTTAATCACAACAGACCTAAATAAAAGCCGACTTGATGAAAATGTCAAGAAATTACAATTGTGCTTTGTGGGGATCTCTCTCCATCAGGCATCACGGGACCTTGTCTGCTTGGTGCAGTTTGACAATGTGAACGTCTACTACTGCAAAGAATACAGAATCAGATACAAAGCACCAACAGACCACTGCTTCATTCTCAAGGTACAGTTTTCTTAAACTGCTCTAACTTTAAAAATAATAAAAGGTTTGGATCAGAAACATACAGTGTGACAAGGACTAAGATGAATAAAGTAAAACATGAGAACAGTCCACCCTTGTGAAAATATTTTCCAATTCATTATTTACATTTACATTTATCTGACGCTTTTATCCAAAGCGACTTACAATTGCTATATACTGTATGTCAGAGGTCGCACGCCTCTGGAGTGTCTTGCTCAGGGACACATTGGTGTCTCACAGTGGATTCGAACCCAGGTCTCTCAAACCAAAGGCATGTGTCTTATCCACTGTGCCATCACCACCCCTTTTATTACATTCACATTCATTATATTGAATGTGATCTTGTAGTGTGCTTTACATCTTTAAAGTATGTATGTATATATATATATATATATATATATATATATATATATATATGTATATATATATATATATATATATATATATATATATATATATATATATATATATATATAAACTGTACTTGCTGGTAATATAATGAGAATGAAATAAAAGCCAATTTAAGTTTACTCTTAAATGTTTCTCAACACACTCAAAGGAACATTCCACTTTTTTTGGAAATAGGCTTATTTCCAACTCCCCTAGAGTTAAACTGTTGAGTTTTACTGTTTTCAGAACCATTCAGCAGATCTCTGTTAGACCATTGGCATCTAAGATTTGTGATATTTTTCCTACTTAAAACTTGACTCTTCTGTAGTTACATTGTGTACTAAGACTGACGGAAAATAAAAAGTTGCGAATTTTTTAGGACAATATGGCTTGAACTATACTTTCATTAGTGTGTAATAATCAAGGAACTTTGCTGCAGTACCATGGGTGCAGTACAGGTGCAATGAAATAACACAGTCGTAATATGCATGTGCAAGATGATCCGTTTTGGCAAAACTTTACTTGAAGGGTAGTGCATAAGACTAACATGACACCTTCATAATCATGCCATGACATTGTTTGAGATGTCTTTGTTTATGACACCTTCACATAATACATCATAACCTGTCAGTGTCTTTGTCATGACAACTTGACATTACAATGACAACATGACATGACATTGCAGATTAATTATCAAACTTAAGAAACCACCTAGTTTCATTGGTTAACATTACATTAAACTGTCAGGTGGTTGGTTTTGACATTGGCTGTCATGAAGCCATTATAACTTTTTAACGACAAACTCAATTAGTACCACTGTAGTTGAGGTCACGAAAAATATTCATGACACCATTATAATGGCTTCATGACAGCCAATGTCAAAGCCAACCACATGACAGTTTAACTTAATTTTATGTCAAGTTGTCATGACAAAGACACTGCAGGTTCATAACAAAGATATCAATGTCATATTTGCATTCAAAATGTCATTATCGAGTGAAGGACACTTAATGACATTTGTCATAAACATGCATAAACCCTATTTCATATTCAAGACATATGTCATGTCATTGTTATGAAGGTGTCATGTCAGTCTTATGCACACCCCTTCAAGTAAAGCATTAACCCTGTTTACAGATTCACGTTTTTGTAGTTCATACGGAGATGATACAGTTCAAAATCTTAAACTTTCAAACCTTTATTCAAAAGTTTTCAGACCAAAATGCTGTTGTCAGCCAAAACGCATAAGCCTTATGTTTTAGTTGAAAACAGTGTCGTGTAAACATCCCCTAAATAACTAAATGGCAAACCTAGTCTCGGGCAGTGTTACAACTTTGGCTTTTTAAGTAATTTGCCATACAGTAATAACAAGGTGTCTTTAAGTATTCCAGGCAGCAGGGGATTTATCTGATATTTACACACCATAAATCAGCTTGGTTCTCTTTCAAACAGTAAGTGTCCACTCAAAGACCATCAAGCTGGTAGGCGTAACCCCCAAACGCTGCTAAACACAAATTGTACAATAATTATTTCAAGGTGTGTGCTTCTTTTATGTCTGGTGCTACCCCTAAAGATAAAAGCCAATGTGTTGCATTAGAACGTCCAGAATGCAGGAAGTGGTTGGGAAAACATCTTTTCCTGTTTAGCGTGCCTGGATGAGAGCTGACATTAACTGTGGCAACATGAAACACAAGGGATGAGGGTTTAAAGATTCACGGAAAGTGAATCTTTGTTAGATAGCAAGGGGCTAAATTCAAGAAACGGTACAGTATTTTATAGTTTATACAAAAACAGCATCTTAAAAATATAACGGGTAACACTGTATTTCACAATGTCCTTATTCCACATTACACATCACATTTACTTGCTGTTACTAACAGTAAACTATGCATCTATTAAACGCCTACATTCAACTAACCGTAAACTAAATCCTAATCCCCCAATAGCAAGCTTAAACTTAAACTTTCTAGATCTGGTAAGGAATGTTTAAATGCTATATCTTGTGTGAAGAACTACAGTGGGTCTAAGAGCGAGCCTTGTGGCACACACAGCTTAATTTGTATTTTAATTAAAAGTTTCATTTTTATGCATGCATGGTCTGATAAATATAACCAAAACCAATCAAAACTAGCAGTCTAAGAATCCTTTTTAAGCCTTTCCAAATGAAGAATGTAGTCTATAATTTGAACAAGACACTATGGTTTAGTTGTAAAAGTAAAAAAAAAATCTGGGTATTTTTCAGTTGACAGAGCCTTCCTTTAATTAACGTCTTTGCACACAATTCAAAATACCTGAATAAAACGTAGTTTTTTTGCAGTCCATCCTCAATTCTAAGAATATAAATATGTGATGAAAGTGTTAATACTAGGTTACTGTTCTACCAAATTAAAAACGATGAAAGGATATCACTAGCTAAAAACTAATTTTGGAAAAAGAAAATTATAACTGTAAAAAGCTATTTTCCCATCAACCCATGGGAAATGAAATACCTTGAAGATTATAGCAAAAGCAGGTCCACTGATGTCCATCACATGTTGATGTCTTGCTAAGAAAGCATGACAAATCATCAAGGGTGTTTCAGGCTATGTTAATATTAGGATGGGCTGTGTTTTATGTTTGTCAACATAAAAAATGCAACAAAAAAAGCACAAAAAATGCAATAAATGTAAATGTGCACAATTAATGCCTGACTGCAATAGAAAAGGGACATGCATTCTATGCATGTAGGTATTAATTCAAAATTATAAAGCACAAGATTTTTTGGGTTCTTTTTACCAATATTTAGTGCTAATCCTAAAGTGTGACACTAGAGAGGCATTGGCAATCAAATTTTGATTTTAGTGTGCCATCCACTGTCTCTGCTATGCAACTGCAGCTCAGTATAATATGTAATCAATAGTTAATATCAACTGTCCATTTGGAGAAAAACTAATATTAGCAAAGCATGAACTAATATCGAATGCCCTAATATGTAAAAAATAAAACAAGTAAATAAATAAATAAAACAATGATTAAAGTAAAAATTAATGGTTCCACAAATCTGTAGGAACAGGGGGATCAATATGAAACGCAACTAAATGAAGTGTTATTATCTTTCAGCATCCTCAAATTCAAAAAGAATCTCAATACATCAAGTATCTGTGCTGTGATGATGAGCTGACTATGACTCTGTGGGTGACTGGGATACGAATCGCAAAGGTGAGCAGAAACCAGGCCACACACCAAAAAAACTAAATAGATAATGATTGTATGATAAATGCAAAAAGACACTAAGTTGAACTTTTTGCAGAAAAAAAAATGGCATGATAAATTATAGTTTACAATGCAAAAAATGTGCTGTGAATTGTAGCTGTGTTGTGTTGGGTTCTATTGTGAGCCGTCTACTTTGTCAAAATTGTAATAATTAAAAAAATAAGTTCTTCTACCTAATTAACAGTCATGTTTTGTCATGATTTTGTCATAGTATGGCAAGCAGTTATATGAAAACTACAAAGCCGCTGTGAGGAAAGCTGCCGGCACTGCAACCTGGGCTAACCGCACTATCCAGGCCTCCTCCAGTGCATCGACACCCTCTCCGACACCTAAAGGTAGAGACAGTGAGCTAAATACATTGTTATAAAATGTATCTTGATATATAAAAGGATTTTGATGACATTTTTGTGTTTGTCTTTCAGCCAAAGCTGCGAATGGACACGCTCCTCAGCTTCCAAAGGACACCAAGGTACCTCTAAATCTATCAGTTGCCTTAGTAATGAAGAACAGCATAATATAATACGATAAGTTAATGGACCATACTTAAGTGTGGATAGAATGTAATGTTGTCAGACACTTAACTGCATGTTAACTGCAATTAAAAAATATATAGTTTAAATGTATTGACACACTTAAGTACATCTTTTTATAACATTTCATAATTAGGCTTCTATTTTCTATGAAGTATGGTTGAAGTTTACAGCTGAATATAGTGAAAAGCATTTAAACTAAAGTGAACTAAAATATACGTATATCATTTCTTTTGAAACTTGTCATGTTTAAAATATTTAATTACACATTTGTCATGATGAAGTGGCCAGTTGGTACATTTAAAATATTTTATCATTAAATGTATTAACGAATAACACACTACAGTTCAAATTATGATCAAAATTACATGTGCTCTAGTATGTTTGTCAACACATTAAAATAAGTGTACAGCAAAGGATTACTAAACCATCATTTAAAAATTTATTATAAATAAAAGTTTAACTTGTCATGATTGCAAAGTACACTTTTTAAAATTGCATTTAATTCTGTTAAGAAACAGTCATGAAAGTGCACTGTCTTTAAATACACATATAGTAGCCTTTTATTTAATTAATCATTAAAATGAATATATATATATTTTTTAAATACTTTTAAGCACACTACTTTTTCACAAAGGGTGGCAGTTCCTTTAGAGTTGTTTTAATTCCCTTGTAATTTTATAATTTATATGAAATGCACCTGAATGCTACTTTTGGTTTGTTTTTTTTAAAGGGTCCTGGCAACCAAACATCTTTCCCACCACCTCCGCCTTCAATGGAAACCCTGCCTCCTCCACCACCCGACCCCATGTTGCCTCCTCCTCCTCCTGCTCCTCCAACCAAAGTCAACAAGTTCCCTCCTCCACCTCGATTCCCACAATCCTCCCTCCCACCTCCACCCATGGATGACCTGCCTCCTCCTCCTCCTCCTCCAGAAGATGCCGAGCTGCCCCCTGACTTTCTTCCTCCACCGCCTCCTAGTTTTGCACCTTTCGGGGGAGACTCGCTCCCCCCACCACCTCCAGACCCCATTGCCTCCCTTCCACCCCCTCCTCCTGGTCCCCAAAACTTTGCATCTGCAGGTGGAGCTCCACCACCACCTCCACCCCCGCCTCCACCACCAGCTCCTGCACCGGCTGCCAACCCATCCGTCAGAAAACGGGTCCACCTCCACCAAAGAGAACTACACCTCAACAAACAGCGCCCCCAGGTGGCGAACTCATGTCAGAACTGATGACAGCAATGCTGAAAAAGCGCAGTCAACAATGATCTTGAATTCAGTTTGTGTAGTCGGACTGAGGAACTGACCGACAAGTTCTTGGCGTGACATTAGGACACACATCTTTAATTCTTTTGTTGGTCAATATGCTTGTATTACATCACCAGACTAAAATATGTAAATACTTTGTACTTACGCACTTAATCAGATCATATGTATTACAAATATGCTATATCATCATTGCTAATGGAATGTCATATTAAATAAGGTCTTGCAGAGTTACAGATTTTGGCTAATTGTTAAACAAGAGGAAATGAGATGCATGATGCAAAGTTTTTGTTCTGCACTATTGTAGAAATGCAGACAGCAATATTACACAATACATCCATTGTGATTACAATGTCATAAACAATAATTTTCGTTCAAATTATGCTGAAATTGGTGAGCTCATCTGCTGAGCCCATGATGGAGGTTTACTGGCATATCCGGCTCTCTCAGCCTCTTCCTGCTCCATAAATGGCTCCATTAAAGTCGTCTGCAACAGCGCCACCTAGAAATACATAAAAAATACTGTCACCTAAGAAAAAGACAAGCCATAATGGTCTGTCTGAAGGTGTTACATTGAATGTATAATTGTCAAGTCTTCATTTCACAGTAATATATTAAAGCAAATACTCTAAGATATATGATAAACATGATCATGACAGCATATTCGTTTGACATCACATGTAATAATGCCTCTGAAAAGTTTTTTTTTTCTCTGCTTTTTCTGATCGCAGATTCAGCCATTCAGTTCCTCAACACACACCATGGGTTTACTCCTGAACAATAGAAACATTACAACAAAACACATATTATTAATATATTATATATATATATATATATATATATATATATATATATATATATATATATATATATATATATATATATATATATATATATATATATATATATATATATATATATATATGTATCTACAGACAATATATTGTTCGCAATATATTGTTGTATATATTGTTGGTTGTTCCGGCAGGGAAAGTCACGTGAATGCATTCCCTCTATAGCGTACACAGGCAGGCACAGAACTAGCTAGCGAACCTAGGTCTTAAATATAATAAGTTATGTTTTTTACAACACATTTTTTGATGGAAAAGTGATATTTAATTTCCATAGTCTTTGTTTAGTGAACGAAAGCGAAATCTGGAATTGCTGTCTATAAGTTTGTTTATCGTTACCTAGCTACCATGGGTTTAATGGTGTGCTGAACAAGAAGTGCTGTAGCCTTAATTACTATGGCCAAGTCATGTTTCATATTAACAGATGAATAGGCTTCGCTCAGTTTATTAAATACATCTAACCTGAAATGTCTCTTACAAACTATGAAGGGACAATGAATCAATCAATAACAACAACCACTCTTAGAAGAAAAGGTTCTTTATAGACAAAACCAGCGAAACTACCGGAAGTAAGCGGGCGTCATTACTGAGCTGTTGCTGGGTAGCGTTGCGCCATTGCCTCCTATTGTTTTAGTTGCAACTTGCGTCCACTGGAATAAACAGCCCGCGATTTACGACTGTCGCCAGAGCCAATCCGCTCTATACGCTCACTACGCAAGCTGCGTAGGGCCCCGCAAATTACTCAAGGCCCCGCCTCCCCCTCCTCGTGTCATAGCGCGTCAATTAATGTTGACAAAATAAAGCGAAACTATCCCTCTGGTCACGATAAGAGGAAGAAGAAAAAACATGTGAATTGCGGGAACAACATTCAGGTAAACTTGTGTTCTCTCCTCTCCAAGTTTGATGTCAGCCAGCAAAGTAAAGTTAAGTTTATGTGCATTTCTATTGTGTTTTTTCGGTCTTAACCTAGCTGGGCAGACAGGCAGTGCATCTCTTGCATCACTTCTCTTTGTGCCTGACTGACAAAAGTGAGAGTAAAATACAAGTATTTATTACGTTTGTTTTTGATAAACAACAAAGTGCAAGTTGTGCAACGGTGTTTGTTTACTGCAGCTCGGAAAAGATAACCGGGTCGCGTGGGTTAGGCTGTCATGCGTTCATATGCGCGTGCACGAAATGAAACGCGCATTTTTTCAAGCAGAAATATATGTGGACATACTGTACAATATATGGGCGGGAAATGATGGCACTCCTCATCAAAGTACGCATTATACATACATACTTTTAAAACAAGACACTGATTTAGTCTCAATCAATGTGTAGTTAAACATTCTAAACAACTGCAGCAGCACTAATTATGCAAGATGGAAAGCAATACTGACAATTTGACATTGATTGACTATTGATATATAGGGTATATTTAAAATGTTGAATTTAAACCAATATGGATGAACATCCCTCAGTAAATAATAACCATAAATCAAGAATTGCTTCAATATGTATAAAAAAAAAACTTTAACATGCCATGGCAAGCTGTTTTAGCTTTTATTCATTCACAGTTTATGTATTTTTGATATCAAGAATTCACTTTTTTTTTACTATTTGCAATGTGAATTCTTGATTATTTTTTACTAGTAAGGCCCCTTAGTTTCATTTTTATCTACCAATGGATATCAGGAATTACATGTTCACTTGTACACAAGTAAATTCTTGATATCAATGATGTCATCACTCACAGTGATTATTGATATCTGCATCACTAGTTGCATCACCTAATGCCCAGGCTGTTGAGAGAACAAAAGTTAATCCCAAAAACCAAAGCTCAGGGTTATAATTTATTCTGTTATTCTTATTTATGTTTACGTTACTTTTCACTTACTTAAAAATATTCACGTGTTATCTTAATATTCTATGGAAAATACTCTATTCAATAAATATTGTTTGTTTGAACCTCATTCTTTTCTTTGACTGTTTTGTTTAAAGGAGGGAGGGTTATATTTGGAGCACTGAAGTGTCAGGTGTGACTGTGTAGCATTGGCAAATGGTTTATATAGCTCACGTCACGGCGTCACGGGTCAGGTAGAGGGCCCCTTAGCAGAATTTTGCTTCAGGGCCCCAGGGAGGTCAGGATCGGCACTGACTGTCGCTAACTTTACAACGTTACCCATTGTATAATGTCGAGTGGGTAAACAGTTTTCGTTATAAATTGTTTCAATGGTGGCAGTAAAATTTCAATTTTGAAGAGAAAACATTGTGAATACCCCGGGTCGACTGCCCCTGTCTGGTGCCATATGGTTTACACAGATTTCCTGGGCGAGTACAAGACACGGACATTCGCGTATAATAACAATTATTTAATGACATAAGTAAAAAATATAATAAATATGTCATTTAGTGATCAGCAAAATCACTAAATGACTGTCTTGTTTTCCAGTGCAAATTTATAAACATTCTTATACATCAAGATACATTTACACTGTAGTTTTACTTGTTTTAGATCATTCCCAGTGTTAGAAGAACGATCAATAAAAAGTTCCCTTAACGTTCACACAACCAAGAACAAACGTTTTTTAAAAAAAATTAAAAGCAGCAAAAACGTTCTTAAACCCGTTTGATTAGTGTGTTTGGTCAAAACATCAAATTAACCATATAATACTGTTAAGTATAATAATAAACAGATTTATCAGCTTTAAAAAAGGGAAGAGGGAAATATTTCACAGGCATTAAATATGGATTAATCAGTTTTCAGCCAATTGTGTTTGTCATTTATAATCTGACAATTCCTGACTTTAGCCACACTCTCAATGCTTAAAGATTCATAAAGTAGACTAAATAATGTTTTCATATTTTCGCCAGTTTATTCTAAAAACAGCAGAAGTATGACGTATCATTTAGGACATCCTACTGAAAACAATCTTTTGAAAAAAAAAAAATCTGAAATTAAACTATTTTGCATATCTTCAAGCTTCCACAGCATATTCATGTTTTCAGTAGCACAATTATTAGTTATTATCAAAATCATCATTGAATATAGATTTGCTGATTGTGTAAAGCGTTCTAAACGCTTTTAGATCAGTACGATTTTTTGTTTTTTAAGAGCCCTTATCATGGATTTTTGAAAATGACTGTTCATGTGTGGATTATAGGGAATGAAAACATCCTGCAAAGATTTATATCTGAAAGTGCACCATAAATAAAGTTATTGTCTTTCAAAAGTGAGAGTCGACTCTGAGTCTATGAAATGAATTGTTTAGATACATTCTAAACGTAGATACATTGGCATATGACCGCACCCAGTTACTGCGCGCGCAGACGAAGTGTAAACTTTCTAATTCTTTCAAGTCTAGAACACATTCAAATACTTCAGCTGAATAACATCATGTTGAGAAGACGCTGTGTTATACATTGCAAAGACAGCTCAGCCACTTGTTTTCAT
Source organism: Hybognathus amarus (assembly GCA_030378365.1). Lineage (NCBI taxonomy): Eukaryota > Metazoa > Chordata > Actinopteri > Cypriniformes > Leuciscidae > Hybognathus > Hybognathus amarus. The sequence goes on along the minus strand of JAQIUQ010002558.1, from coordinate 29,417 downwards.
TGTCCAGGGAAGAGCATGTGAAGATTCAGAGGTTAGAGTTACCACAACAGTATAGCCTGATTGTGTTCTCATCATTTTAACCCTCTGATGGTCTTCAAAAAAAGTAACAATTCTGGTCTTCAGGGTCTACTGGACCCCAGACAATAACATTTAATTTTGTAACAGAATAGTATTTTTTTTTTTAACAAATATAATTTTACTCTGTTTATTAATGTTTTTACTCAACATTTGTGTAGTTTTTGGAGGATTTTTTATTTTTTTTATTTATTTCTATAAATAAACAAATAAATATTTATTTAAATAGGAAATGAACAAAAAAAAACAGCATTTTATGTTAAATAAACTTTATAAAAGACCCAGATTTCTAACTTTCATTCCTGGGGATACCATGGATAATTTTACAAGGTTGAATGTAAGATTTTTGCCTAATTTTTGGAAAATACAGGTTAAAATTTGTAATAAGTCACTTTATCCACTAGATGACTATAGAGCTCCACTAGATGGCTATAGAGCTCCACTAGGCCTATAAACTATTTGAATTACTGAAAGATATAGTTTCTAAAGTTGGATTCAGTTGGATTCATATTCTTAAATATTATAAAGTCACAATTATAACAAAAATAAAATACTTTTTGTCAAAGTTTAGCATTTGTTTTTGTACTGAAAAAACAATAGTTTTTCAATAATGTTACATTATGATTAGAATCAAACCTGAACATGTTACAAAGATAAATGTTGGAGTCTTAAGATTTGATCATTTATTTCAACTGAACAGCAATAACAAATTAGCAAATAAAGCAGTAAAAATAAAATATTTGTTAAAAAAAGGTAAATTGGGAAGAAAATCGAACAACTAGGAACAATAGTTTGGAACAATAGAACAATAGTGGGTCTCATCTCTTTTATCTTTTTTTATAACCTTACAAATGCATTCCTGTGTGTGTGCGCACATTTTCAATGTGTCTTAGTGTTACCAATTTATTTTTGCGGTGGTTCTGCATTTTAGAGTATTTTATTTTACAAATGATAAGAGAACAGTTTTTATAGTCTGTATGTATTCCTGTATATTGTATTCCTCTATATGTGTGTGTGTTTGTGTGTGTGCATGATACTTTTGGATTGTGGATTTGTTTTTGCCTCGTTGGAAGTGTGCCACTTCATTTTTGTAATTTCTGTCTGTTCTGCGTTATTTCTAAATTTTGATGATGAATTTTGTCTATTTTGAGTCCAATGGTAAATAAATATTTATTTATTAATTTATAGATATTTAATTAATATCATAAATCCTCCAAAAACTGCGCAAATGTTGAGTAAAAACATTAATAAACATGATTTTTTAGATAAAAAATCTATTGTTCTGTTGCAAAATTAAATGTTATTTTTTTGGGTCCATTGGACCCCGAAGACCACGAGTGTGACTATTTTTGTCACGCCTACATAAAAACAGATAGAATTCCATTTTAATTATTTTTTTGTAGATCTAGACAGTGTTGAGAGCCGTAGGAAGTTTCATACCATTTGGAAAAAGAGAACATTTTTTTTTTAATTCAAGCAAAAGTCATTTGGGGTCCAGCAGACCCCGAAGTACCATCAGAGGGTTGACAAAACATTTAAAAACATAAATTAATTCAAATGTGGATTCGCAAGCCAGTTGTTCCCGAGGGAGGGCTCAGTATCCAGTATAAATGGATCAGGTTTGTCCTCCGAATCACAATCTGTAAGAATTACTATTAATGCTTGTTGTTATGTTTTTATGTATGTAGCATGCACAATATAGTTATATTTTGTTGTGTGTGCTGTGTACACTCCGTGCAGCTTCTAAGGGGGTAAAGTTAGTTTTGTTTTTTATACTCCCCAGACATTCCAACGCATTCTCATCCGCAAGGCGCCATATTTTGACACTTTTGCAAAAGCGTAAATATACAACGCACAGGGTACCCTTTAGCGCCAAATGAGACGGTTAAGTTTCAGGTATGGGGTTAGGGGTAGGGTTAAGCCACTAGGAGGCGCCTTCTGCCCGCTTTATTTTTACGTCTCATTTGGCGCTAAAGGGTACCCTGTGCGTTGTAGATTTACGCTTTTGCAAAAGCGTTTGTATATGGCGCTTTACTGAAAAATGGCAATTACCTTCTAAACGACTTAGCCAAAAAGTTATTTAAACCCCATTGCTGCTAAAAAAGACAAGGCTAACAATGTTTCATAAGCTTAATTTTCCGTATTTCGCTCTATATAATAAGCACTACCCCTCAAAAGCCGCCGCAATGTGAATTTCACTAGGAATGCTTGATCTTGAAGGAGACGTGAGTAAGGGACCGTGTGGAAAGTGCACTTTTTCTGACACGTTTGTTCATACACTGTATACAATTCTCAACAATCATGACAAGCTATAATCCATTAATGGTTTACCAATTACAACTGACTGCGCGTCACTCAAAGGTGTTTGGGAAAATGAATCGTCGAACGAATCATTTGGGAGTCGTTGAGCAAATCAGATAAAAATAAATCCATATTATAAGAAGATTACTGGGTGACAGTTTTCAGTGACACATGATCCTTCAGAAAACATTATGCTGATTTTATGCACAAAAACATAAATTATTATTCTCAATGTTGAAAACAGTCATAGGCCTATACAATTTTTTCCCCAAAATTCTATGAAGAATAGAAAGTTCAAAGAACAGCATTTATTTCAAATATCCTTTCTAAAATTATAAATGCCTTTACTGTAACTTTTGATCAATTTAAATCATCCTCGATGAATAAAAGTATTTTCTAATTTCTTTCCCCCAAAAATAAAAAATAAATTCTTACTGACCCCAAACTTTTGAATGGTAGTGATTAATGTTACAAAAGCTTTCCATTTCAGATCAATTCTGTTCTTTTGAACTTTCTATTCATCAAAGAATCCTGAAATAAAAATGTCACATAATAATCATAAATGTTTCTTGAGCCTATTATAATAATTTCTGTAGGATCATGTGACACTGAAGACTGGAGTAATGATGCTGTAAATTCAGCTTTGATCACAGGAATAAATTACACTTCACTATATTCACATAGAAAACTGCTGTTTTAAATTGTAATAATATTTCACAATATTACTGGGTGTTTTTTTTTTTAAAATAATTGAAGCCTTGGTGAGCAGAAGAGACTTCTTTTAAAAACATAAAGAAAATCTTACCGATCTAAAACTTTTGACCGGTAGCCTAGTGTGTATATTGAACATTAATCTGACTGAATGGATCCATGACGATCAGATTAAATAAATAATATAATATACATCGGTGAAGCGGTGTCCTCTGCTGTCCACACACACACACACACACACACACTGCTCGTGCTCCCTCTGCTGGCACTAACACACCCTTACACAGCTTCATCTAAACACCCAATAGATGAGAACACTGACACTGAATCATTCTTCACACTTTATGATCGATACTTGTGAATCTGAACGCTCTGAAACATGAAACATTCAAAAGTTAGGTGAACATCCAACTGAATAGTTTCAGAAATAATACGTCCCATCCAATGAACGTTATAGTTTCTGTTTTACTAAATACAAAATACCTGATTGCTAAAGTTTTGAGATCATTGTTAATAAGCAGATAACTTAGAACGAACGTTATATTGATGTTACTGGAAGAACGTGTTCATTACTTCGAGAGAACGATCCCTGTTCACTGGCACTGAAAATGTGTAAAAAAAGTTGGAGAAGTTCACCGGGTCACACAACAGCTCTAACAGTGTGAAATCACACATTCTCGAAAAACACCTACACACTCACACACACACACACACACACACACACCCCTCCACTATTTTCCCATAACAACACCTCAATGCACACCCACCCACCCACACCCGCACACACACGACCTGATCCGGCAGAGTGGAAGAATGATAAAACCAGTTGAATAAACAAGTGTTGCGTATTGTAAAAAGGTTCATGATGGAAAGTCAACTTAAATGTTCTAATTGTGGAATGTCAAATATGCAGAAGAAACTCACATAATGCAGGTTTGCTCTGCTAACAGAAGTGTGTTCTTTTTGCACAGTTGTCAGGGCTCAGTAGATGTGGAAACTGTGTCTGCTTCTCTGACCTTTACGCTCAGAGAGAATAGCACTTCTTAGAGGCCATTGTGAGGCCAGAGTGTGGTCTTAACACCTAACGGGTAAAGTTTATTGAGCTTTTGTGCGCAGAATCTTATGAGATTAATGCTGTTTGTGTGTAGAGCAGACACTGTGAAGGCCTCCTGCTTTTAGCATGCCTTGTAAGGGATTGCTTCTTTAAGGGACAGCCCCCAAACGCTTAAAGACGTTAAAGACGCTTAAAGACTTAAAGACTTTTTGCAACTCTGAGGTGTGAACAACCAGCTAAAACACACAGGGTTCGTGAATGTAAAAATGATTCACTCAGACTTATGTTTTCAAAAATGTGAAAGAGGACAACCCTGAACTCCTTATAATTCTCAGTTACAAGCCTATAACATTAGAATTTAAAAGTAGGGCGGTAACACTTTACAATAAGGTTCATTAGTTACTACATTAGTTAACATTAACAAAGAATGAACAATACTTCTTCAGCATTTGTTAATCTTTGGTAGGCCTAATGTTAATTTCAACATTTACTAATACTTTATTAAAATCTTGTTAACATTAGTTAATGCACTGTGAACTAACATGAACAAACAATGAACAGCTAGATTTGCATTAACTAACGTTAACAAAGAATAACAAATACAGTAACAAATGGTTAGTTCATGTTAGTTAATGCATGAACTAATGTTTAATAAATGAACCTTATTGTAAAGTGTTACCAGTAGGGCTAATAACAGTCTGATAACACAGTTGATATACCTTTTAATATTAATATCTGAGCTTAACTGGTGAAATATTTTAATATTTTTGTAGAAAACATTTTTTTTATTATTTTTTTACACTGGCTAAAACTTTTGCTGACAAATAGTTGCATACTTACTTTTGCTTCCTCCTTTGCATATATAAGACACACACACCGACTCACACACACACTTAGCAAACGATCAAACTAAGATCAACTCCATCTGACTCACACTCTTCTCCAAGGTAATGTATTCATGTATTTTGAAAATTATACCTCTGATTCACATTCCTTTGTATAATTATATATCTGTAGCCTACTTGTATTGTCTTTTTTTGTCTATTGTGTATTTTAACCCTCTAGGCGCCACGGTCGAGTTTACTCGACAAGATGCGTCACTGAATAAAACGGCCGATTTTGTCAAATTGGGTGTCAAATTTCAGTTCGACATCCCCTCCACTGGATGGCAGACATGTCATACTTCATCCCTGAACTCAAAAAAACGTCATGTTTCTATACAAAATGTTCGAGTTACAGCACACTGAATCAGTGTGATCAAAAGCGGAGATCAGTGTGAGAGTGAGCCATTTCATCAGTCTCTCAGCGATCGCGGCGATAGTATTGTGGTGGAGACTTTGTTTATTATCACTGGGTATGTTAGACGAGGTCGAAGTATTCATAGTACAGAAGGGAGGGTGGGGAGTCGCAATAGTATGCATACTTGACGTGCGCGCGCGCGAGGTAGATCTGGCCGTGATCGCGCTGCTCCTATCATCACTTATGAGCTGCGCTTTGCCCTAACGAGTCATCTTTTGAACTAAACAGCTCTTGTCTACTTGTGTTTGTGTGTCATATAAATAATATAAGCCCCATACATGGAATCAGAGTGCCTACTGCACGTAGGAAATGGAAAATCTCCACAGCAAAAGGCCAAACACTACATGCATATGGTTTGTTCTACCATTTATTAGTAATGATTTGCACAGTTTGGTTATTATTTACTATATACCTGAGCATTCAGTATTGTGCCATATAGCATACAGAAGGTGATGGACATTTTGGGGGAAGAAGTGCTGCATTTATATCATTTAAACATGTGACTTTTCATGAAAATTCTATAATCCAAGATTTCTGCCACTATATGACGTCATAATATGCAAATTAGATGGGGAAATTTAATCCCTACATAAGACTTTGGGTCATGCTTAATATTTCTCTAATTTACAAAAAGTATCTATCTTGTTTCACTTTTAAGATATTGTCTTTTGAAATTAAGATGTCAAAATCTAAAGTTTTTGGAAAAAAACCTCTGGCGCGCTAAAGGGTTAATACATTTATTGTTCTTTTTATGTCTTGAACATATTTATTTTTTCTCATTACATGATGTGTCTTAATAATTGTCTCTCTATAATCTTCTTGTGTGTAAAGTATAATCAGTTCTAAACTATATCTGTTGATTTACCATTCTCTTATAATTGCAGGAATTAATCAATAATAGAGATTTTTGTGGTAACACTTTCCAATAAGGTTTCACTAGTTAACTAAGAATGAACAATACTTTTACAGTATTTATTAATCTTAAAGTTAAAGGGTTTGTTCACCCAGAATTCTGTCATTATTTTTGTCGTTCCACATCCATATCAGACCCTTGGTCATGTTCAGAATACAAAATTACATTTTTGTGTGAACTAATTGTTATTTTGAAGGATGAACATATCAAATAAAGACAGAAGCGAGTAGTTGCTTAACCCTTCTTGGTAACACTTTACTTGAAGGGGTGTGCATAAGACCAACATGACACCCTCATTACCATGACCTGACATATGTCTTGAGTATGAAGTAGGGTTTATGCATGTTTATGACAACTGTCATTAAGTGTCTTTTACTCAATAATGACATTTGTAATGCAAATATGATCGTGTTTAAGATGTCTTTGTCATGACATCTTGACATTAAATGAAGTTAAACTGTCATGTGGTTGGCTTTGACATTGGCTGTCATGAGGCCATTATAACTGTCATGAATATTTTTCGTGACCTAAACTACAGTGGTTCTAATTGAATTTGTAATTAAAAAATTATAATGGCTTCATGACAGCCAATGTCAAAACCAATCACCTGACAGTTTAATGTAAAGTTAACCAATAAAGCTAGGTGGTTTCTTAAGTTTGATAATTAATCTGCTATGTCATGCTTATGACAGGTTGTGTTGTCTTAGTAATGTCAAGTTGTCATGACAAAGACACTGACAGGTTATGATTGTTTTTTTATGTCAATGTGTCATAACAAGCACATTATATTTGCATAAAAAATGTCATAATTAAGCGAAAGACACTTAATGACAGTTGTCATAAACATGCATAAAACTTCCTTCATATTCATATGTCATGATTATGAAAGTGTCATGTTAGTCTTGTGCACACCCCTTCAAGTAAAGTGTTACCCATTTCTTTTACTTTTCTCCTCACCTTACATCAGTTTTTACCTATAACATGTCAGTGCCACCTATGAACATAATAATGCAATAGGAGGATCTATGTTGACATCATTGTACGCATGCGCGGAGTCATTGGGTGGCAAGAAAACAATGAGAATGACCGGCTGTAAAGACGCGACAAGCACTTTCAAGAGAGTTAGCAGGCAAAATCCACAATATATAAGCACTTTAATATCTGACGACCGGAGGAGGTTTGGAGAGAAGCTCAAAATTTGTATTGGTGACAAAATTGAAGTTATTCAATATGATTTGGTTGATGTGTCAAAAAAACGACTCGCGCGTGTCTTGACCACTGCTGATCTACTGGGGAGACAAGGGTGTACTCACACTGAGGCACGGTTGCCATGAACCGGGCCTGAGTACGATTGTCCCCCCTCCCCACTCCCCGCTGGCCTGCACTCACATAGGGGCTGCGTTCGGAATCGCATACTCCCATCTACTGTGGTCGAGCGAAAAGAGTAGGCGAGCGAAAGAGTCCGTTCGAATCCTCAGTATTCATAAAAAAGTAGGCGGAGTTACCTGGTTGACGTACTGAATCTATCGCGAAGATGTGTACGATAGTGCGTTTCGAATATGCCTACTTCCTACTATATCGTAGGCGAAACAGTACGTGAAAGAAGCAGTACGTTCAAGACATGCAGAGTATTCCTAAAAGAGTAGGCGAGAGGTTCCCGGATGATCTCCTGCTTTCGCCCAGATTTTTGAGTGCTTGTCCGATTCTCTCAGGGTTTAAGCATTCGTGCCGGAGCACACTTACGTCATTATGGTGTGACGGTTTCGGGATAAACAAGAAGAGCGCGCTCTCGAACATCAGACATCATATAGGTACACGCCCTGATCCGACCGCTACTGCCTATTGGCACGGACGAGAGATTTAGAGCCGCCATCTTAAACCGGTCATCCGCTCCGCTCAGTGTAATCTGAATGGCAGGTGAAATGAGCTGTCAGCGCATTAAATTAATCATATCTCACTGAATACTGAACTGATTTTCACGCGGGTTTTTTTGCTGCAAAGGTCATTCATGTAGCTATGATACAGGACACATGGTTCGGCGTATTTTAATATCCATAGTAGGTTTAACAGTAATATAATATTCTGATAAGATATACAGTGACCAGACACAATATGTGTGATGAAGGATATAATGTATTTTATAAATCACACACTATAAATATAATAAAGAAGCAGAAACAGATAGTAGCAGTAAAGTAAGATATTTTAATAAGTTAAAGAAACAATTTATGATTGGCACACGCACACACACATACACGCGAACACTCTCTCTCTCTCTCTCTCTCTCTCTCTCTCTCTCTCTCTCTCTCTCTCTCTCACTCTCTCTCTCTCTCTACATCACACACACACACACTTTCACACACAGAGAACGCAGCCACCGAATCCACCGAACGCAGCCACCTGTAATAAAAACTGAGAAGAAGCTTTTCAACGTGTTTGCATCAGTAATTTCTAAAAATTAAATTCGGACAACATTAAGCCTATTATTATTGTATGTAAATGTGGGAGGGGAAAATGTCGAGAACTAAAGCCCTATTCGGATTAACTTTACAAGGGTAGATGGAGTAAGTTAATGTAATTTTACCACAGGACTTCTGTAATATCAATAGCCAAATCGCATGTGATAAGATATAGGTTATCAATAAAACTAGAAGTTGGAGGGGTAACTAAATTTGCCCATCGCTATCATGCGTGGATATTGCGTTGCTTCCTGATGTGCGCAAACACAAATAACAGTTGAATGCTTATCTGATAACCTAGAAGCTCTTGTAGTTATTACTTTAACAGTTACCCCACCTCTCCATGCCGGGTGAACACCGGCGAATGCAGTAAACAGCATTTCACAACGATTTCAGTACAGTAATAGCAAATATCCTTGCTCCTTCTTGATTATCTGGTAATATTCTATTCACAAAATACAACCAATAGTACGGTTATGTTAAGACTTACTTGTGAAAAGCACTATTTTCGGTGGTACCGGCGATTAGAACGGGAAAATGCTCCACAGTACTCTGACATCTGATCTGCTGCCACGCAACGAGACTAGGAATACGACCGGTTCAAGATGGCGGCCGGATTTCTCGTTTTCCAGCGGCCAATAGGTATCAGTCATTGATATCTTGCTCTCGAACGGAACACAATGAAGTCCATCATTCTGTTTTTTTTTGTGGATAATTTTGTGTCATTTGGTCCACTGCCCTCTCACAGCCTGTTGTTAAACAGATGTGTCGCGAAAATTTTCACGAAATCATGCTGCTCTTATGAGGAGGTTTGCACGTCACGCGTCCTGTTCCGTGCTCCAGCGCGGTTAGCGCTCACACTGCATGCGAACCGCGCCCGAGTCCAACTGAACCGTGCTCTGGCCCACCTCTTCCAAGCGGGCCAGGGCCGGCTAGTGCGAGCTGCGCCCGGGCACGGTTCGAGCACTCACACTGGTCAAACGAACCGCGCTTTGGTGGTCAAACGCACTCGGGCACGGTTCAAACTGGCTAGTGTGAGTACACCCTTATTCTTATTTAGGACCCTTCACTCATGAAATATTAAAGGCTTTCAAAAGCCTGGAGGGCTATGATTATTTTGTTTTCGCGAAAAGTTGGGCCGATCTTTTCTGCCAAACAGAAAGCAGTGATAATGCTAAAAGCAACATGACATCATGATTTTGCTTAAACATACACGCCACTTTCAAATCAAGTGGCGTGTTATCTTTATGCATTTTGAACTATGCGTGTATGTCTATGCCGTTAAATGAAGCGAAACGAAGCAAAATGTAGATCTACATCTGGGGAGCGATATTTTTTTCCTAGGATGTTAGGGGAAGACTCATAAATGCTATTAACCACAGTGACGGGTAGGTTTAGGTACAGGGTTGGGGTGGGTCATATATTTATATATACAGTAATGTAACGTTAAGTCAATGGTGTTCATAAACACGCTGAAAAGCGATTATGCGTGTTGGAAATACGAATTGGCGTGTTATACATGCGCCATTTCATGAGATCAGACTGTTAAAGCAGAGGTTAGACCTGGCCAAGCAAAGTCACAGCGTGATTCGCAATTTCACATCTCCCGTGGGTGATCGCAGAACGGAGAAATAATCACTGCTCACTGCAAAGCCGGGTAAGTCTTCATTGATCAATGTTCCTATTTATTTAAAATGAAATGAAAAACTTTTTATCAAGCCCCCAACAAGCCATACAATCGACCACACAGCAATAGTGAACCATCCTCTTCTCTAAACCCTAACCCTAACGTGCAAAACAATCAAATTACAGGTATCTAGCGGTGTTTCTTGCCACACGATTCCCATGATGCAACGCGACAAACGTAAACAATGATATCACAAAAGATCCTCCTATAGAGAACATAACATTAATTCATTTACAGTCATTTCAGCATTCCTAATCCATTATTAAAATCAAAAGTAGTTAACATTAGTTAATGCGCTGTGTACTTACATGAACAAACTACGAACAGCTGTGCTCTTAAATAACGTTAACAAATAGGTAATGCATTAACTAGTGTTAACTAGTGAAACTTTACGGAAAAGTGTTTCTTTGTATTGAAATTAATCAAGTCCACATGAACTTTTCTAGGATTTTATGGTTTTGGACAACAGTGAATCTATAATCTTAAATGTTAATCTTTCAATAAAATCCCCAGATGCTAATAATGCTGTTGTTCGTGGTCATCTCGACTCTCACACTCCAGCCAGCTCTGGGTCAGGGTCAGCACTGTGAAGATGACGGGAATAAAACTCGACGTGCAGAACAATATTACACCTTCCTTAAACATCACCTAAACAACAACATCCCAAAGAGTGACGACATTGGTCAATGGCATGAGTTCATTAGCAAAATTAAAACCTGGGACCGGCCGATTCAGAGCTTCTTTCCTGTATCAGAACATGAGAAAGCATTAGATGTGTGTTCATCAGGGGGAAGATGTATCCAAACACAAAAAACCTCTGCATCAGCAAGAAGACTATCAAGTTCTTCAACGTTTACGTCAAAACTAAGATGCAGGTCACGAAGGTCAAATTCATTACAGATCGACATGTGATTCTTGGCTGTGAAAAATTCTTGAACAAATGTCTACCTATTCATTTCGAGGCTAATACAAATGATGCTAAACCAGATAATAATCAACCAGACTGCTGTTAAACAGCTGTAACACAAACGCTTTATTCCTGACGAGTGTTTAAAGTGTTGTGACCAGCAGAAATGATATGATGTCACTCTTCAGCTTTGCTTCTTTCACTTTTATCAAACCACTGTTGAAAAGGAATTAATGTGAGGATGTCTTCATTCGGTTCGCGCTTTTGCATTATTAATGATCATTAAATAAAGAGCATTACAAAAAAAATCTGGATTTAACATGAACACACACACACACATTGTTAGATCTTTGCGTGACACAGGATAACGTTAACAAAATTTATTAAGAAGGGAATCACATCACTTCCAGGGTTATTAGTATTAACTAAAAAAACTATATAAATATTAGATAAAATATATATATTATATATATATATATATATATATATATATATATATAACAGCCTGTTCTCACGTAAATGCGTCTTTATAACACGCATCGTGTTTTGTCGTGTAATTTATACGCGAAAATGAGTTTTTACGTGCATATGAGACGCAGTTTTTCACGTGCAATTGATATGCAGTTCATTTGCGTATAATACACACGCACCCCACACCACTAATTCTACCCAAACGTATAATACACACGCACCCAACCCCACACCTAAACCTAACCTAACCAACCAATGCGTATCACATGCAACTAAAAACTCACTTTTGCGTATATATTACACGACAATAAACATGCGTGCTATAAAGACGCATTTCAGTGTGATCGGGTTGCTATACATATATACATATATATATATATATAATATAAATATATATATATATATATTCTTGGCAATAAACAGAAATAAGTTTAAGTTGAAGCATCAAAACACACAGTTATATATATATATATATATATATATATATATATATATATATATATATATATATATATATATATATATAGGTGAACAAACATGAATACACACGACCGGGTCAAAGCTCAGCTCTGATTGCTCATGATGTGAATCTACACATAACACTCCTGATTAACACCCTCAAACACACACACACACACTCCATTATATTCCCGTAACAACACCTCAATGTACTCTCTCTCCCTCTCTCACTCTCACACACACATATACTCACCAGTATATTCCCATAACAACACCTCAAAACACACTCACACACACACACTGAGTCCTCTCACACACATGATTATTTTATTTGGAATGACCAATACTGATTAAAACAACACAGCATCCAAATATTCACAAAGAGCCTGTCTGTGTCTCACCTGACAATACACACATCGACAATACACACATCGAACAATAGTCACATCAACAATACACACATCGACAATACACACATCAACAATACACACATCAACAATAGTCACATCGACAATACACACATCTACAATTCACACATAAACAATAGTCACATCGACAATACACACATCAACAATACACACATCGACAATAAACACATCGACAATAGTCACATCAACAATACACACGTCAACAATACACACATCAACAATACATCGAAAATAGTCACATCGACAATACACACATCAACAATAGTCACGTCGACAATACACACATCCACAATACACACATCATAAATACACACATCAACAATACACACATCAAAAATAGTCACATCGACAATATACACATCACCAATACACACATCAACAATAGTCACAACCACATGAATATATAAATAAATAGAGGTGACATCGCCTTCTCCACACACACACACACACACACACACACACTGACTCTCTCTCTCACACACACACACACTACACTGATGAGATCAAAAAGCTCCATTATAGTTAATATTTTTGAACTCATCAGTGTAGTGTGTGTGTGAGAGAGCGAAAGAGGATGTGTGTGAGTGTGTGTGAAACGGGCTGGCTATTTTACACGTTGCGTCCGAAATCTCCACTCAAAGACACTATTCCCTACCCCTATGTTGGGGGTAGAGAGCAGAGCACTATATAGTGAGCTCACCAGCATAATAGAAGCCACTTTCGGACACTACTGGATCGTCTCTTCGGCGCCGTTGATTACATCATCTGTCAGCTGGTGCCGAGCCGGCTCTGGGCTAAATAGATTTTTAAAAATAAATACATTACATTATATTGAGCTTATTTCTCCAAAATATAAAAACTAAAAGTGATTTCTGGCCGTTTTTGTTATAATGCGCTACTCCACACATGATTATAACTTATTTTTACGATCAGCGCAATGCATGATGGTATGTAGGGCTTAGGTTTGTGACCATCGGTTGTTCACTACTTTTCAAAATGCATTCTGGGATACATTGAGTGGACTATATAGGGTATAATAATCATCACTATACATTCGGACAGCACTACAAATGGCGAGCTCACTATATAGTCCACTATATAGTGAGTAATGGGAGATTTCGAACGGCATATATATATATATATATATATATACAATACTGTAAAAGTGGAGAAAAAATGTATGAATAGTAAGCTACTTTAAATCTGCTATACATTTTTGTATACTTACAGTATATATACATAGGGCATGAGGGGCATGATTAATTTAATATTTTTTTTTACAATCTTATATTCTAATAAGTTAAAGTGAAATAGACAGCCATAACATATAATAATTTAATTGTTAAATGGGTGTTACTGCTACAGCATTGTTTCCTCTGGATAGATTTTGTCCCCAACACGTCTGATGACGAGGGCCGGTACAGTGTTTAGGAGCTCAGGCTGATGTTGGCCTGTTCAATCTACAGAAACTTCTAGAAGCTCTGAGACCACTGCTGACCTCAGATCAGCTTTTACAGTAAGACATCGTTTTCTTTTTTCTTGTTATTGGTCTGGAATAAAACAGGTGATTCGTGTCGATTCATTTACTTCAGATCTCAGGAAATATTAGAGAATATCCACAAATCTACCATCAAAGGTGAGCAAGTCAGTTAGACAATCTAGAACACTGTTCATCTCTGAGTCATTCCTGATCTCATTTTACTGTTTCTGTTATAGATTTCAGGAGCTGTTCAAAGCAAAGTTGGGCTTTCTGGGAAATGAAGAAAAGGATTCGTATGTGATTGCATTTCTTTTAACGGTAAATATTAGCTGGATTGTTTTTTGTTGTTGTTGTTTTTTCTCTAATTGTAATATGATTAATTCATGTGATTAAGTTGGTTGGCCATTCTCAGGAAATGGTGTCATTTGTGACAGAAAATTGTATTTATTTTTATGAAAAAAGTAAGGAATCAGTAAACCATTATAGAAAGATGCACACACACACACACACACACACACACACACACACACACAAAACTTACACATATATTCTGTAAATACACACACACTTTCATAATAAACTTTTTTAATTTGATTTTTTTTTTTTTATTTGTTAAAAACTATCAGAGTAAAAACCAAACTGTCCAGTATGGAGTTAAATCAGTAGTAGATCACACAAATGGCAGTATTTCCTGAGAATGACCCATGTATTGTTGTATGGTGTGTGATTTGTTAAGCTGATGGAGGACACTGGAGCAGACTTCACTATGACTTTCAGACAGCTGAGTGAAGTGACCCTGTCCCAGCTTCAGAAGGGATCCATTGCTCTGGTGTGTTTCCTCTCCATTCGCTCCCACAGCAGCTGCAATATCCATAATCATGATTTCAGTCCATTAACTGTGACTGTGTCTCTCTTGACAGTCATTGTGGGCTCTTCAGACCTCTCATCACACAAGCATTTCAGAGACTGGGTTCAGCTGTATGTACAGCGTCTGTCAAGGTAATGTTGCTGTAATGTAAACTCAAACTCTTTAGAGGATTAAAATGAACATCACTCGATGTTTTAATAATCTTCTACAGGCTAATAAGTGACTCAGATGCAGCACAGCAGCACAGAATGCAAGGTATGTTTTTGTATATGTTATATGATGCAATGTTATGTATTATGTTTTTATATATTATTAAAGTACACTACCGTTGAAATGTTCAGGATTGGTAAGATTTGTTTTGAAAGAAGTTTCTTATGCTCAACAAGGCTGCATTTATTTAATCAAAAATACAATAAAAACAGTCATTTTGTATTACTACAAGATATTATTATATGGGCTGTCAGTTAAACGCGTTATTAACGGCATTAACGCAAACCCATTTTGACGCGTAAATTATTTTATCTCGTGATTAACAGTCTTTTTGGCCTAGCAAACTTTGTAGTTTTCTTTCACATGCTTTTGCAACAGGATGCGGCATGCAGTACGTTTTGTTGTACGTTTTGTTGCTTCGTCGACCAAAGCGCAAGCGGATCTAGCTAGAGGCACGCCAAAACAACAGGCACGCCACACACACTCGTTTGGGCTTGCAAGCCGGCTAAATATCTTGTTATTACGACATAAATATCTCATTATTTCGACATAAATATCTCGTTATTTCGACATAATAAGGGGACATTGTAATATGCATTAAGCTACATTTAGCATTCTTATAATGAGTTTCTATGGGAGGAAAATGCTAACGTCAAATTAAACGCTTTGCGTTCATATTCTGGACTTAGCTATCTGATTTTTGTAGTATACTTTATTATGATTTTAGTATATTGATTGATAATGCACACACAATTATCTGTGAACTTGATAAATGTATGTTTTTATTAGGCTACTATATCTACAAACAAATTGCTTTCAGTTAGGGTATGTGTGCAAAATTCAGAATTCGAACGAATGTGCAGCGATTTGTACAAATAGAGAAATGTTTGTGTATAAAATACATTTGTTTTATTTTGTATTAGTGATTATAATTTGCACGTCCATTTATTGATGTCTGAGTCAATCTCATTTGAGTGTATTTGCAATTTGTTTAATGTGTAATTAAACGCGTTGAGTTCATATTCTGAGCTTAACAGATTTTGTTGTACATATACTTTATTAGTATGATTATTTACTGTGTTTAGTCTGAACACTGTCTGTTATGTTAAGTTTTGTATTCATTTCAAGACCGGGAATTAAAGAACGCATTAGGTATGTTGGGAGTTGGGACATTCTAAACACTTAACGTTAAAAAGGCTTAACGTGGCTTAGTCTACTTTAGCCTACTAAGTCAGTAATATTAAAAGACCAAACTCTCGTTATAACGAGATTTTTATGTTGTTAAAACGAGATATTATGTCATTAAAATGAGAAATATGTAGTTTTAAGGACATAAGATCTCGTTATTACGACATAATTGAGGGAAAAAATAATATGTATGTGGCAGCAATGCGTCACTGTACGCACACACACACACACAGCTGATGCGAATTCTCCTCCCTCATTCGATATCAGGACTTCGTCAGTATTTCTTTCACCCTTTTATTGATGGACAGCGTTACATTGTGACTGTGTGAGAGATTATTTGCTCCAAGTAAAATTACTAGTGTGAATTAATTTGAACACAGTATATGCCAATGTTGTTTTCAATAAAAAACATTTGCACAAAGCAAGCAATCCACTTTTTCATGTTGATAAGAGCATTAAAATGAGAAAAAATAATGGGACAAAAAGAAATCAAAGAAGAAATTTAGAATAGATAAAAATCTGTTGATAAAAATTTAATTGTTTGACAGCAATAATTATTATACTATGAGATATCATTACTATATACAATATATTATTCTATTGCAAAATACAGTATTTGTGTAATTAATATATTTGTTCAGTTGAATATAATTGATTCCTGTGGTCATTTCTCCAGTCTTCAAATGTCACGTGATCCTTTGAGAAATCATTCTAATATGCTGATTTGCTGCTCAAGAAACATTTTAAAACAGTTGGCCCGCTTAATAGTTTTGTGGAAACCCTGATACATGTTTTGTAAAACATTGTTTTGGAAACCCTGATACATGTTTTTATAAAAGCATTTTTGCTTTTAATATATCCTTGCAGAATAATATTATTAATTTCTTTAAAATTTTCTTTTTTTACGTTTTGTTTTATTAAATGTTATTTGTAATGTTTCTATTGTTCAGGAGTAAACCCACGGTATGTGTTGAGGAACTGGATGGCTGAATCTGCGATCAGAAAAGCAGAGAAAAATGACTTTTCAAGAGGTATTATTACATGTGATGTCAAACTAATATGCTGTCATGATCATGTTTGTCATATATCTTAATTGGCTTTAATATATTACTGTGAAATGAAAGACTTGAAAATTAGACATACAACACCTTCAGACAGACCATTATGGCTTGTCTTTTTCTTAGGTGACAGTATTTTTTATGTATTTCTAGGTGGCGCTGTTGCAGAAGACTTTAATGGAGCCATTTATGGAGCAGGAAGAGGCTGAGAAAGCCGGATATGCCAGTAAACCTCCATCATGGGCTCAGCAACTGAGGGTCAGCTGTTCTTCCTAACTCAGGGTCAATTGAGAAAAAATCACCAATTTCAGCATAATTTAAACCAAAAATATTGTTTATGACATTGTAATCACACTTCCTAATGGATGATTTGATTGGAGGATGAGCCATGTTTGATGTTATATATGTACATGTCCGTTATATATAGACATGGATGTCTTTTGTAATATTGCTGTTTCTGCATTTCTACAAAAGTGAAAAAGAAAAACTTCATCATGCATCTCGTTTACTCTTGTTTAACAATTAGGCATGCCAAAATCTGTTAAACAGTTAACTCTGCAAGACCTGATTTATTATGACATTCCATTAGCAATGATGATATTGCATATCTTAATACTGTACATATAATCTGATAAGGTGCGTAAGTACAAAGTATTTACATATTTTAGTCTGGTGATGTATTACAAGCATATTGACCAACAAAAGAATTAAAGATGTGTGTCCTAATGTCACGCCAAGAATTTGTTCGATCAGTTCCTCATTTCATATTTTCATTTTAATTGTTAATTAAATAAAAGGCCACTATATGTCTATTTAAAGACAGTGCAAACTTTTCTTTATAATACATTTTTAAATTATGGTTTAGTAATCATTTGCCGTACACTCATTTTAATGTGTTGACAAACAAACTAGAGCACAAGTAAATTTGATTATAATTTTAACTGTATTGTGTTATTCGATAACTGGTTAAAACCCTGTGTACCGGCTCACACGTTGCGAATCATCTGGATGTGTCAAACGTCCAGATCTTACACATCAGATTAAACCACGGCTGTGTCAGAAAAGCAGCCAGCTAGTTTTCAGTCCGGCGTGAGTACATACAGTACATAAAAATCACCAGCGTCTTGAGTCCGGATGGACAACATGTCAGTGGTTTCCTATATAAATCGCCAAGGTGGACTGAGGTCGCATATGCACACCATGGCCAAACACCTCTTGCTATGGGCTCAGACTCAACCTGATATTCCTTCCATCCTTAAATACACTTTAAGGTATTGCTTTTAACGTTCAAATATGATTATATATATCCTATGTGGCTGTAATGTATGTATATGTAGGTGTTTAATGTATTCTACGTACAATGTGAAAGCGACCTTGAGCCTCTGGAAAGGCGCTATATAAATAAAACTTCTTCACAGTTCACACACACACACAGGCGTTACATGGACGCGTGAAAGTCTGAACGTGTCAGTGAAGCGTTTCACTATTTTACTGCTTTCCCACACTGACTCCTCACTCACACACACACATCCGCTCGCTTCTCACACACACACACACACACACACACACACACTACACTGATGAATTCAAAGAATATTAACTATAATGGAGCTTTTGATCTCATCAGTGTAGTGTGTGTGAGAGAGAGGAGTCAGTGTATGTGTGTGTGTGTGTGTGTGTGTATTGAGGTGTTATGGGAATATACTGGTGAGTATATGTGTGTGTGAGAGAGAAAGAGAGAGAGAGGAGAGAGGGTGAGCACATTGAGGTGTTGTTACAGCAATGTGTGTGTGAGTGTGTGTGTGAGTGTGAGAGTGAGTGTGAAGTGAGAGATTAAGGTAAAAATCCAGATTTTTTTGTTAATGCTCTTTATTTAATGATCATTAATATCGCAAAAGGCGAATAGAAAGCTGTGTGAGCCAGAATGAAGACATCCTCACATTAATTCCTTTCAACAGTGGTTTGATAAAAGTGAAAGAAGCAAAGCTGAAGAGTGACATCATCCATCATCTCATTTGCCGGTCACAACACTTTAAACACTCGTCAGGAATAAAAGCGTGTGTGTTACAGCTGTTTAACTGCAGTTTGGTTGATTATTATCTGGTTTAGCATTATTATTATTTGCCTGAAAATGAATAGGTAGACATTTGTTCTCAATTCTTTCACAGCCAAGAATCACATGTTGATCTACTATGAATTTGACACCCGTGACCTTCTTCTTCTCAGTGTCGACGGTAACCTCGAAGAACTTGATGGTCCTCTTGCTGATGCAGAGGTTTACTGTGTTAGGATATATCTTTCCCGCTGTTGAACACACACCTATCACATTCTTCTGCTCTGATACGGGAAAGAAGCTCTGAATCGGCCTGTGCCAGGTGTTAATCTTGTTAATGAACTTATTCCAATCACTGATGTTCGATCACTCTGTGGAACGTTGTTGTGTAGGTGTTGTTTGAGGAAGGTGTCATGTTGAGCTGAATTCCCGTCAGTTAACACAGCGCTGACCCAGAGCCGGCTGGAGTGTGAGAGTCAAGACAATTACGAATAACAGCATTATTAGCATCTGGGGATATTATTGAAAGATAAACATTTCAGATTGCAGATTCACTGTTGTCACAAACCATAAAATCCTAATAGTGGATGAACTAGCATGAGCAATACATTTGTTACTGTATTTGTTCATATTTGTTAACGTTCAGTCAAGAAGACATCTGTTCATGTTAATTCACCACTGCATTTAGGCCAACTAATGTTAACAACTTTTGATTTTAATGATGTATTAGTAAATGCTGAAATAAAGTAAATTAATTAGTTCACGCAAAACTGAAAATTCTGTCATTCATTTCTCTTCCTCATGTTGATCCACAAACCTGTGAGACATTCGATTCATCTTCAGAACACAAATGAAGATATTTTCAATGAAATGAATGATTATGAAGATGAAGGTCTGATATGGATGTGGAACGACAGTAATTATTAGGCTACACAAGTTTCATTTTTGTGTGAACTAACACTTTAACATTAAGATTAATAAATGCTGTAGAAGTATTGCTCATTCATGTTATCTATTGAAACCTTATTGTATACCAAGAAAAAATATCTATTATTGATTCATTTCTGCAATTAAGAGAAAACTGGTGAATTCAAACATAATTTTGTTCAAAAGTGTAATATATCAGATTCAGAACTAGTTAACACACAAGGAATTGGTGTTTGTGACGGAAGATTACACACTCTAAAAAATGCTTGGTTGTTTTAACCCAATTTTGGGTAAAATATGGACAAACCCAGCCCATTGGGTTAAAATGTCATTAAAAAATGTAACCCAATGGCTGGGTTTGTCCATATTTACCCAAAATTGGGTTAAAACAACCCAGCATTTTTAGAGTCAGAGTGACAACTATTAATACATGTAATAATAAAAAAAAGATATTCCAAATACATAAGACAATACATTACCTTGGAGAAGAGTGTGTGGGTCAAATGGAGTTTGAGATGTTAGATCGAGCGTTTGATGTGTGTGAGTCGGTATGTGTGTATTATATAGCCTAGCCTACACACAGGTTGTCAATGATGTCACTGTGATAAGAGGAAAACTATTTGTCATCAAAAGTTTTAGCCATTATCCATATCAGACCTTCATCTTCATAATCACAAATTAATATTGTTTTAATGAAATTCGAGAGCTTTCTGTCACTGCGATTTACACATTCAAGGTCCAAAAGACACTTTCAGTGCAAACTACAAACTGTTCAAAGGGCTTTAAACGATTCGAAGACGATGAATAAGGGTCTTATAAGCGAAACGATCGCTCATTTAATAATTAATAACAAAGTTTAAGTTTTATAAGCTCAAATGCTCGCCTTGCTCTGTTCTGTGATGCGCGTTCGTGACTCTCCTGTTAGAACTTGTTCAAAATGAACGGATCTTTTTTCGAGTCATTTGGTTGATTCAACGAATGAAACGAACAAACTGACTCGGGAAAACATTCGTTCATTTTGATGAACGAGTTCGGACAGAAGAGTCACGAACGCTCAGCACAGAACAGAGCAAGGCGAGCATTTGAGCTTATAAAACTTAAACTTTGTAATTTATTTATTAATTGAGCGATCGTTTTGCTGATAAGACCCTTATTCATTGTCTGGTGTTGATTTTTGCACTGAAACTGTCTTTTGGTCCTTGAACCGTTTGGTTCCCATTGAAGTCCATTATGGAGAAAAATCCTGGAATATTTTCATCAAAAACCTTAATTTCTTTTCGACTGAAGAAAGAAAGAAGTGGACATCTTGGATGACATAGGGGTGAGTAAATTATCAGCAAATGTTTTTTTTTTTTTTAAAGTGAACTACTTTAACTAGTGAAACCTTATGGTAAACTGTTTCTTTGTATTGCAATTAAACAAGTAAAAATGTACTTATCTGGGGTTTTATAGTTTGTGCAACAGTGCAATCTGAAATGTTTATTTTTACATTTAGTAATTTAGCAGAAGCTTTTATCCAAAGCGACGACTAAAGACAAGTCAAGTCATCGTGAAGAGGCAAAAACAACGCAAGAAGTGCTCAAAATACACAGTTCAGGCATTGCTCAGAGAATGAACCAGATAAGGGAGGATTTAAAGGAAAAGGAAAGATTATTTTTTTTCCGGATGAGGGATGAAAGGAGGAGCGGAGCATGTGCTCGATCTGTAAGCAGATTTTTATCTTACAATAATATCACCAGATCCTAAAAATACTGTTATCCGTGATCCTCCTGACATCCTCCTGACTCCTCTCACTCCACCCGGCTCTAGTCAGCGCTGTGATGATGATGATGATGATGATGATGAGAATCTTGCTCAATATGAACTTTGATTAAATCACACAGGGTGTTTGGCTATTCTTTGTCTTTTCACTGTATTTTTGTCTTTTTTTATATCTCTCCCTTTTTATGGAGTTTTAAGAGCGGGCTCCTTAAATATAGGGGTCAGGGATGGAAATAAGTTGGCAATGCTGTCAGAATTATTTAGAATTAAGAAGGTGGATAATGGTTTTTTGTTTTTACAAGAGACACATTCTAATACAGAAAATGAGTCGGAATGAAATACTGTAGATGTGGGAAGGAAAATGTGTGCTAAGCCATGGGACAAATTTGAGTTCTGGTGTAGCCATTTTATTCTCAAAAAATTTAATGTAAATGTTTTAGTTGTAGAGGAAGTTATTATTAATGCATATAGAATTTAAGGAAACCTGTGTTTGTGCTTATAAATGTTTATGCACCAAATATTGGGCCTGAGCGGATGGAGGTTTTCATGAAATTAAAAAATGCTGTTCAAAAAACTAGAGATCAGGGGCCAAATTTCTTCATCTTGAAATCTTCAATCTGTATTTTGAATTGGCTTTATGCACAGCTGCACTACTTCCTGAACTTAAGCCAGCTCCTTTGTTTCCTGTCTGCCATTATTGGACAAATTGATTAGTTCAGGTGTGCCTGACCTCAGTAGTCACGGCAACAATAATCAGACACACCTGAATTAATCAAGCTTGGCCAATAATGGCAGACAGGAAACAAAGGAGCTGGCTTAAGTTCAGGAAGTAGTGTAGCTGTGCATGAAGCCAATTCAGAAAAAAATAGCTGTTTGAAAATACATGTCTATAAAATTCAGCCATAAAAACCTTTCAGTTTGATGCATTTCAAATGTTCAATATTCGTTTAAAAAAAAAATCTAATTCAGAACTATTTAAACTAACACCTAAAATTAAACTTTGTTAGATTACACTTGCAAATAATTCAAATTTTCAAAATCAAATAATTTTGTCATATTAATAGCTCCATAAAGGTACACATTTTTAAAGTCTCATAAGTTCCTGCTTTCTCTGGGAATCTAACCCATGACTTTGACTTTGCAAGCACAACATTCTACTGTTTGAGCTTGAGGAATGCTTAATTCAATGATCACTTGGTTTTTTATTGGTCATTTATTACAAAGTAGAAAAAAAGTATTGAGTCGTAGCCTACAAAGCGGAACTTCTAGAACAGGGTTCAAACTATTAAATTATTATAATTTTACTATTAATAATAAAAGATAAGGGGATGTGCATATGAATGTCAGTAATTCATTTTTTTACTCAATCTTTTTATAAAAAATTTAAAGTGAGTATATACATGAGTATTATCTGTGTATAAAACTATTTTTTGTGAAGACTTTATTTTAATTAGACTTAATCTGTTGCAAGACACTCCTTTAAAATCTGGCCATCATTTTAATGGTATTTTAATGCTTATGTAAACAAAAAGTGCAATATGATGCTAATTTTATTTTTTTGCTGTGTTTCGACATACATTTGGCAAATTGATTTCATAATAATCATGAAATGAAATGTTCATGCCATTTCATCTCTAGGTATGAACTAAAATAAACTATAATTTTGTTTTTACAACTAAAATCAACTATAATTGTGTTTTTACAGTATAATATTTCACTATCTGCAAATAAAATCATATCAACAAAAATACAGGGTGATGTGTACAACACTTCCTGTGAATTTGTGGGTCACGTTTACATTTGTATATATATATAATACACGCATGACAGCCAGGCCCGAATTAAGAGGGACTTTGGGCCCTGGGCTTATAGCAACACCAAGGGCCCCCTTCATACTGATTGCCACTCCACAGTCTTTTACCACAATAAATATATATTTTTATTTTTTTATTGTTATTTCTTCTGCTGAACACAAAAGAAGATATTTTAAAGAATGTTGGTAACCAGACAGTTAGATGTCACCCATTGACTTACATAAGAAAAAAATATTTTAAGTCAATGACTACCATAAACTGTCTGGTTACTAACACTATATAAAATATCTACTTTTCTGTTCAGCATAGAAGGAAATTCTTTTAGTTTGAACAACATTGGGGTGACAGAATTTTTATTTTTTGGATGAACTTTCCTTTTACATTTCCTTTTCTGTCTTACAGTAAATAGTCCTTTTTTCTAGCTTTAGCAGAGTTCATTCCAGGGACATCCAATCTTAGATGGTTCAAGTCTTTCTTGTACCATTATTGACCGCAATTGAGATTTAATGAAAGATAATTTTGAATACTGTAAAAAAAAAAAAACATTTACACTGCATTTACAATTACATAAATTATATGATTGTTATTTTATTTAATAATTAAATATAAAATGATATCTACTTTTTCATTGAAGGGTCAGGCTACTTTATGAAACCAAAACTAACAGTAGGTGGCGGCAATTCTGTCTTAATAACGAGTCATTCATTCAACCGATTTGTTCAAACAGCTGTTTGATTCATCGAACAAAGCAAACGAGGAGTCATTTAAAAGGAAACCATTCGTTCAAAACGCAGATTCAGTAAAGAATCTCCACTATCAGTTTCAGAGATTATTTCTGCTGTGGTTTCATTATGGGATTTTCATCGGCAAAGTGACGATAAACTGAAAACGTAACTCTAAATGTTAACTTAATGGCCTTGGATATTAGACCTTGATGTTCGTACAAAAAAACAAAAAAAAAAAAACAAAACAGTAATTCTGCCAGTATGTTTCACCACGAGTAGAGTGGTGGGAGAAAAAACACTGACATTATGGAATTCAGGCTGCAATAAATCATCGACGACTAGCCCCTATAAACATTTGAAAACGACTCCACGAGAAACAATTACCATCCAAATAGTGCTTAACTCATTAACTTCTGCTGCTTCTCTTGCTTACCTCGACGTGCACGCGATCGGTGACGACGCAGGAGCGTGAAGATAACGGGCTGCTGCCGCTGCACTCTTCCACGGACACGGATGAAAGTGAACCAAAGTATTTTCGTTAGTTTAGGAATTTTTGCATCCCTTTTCTGGCACAAATTGTAAGTTATTTTGATTCAGCGGTGAATTATGACAGTCAGGCACATTTTCCAATAACTTCTTGTTGTTTTATTATACACAAATCAACCACCTATGATTTGACAATCTCATTTCTTCCAGCCAATCACGGGCCCCCTAATCCACGGCCCTGGGGCTTCAGCCCCGCCTGAGCCCTTATGTTAATCCGGCCCTGATGACAGCAATGCGCAAATTGAGTTACCCCTCCAACTTCTAATATAACAGATGCTATGGCCGGCATATATGTGGGCGTGGCTGTTTATGGGAAAACTTGGAAGTGTCAATACAATTCAGAGATATTGTGTTCAATGTCTTTTTCATTGTGTGTGTGTGATTTTTAGTATCAGTGAATGTTTTATGATCATAAAAGGCTTCTAAACAGAGAAAACTAACATGTATATTATATATGATTAATATCTAACTGTCCTGTTAAATAAAGTATTTTTGTTATTTATTTATTTGAGCAGTAACCATTCTGGTTGGCCGAATGAAAAGAGCTTATAAGTGCCCACCCCAAAAATGTACTCCGATGATTCCGATCATGCCTCATAAAATATCTCTTTTTGTACTACTTTCTGCCCAACACTCAGCAGAACCATGCACCCTAATGAAAACCTCCACTTCCTAGTCATGAAAAAGCAACACTTGCATTAACACTTGCTTGCTTAAAGGGATAGTTCACTTTGAAATTAATTTTTGCTATGTTTTAGCTTACCTCAAGGTCATCCAAGATGTAGGTGTCTTTGTTTCCGCTGTATTTTCAATTTTGATATTTTTCGGTCAAACCGTTAAATAAAGTTCACGAACCCACTCATGCAGCACAGTCTCAGCGGGAGCAGCACGCGTCACAGATTGGCACGCGATCATATTTGTGTTTGAGAGCAAAAGCTTTGTGTTTCACTTCACACCTTTAAATCAGTGCTATACCACATGATTACAGCACACCTCCTCATTATCACCAAATCATCATTTAAATAATTAGATAAAAAAGACATAGCCTACGTGTAAATGAGCTAAATGTGTTGCAAGAAAGTTATGAAAGTGTTATTTCTGAATGTTCCCTGAGCGCTAGGTTTTAATCTTCTTGGTAACGCGCACACGTTAAGGGAACACTCCATTTGATCATTTTGTAACCAAAAATTTTACTTTTAAATGTTCATTCTGAAACAAATAGGAATGGAAACATTTAAAAACATCCAAATAACTA
The DNA here is from genome assembly GCA_030378365.1 of Hybognathus amarus. NCBI lineage: Eukaryota > Metazoa > Chordata > Actinopteri > Cypriniformes > Leuciscidae > Hybognathus > Hybognathus amarus. Next base: position 2,768 of record JAQIUQ010002558.1, on the reverse strand, counting down.
AATGTTAGGCCTACTGTTATTATTGGAAATTTTAACAAACATAAGATACAAAATCACAAAAAGTAATAGTTCAATAGACAAGAAAGAAAAATAATTTAAAGACACCTGATTTATTTAGCTACTGAAGATGATTTGCAAAAAAAAAGAAAAGAAAATCAAGAGGGACAAAAAATAATAATGGCATATTATTAAAGATTTTTGAACAGCACAAATTCTAATTGGTTTTATAGCTTTCGTATTTGCAGACATTGAAATTGTGTTGAAGTGCTCTTTCAATTCTTGTTATTTTAGAGAGTTGTTCTCAGAGTCAGCTCATTATCACCAAATCATCATATATAAAACAGCCTGTATATTTGATTTGTAAATGTGTTGCAGGAAAGTTATGAAAGTGTTGTTTCTGAATGTTCCCTGAGCGCTCAGCTTTTATTTCTTTATTTCCTGGTGACACATACGAAAGCGAAGTGATCATTGGAGGCACTTTTGAATGTTTTCGTGTGTCTGGTAAGATTGAAAACGCCAGGCTAACTAAACGTTCCTGTTGTTATTACTATTAAAGAGAGTTCTCGCTGAACGTGTCAGCTCGCCATGTGTTGGCGGGAGTGTGATATCATCACACCTTCACCGAGCGCGTGTTTCAGACGCAAGGCGTGAACGCGTTTGGCACGAGCGCGCGTGCGTGTATATAAAGGCTCCAGACTTCAGTGTTAACATCATTCTGCTCGGATTTACTCTTCAGCTTCTCTTTCCTCGACATTATGGAGAAAGTCGCTCTGCCTCGCGGATTATTACACGTTAGAGATGAGACCCTGGAGACCGTGGCTCAATAAAACCAGCAAAGGACGCAAAACTGCCGCTCATAAGGTACGATATGAGATCTATCATCCTTTAATATTTGATAACTCTGATTATTGTAATGAGCAAAATATAGATTCTAAAATCTCTGAAATTCAGATTCTAAAATCTCTAAAATCTCTCGACAGCCTTATGAAAGCCCGTCATCTGATGAGCGACACTGTAAAGTCTCCATGATCACACATCCTGTGAAGTAAGTGTGAGTGTGTGAAGATGATGACGATGATGATCTGCTTCTCCACTTGTTTGACTCACTGTTAAACTGGTTTTTGCAGGTTGTTTTGGCCCAAATCGCAGTGTTTCGATTACTTGTACCAGGAGGCGGAGGTTCTCCTCAGGAATTACCCGGTGCAGGCCACAATCTTGCCTGTGTGAGGACTCTCTCACTGACGATGAGGAGGATGATGAAGAGGATGATGAGAAGGAACTCAACTGAAGATCTTCATCACTGCGCTCATCTTTATTTATATATGGACTCTAAATTCTGATTCACTTTATGAAGTCGTTGCATGTAAATACTTGTGAATATGTAGCCTACAGTAGGCTGTATAAATTTACTTCATTTTGGAAGTTGAATGTATTTTATTTTTTTAGTATTTATGACAATAACTGTAACTTATTTCCTTCAAATAAATATTTAAATTTTCAAAACTTCGTTATCTGATAGTTCTTTAAATCCCAGTGAAGAGAAATCTCAGTCTAAAAGTGACTGAAGTGAAACTTTAGAGTTAATAATATAGATGGGAAAATCACTCAATATATTAAAAGTGTAAATCAAATGAAGATTTATTCATTCGTACAGTTTTACTGTCAAGCTGTGAGTGATAGACTTTACAACAGCAAACTATATACATATATAATATGAGGTATATGCTCTGAACACGTTATTTCTTCTGAAGGTCCAATGTTTAAAATGTTTTAAAAGTTAAGTGAACATTCCATTCTTCACACATTATGGAACGTTACTTTTGAATCTGAAACAAGAAACATTTAAAAAAACGTTACATTTAAAACGCACACCAACTGAAACATTTTTTTAAAAAATGAAATCACACTTTCCATCATCATTTTTTGAATGATGTTTCTGGATCAGATCTCTTGAACATTATTGTTGTTTCTGGAAGAACATGTTCATGCGCACGTGTCGCAGTGGAAGAAGCACATCCTCTTCTTCATGTCAGATGTTCTCGGAGTTCTGTTTCCTGAACGGGACGTCCTGAAGAGTTTCAGGAGTTTAATCTGTGATCCCAAGACTCCGGGTCATGACACACACACGCACACACACACACACACACGCACACACACACACACACACGCACGCACGCAGCACGCACACACACACACACACACACACACACACACACACACACACACACACACACACACACACACACACACACACACACACACACACACACACACACACACACACACACACACACACACAGGCGTTATATGGACATGTGAAAGTCTGAACGTGTCATGAAGCGTTTCACTGTTTTACTGCTGCTTTCCACACTGACTCCTCACACCAGCCCATTTCTCATCCCAAAGCGCCATATACAAACGCTTTTGCAAAAGCGTAAATATACAACGCACAGAGTACCCTTTAGCGCCAAATGAGACGTAATGAGAATGCGTTGAAATAGCATATTGGTACTCGTACCTCTACGAATCTTACCTAGTAGTTTATGTGACAATGCCAGTGGTATTTCTCCACAGTGTTTCACATTGCTATAAAAGTGACTCTTATCGAACGTCCTTAAATGAAGCGATGGCGACGGCCAATAGAAATAAAAATATTGTGAAACCATGTTTTTTCATTACATCAAACTCACAGGCTTATGTTTACTATTGTCCTTTAATTCCTTACATCACGTAACTAGAGGAAAACATCAGAACTGTCACACAAACAA